>CM035164.1:15016501-15414001 GCA_020205615.1 Panax quinquefolius
TAAATATTATCTTGTGTTTTTTCTTTGACCATTTGTAGATTCATGATTTATTTTGTAAACCTATTTGGTTGATTATATATATATATATATATTGGTGAATCGAATCCTCAGTCATTTTCATAGCCATTTCGGCCCTTACGTACCACCGTATGTACCGTCAACAAAACTGCCATTTGTTATCACGGAACCCATCACGGGTAGCATTTATGCTACATACATATAAATTGAAAAATGAAATTAACGTACGAATAGAATAAATAAGTTAATTAATGATATGAAAAATATAATGAAATCAGTTATTCCACAGCCCTTTAAAGAATAAAAATCATCAGTTTAATGAGAATGAAAAATGTATAGGGTTTCACTTAATTTACACCTCCATTTCTTGTATATATATATATATATATATATATATATATATATATATATATATATATATATATATATAAGAACAATTACAACTAATATGATCATTCATAATTTACCAAATCATAGTTCGTGCTTTCTCCACAACCTCCATTTCTTGTAATTACGTAAGTGTATAACTTTTATATTAATCTTTTTTTGAATTTTCATTGTATATTGAAACCTAAAATTTAAGAAAGAAAATGAGAAATTTTAGTAATAATTAAAACATATTGTTTATATGAGACACTGAGAAATGTTACTAAAAATATGAGAAATAATTTAAATCAAAATGTTTGTATTTCTATTTAAATATTAAGATTTCACATGTATCCCTCTTTTGAAACCGCGGGAATTACCGCCTTCTTATGAGCATGGCATAAAACGGGAACCCCCAGATGGCTTAATGACCATTCTTGGTGGTGGAGATTGGGCTTGAGTAGAGCTTAATAAGGTCTTGTACCGACTTATGTAGTATTGGGCCCAACCCAACATCCATATAGACTAGTTGTATATTAGAGTCTTAGGTGGTGTTTATTTGTGTCTGAATACCTCTTAATTTGTCTCTTATTTGGTCAGAGACAAAACTTGTTTGGTAAATTTTTTTTTGCCTCTAAATCATTAATTAAGATAGAAACTCAAATCTTAACTATTAAGAGCTCCCTCTTAATAATTTATTTAAAATTTATGGACAAAAATAGCCACAATAAATATTGTACTCCTTCAATTTCAAATTTTAAGATCATTCAAATAACATTTTTAAATAACTCGGAAGGTTAAAATGGTAAAATAGTATCATTCAGATGTTTTACCCTTTTTAATTATCAAACAATTTTTTAAATTTAGATGTTATTTCATTCAGATGATCTAATTTATTACGATGTACTAACCATTCAGATCTTAATTACTCAATTTTATCAAACACCACCATAGACCTATTGTAATTTTTGCTCATTTAGACTTTTGTACTATTAAATTAAAAGTCTTGTTGTAGATTGCGAAAGTTTTCGGCCCAATTATAATTGTGACGTATTGGTAAGAATTAAGAAGAGTCACTTTAATTTATTTTATTTTATCCCTTAAGCTCTCATATTGGTCGCAATTCACCCTCATCAAAAATTTGTTGATATGTATATTATTTTCTTAAATTAAATGCTCTGGAATTGACAAAAAAAATTAAATAATCATAGAAATTTGTTTATCTAAAATTATAGATAAATTTATAAACCGAAAAGATTGTTATATGGTTACTAACATTTCACATTAGTAACAATTCTTTTTTTACTTTACTTATTTTGTTTTATCGTGTTTTCTACTGTAATAATGATATAGACTCACCCACCTAAGTAATTCTATAAGGTAAGATACATAAGTTCTTTTTGAGTTTAGGAAGAGAGCCTTTTATGTATGTAATGTCCATTCTCTTGAGTTGATGGTTCATTGTTTCTTTTTTCTCTCTTTTTATTTTCTTTGTGTGTTCTCAAGAGAGGCAGTATAATTCAAAGGATGGAGAACTTAAACACTAGGCAATTACCATATGCCTTTGCCATACTTAGCAGTGGTATCATCTAAGTCATGTTTAATATGAGGTTGGAGATTCAATCTTTGGGAATGTGTGTGTGGTGGGGTGTGCGTTGAGGAGCGGATCCACTTGAGAGGCAGTGAGGAGAATTGACCTCACTGAATTTTCAGAAGGTTAATTTGTCATACTTCCCGAAAAATAAATGTTTTAATCTAATATCAATTTTTAAGTCGGACTACAATCATTTTTTCATGAACACTGTCATTTTATCTCCAGACCAACTTGTTTTGAAGTATGGTAGTTCCTAGCCTCGGAAGGTGTAAATGTATGACCCCAACTTTTATAAATAAAGATGAATTTTTTATAAATATTATTTTTGAATATTATGGAATAAATTTGATATAATGTTATAGTTGTGGGTAATATTTATAAATTTTGCAAAAGTAAACAAGTTGTTATAAAATATTCGTTTGGTTTTAATATTCTTTTGTCGGGGAATATTCGATTTACGGCCAATCAATCGTTAATTGACCCTAATAACGGAAGTATTGTCGTAGTTAGAAAACGACAAAATTATCTTTCTATAAAAATAACTATGAGAGGTGTTACCATTAAAAACTGCTGAACTACCCTAGGTAAAAAGTACAAGAATACGCCGTAGTTGTATAGTAGCACACGATATTGATTATTGATGCTTACGTGAGAAGTCACTTCACCATGCTCAATTATTGCTACAATAATTGCCGCATCATATCTCTTATATTATTGATTCAATTATTGTCACAAAGATCATCTCATATAATATGTTATAGTATTAAATCAATAATTGAGACGACAAGTTATAAATGATTAATAATTGTTGAAAGATTAAATATGTGTTGATTAAAAATAAAATGATTTGTGGTAATATTTATTCAATCCTTGATGTATATAAAGAGTCTCATTATGAGACGTTTGTGGTAAGTTTGATTATTTTATGGGGGCCCATATGTCATCATCTAAGAGTCTCTTCATCAATAGTAATTACCTTTGTGAATAGTAATTACCTTCACAATAGTAATTACCTTTTACCAGACGTCGAACCACTTGTCGTTTCACATTACAAAAGGCCGAACCACTTGTCGCTTCACATTACAAAGTTGAACCACTTGTCGTTTCACATTACAAAGCGCCAAACCACTTTTCTTTTCACATCACCACCGTCGAGCCACTTGCTTTTCACACGGCGGTGTGCTTAAGCTAGAAATCTTCTATAAATAGAGGCCTAGTGCTTCATTATTTTCACGAATTCATTCAAGCTATATAGAGAGAAAGTATAGAGAGAATAAGAGAGAAAGAAGAAGAGTATTTTGTTACTACACTACTGCAGTATTCAATCTCCTACTAAAAGTAAGGGGTGTTATTCTTTCTTATTCATGAAGAGAACTGTTGTTATTCCATTGTTTATTATTCTGTTGGAATAACCTGTATACGTGGTTTACCCTATACTTGGTGACATTCTTCTATTATTCTGTTGGAACATCCTCTGCATGTGTTTTACACCCGACCGGTTCCGCTTTTTATTATTATTCTATTGGAACATCCTCATCATGTGTTTTACACCGGACCTGGTTCCGTCTTTATTATTATTCTGTTGGAACATCCTGTCTGTGTGTTTTACGCCGGACCTGGTTCCATTCTTTATTATTCTGTTGGAATATCCTGTCTGTGCGTTTTACGCCGGACCTGGTTCCGTTATTTATTATTCTGTTGGAATAACCTGTCTGTGCGGTCTATCGCATGCATGGTGATTTCTTTTGTTATTCCATTCTTTATTATACCCAGTTGGTTAAAACTTTGACTTCTATACTCCATGAAATTAGTGGAATATCCTTGATATTTCAAGGCTTCATCCAAAGATCCTTTCATGAAAATATTCTTCTCGGATTCTTGAATTTTACTCTACTACAAAGCAAAGATCATGTTGATGAGTTTGGATGTTATTGGTTCCTAGATAAATTAATTCTTGAACTTGTTTTATTGAATATCATTGTCATCATCCTCATGTTTATATTATGTTGAAAGTCATCTCGTGGCTCTGTAGTGCATAGATGGACTTGGTATGATTATGACCGAGACTATTCGTTGTAATCATGGCCGTAATGTTACAAATGATGTGGTAAAAATCCTCGGTGTACGTGAGTGCATTGATGGACGATTGTTGGCATGATCATGACCATTAATGAATACACAAATATTCTTGGCCGTAGTGTATGAATAATTGTGGTCGTGATACTAAAGAATATCCTTGGCCAGTAGTGCGGGGGTGATTCGATGATGTGGAATATTTATTAAAGTGAGTCTCAATTTATAATGATGATGAAAACCTTTTAAATCATAAAAGATAGTAGATTTTATTTTCTACTTGACTCTTTTAATGGATTCTGTTCCTACCATTGTAGTTAAACTTGATGTTCATTATATTTTATCGGTTTAACACCATCACAGAGGCTAATGATAATTTATTCTGCATTATCTTAGTCATAATATTTCTTACTGAGCTAGTTGAGCTCACCCTTTCTTTCACTGTTCTCTTCAGGAAATGAGAATATAGATGGGACGAGTCGGGGAACAGAGTAATGGTTCAGAGGATAGCATTAGTAGTCCTCACTATTCTGTGAAATAGTGTGATAATAATTGTAATGAGGACTCCTTTTGAGTTTGTATAATATCTAGTAGACAATATTTGTATTCAAACTCACAGTTTATGTCGTATTGTACACGACAGTTATGTATACCTGTACCATGTATCTGACTACCCAAGATGGGTGATGTATACCTAATTTTGGGGGCGTCACAGTAAAGATTATGAAGATTAATTAGGATAGGAGTGTAGTGGGCTAACACTTTTACGGGGTTATGAGAAGAAATCAAATGATGGTAAAACACTCCCCCTCCCCCCCCCTCCCCCCCCCCCCCCCCTCCCCCTCCCCACAACCTGTATAATTTACCTAAAAAATTAATGAATATCTCAAATTTGTACCCACTCTGCTATTTCTTTTTCAGTTATCTAGCTATCTAGCTTCAATGTTAACCCATCAAAGAAAAATTATTTAATACATATTGTAATTTTTCTTTTTTATAATTTTATAAATTTAGTAATTGTTTGTGAATTTTTATAATTGTTTAAAATGAGGCCATCATTATATTTTTACAATAACGTCGACCCATCAAAACAAAAAAAAATTCAAAGATGAATGGACGAATAATTGTTTAGTAACTTATATTATTGAGCATGATATTTTTGTAACTATCGAAAATGAGGCTATTATGCAACAATTTCAAGTAATGTAGTCTCGAAAAATGTTATTATAAATAATATATGAGTATTATTTAATTTTGTGATATATTCTATTATATTTTTATTGAAATTTTTTCTTCAAATTTGACTCCACTGAACCAATGGGCTGGATCCGTCCCTGTGTGTGTCAAATTAGATAAAAAACAAAGGATTAATTACATATTTTAGTACATTTTTAGAAATAATTACAATAATGGTGCATCCATAAAATAATTACAAAAATAATATATTTTTCCATATTTATTTACAATATTAGTGCAATTAGAATTCCTTTAATCGTGGCCCATGATTATCTCCCTTATCTCTTTCCGTTTATTATTATTTCCCAAATTAATTTTAAGGTTGGCATCTCTCTATTAGACGCGGATTCATTCACTCCCAACACTACAATCTCTCATCCCTCTCTTTTTGATTGACAAATTTTCCAGCCCTAGCGGCAATCTCAAATCTCTCTCTTTCTAGTTCAAGTTCAATTATAGGACATACCAGTAATGATTTATAGTAACCATAGAAATTACCGTCGGATGCATCGTCACCGGCAAGACGATGGTTGACGTTCCAGGGGTATAAGCACAAGAGAAGTTATATGGTATAGAAGGAAGAGTAATGCTACAGACACAAACTATTCTACAAATATTTTACAAACTGTTGATGTGACATACTCTACCTCAGCATATTGATCAACAAATTGCTTCAATGTAGTCTTTGACCCCACATAAAAAGCTGAGATGGAATAAATCACATCAACAATTTGTAAAATGTTTATAGAATAATTTGTATCTCTAGCATTATTCATAGAAGGAAATGGGGTACCTGCGTGTTCAAGGTCTGCGACAGCAACAATATTTTTGCCAAGCTTTACGCCAGGAAGATATTTAACATTTTCCTGTTAATTAAAGTACATATTCATAATCATGGGGATTTCGACATTAATAGTAACAATTATAAGTGTGATGGGGAATTACAAATAAATAAATGAGCCATCTGTTTACATTTATTCCAAACAAATAAATGGGCCATTTTTTTTCATCTTGTTTTTATCAAATCATGAGGCATATACAGGAGTATGGCTACTTAAGAAATTTATTTAATCTCTCCTTTTACCTATTAAGGCAATGGGGATGTTGTTCATATCATATATATGATGATAATATTTCACCTCCACATTTTCAGTTTTTTTATAGTGCAGTTGGTAACCGAACCTTCACACCAAGGTAACCAAACTTTCACATCAAAGTAACCAATCCACACCTGCAGTTTTTTCATAGTGCAGTTGGTAGCCAAACATTCATATCAAAATAATCAATTCAGTGTTATTAGGTTACCAATTTATTTTGAATGTGATGCAGTTGGTAGCCAAACCTTCATGCAGTGGGTAGCCAAACCTTCATACTAAGTTAACCAATTCAGTTTAATTAGGTTACCAATTTATTTTGAATGTCATGCAATTGGTAACCAAACTTTCATGCAGTTGGTTGTCAAACTTTCAGACCAATTCATACTGCAGGTGTGGAGGTAGAGTGGTTACCTTAGTATAAATGTTTGGTTACCTTGGTATAAAAGTTTAGTTACCTTGATACGAATGTTAATTCGGTCGGATATGAACGCGTCGAAATTAAATCCGTCGGGACTTTAGTCGGTAATCACAAACTCCGACAAAACAATGTCCGACGTAATATTTGGTCGGAATTAATGTATTATCGACGAAATTCATTCGGGCGGACTTAGTCCGTCGATGTTATTCTAAAGTTGTAAAATGTTAAATTGATAAGTGGTCAAACATACAATTAATTGGATAATGAGCTAATAAAAGATAAGAAAATTAAACTATGATTAACGTGGGTCCAATGGGTGGCTGAGTGCTGGAAATTATGGGGGACAAGGAGACAGTGGGAGGAAAAGAGAGAGGAAAAAAAGAAAAAAGAAAGAAAAGGAAAAGAAAGAAACATAAAGTAAGAAAAATAGAATAATGGAGGAGACTTCCTCAATTCCTTCCATTCCCTCTCGATTGAAGAAATCAGAAGAAAGAAGAGAAGAGAAGAGAGAGAGAGAGAGAGAGAGAGAGAGAGAGAGAGAGAAAGAATAAAAGAAGAAGGAGAAAGAATAAATAAAGAAGAAGTTAAAAAAAATAGGTATGTTTAAATATCCTAGATTTATTATTAGATTTAAGTTTTTATGGATTTTATGTAAAGAGTACATATTTATGTATGTATTGGATGATTTAAACTTGCATACACATGAATCAAATGAGAGATATCTAGAAATCAAATAAATACGAAATCTGAAATTTTCAAAAAAGTTAGTTTGCTACTATGTTTTTGTAAAATCCATAACTATTTGTGTATAATGAGTTAGGAGATGAGCCTTATACCAAAAGAAATCCCTGAAAGTAAGCTAAACACAGAAATTAGAATCACCAAAAAATTTATTGTGGATTTTTCGTGGTGACTGTTTGAATAAAATTGGTCTGAAGGACTCATAGTCCAAAAAATCAATTTTCTTAAGCTCTATTGCGTGAGTTATAATTCTTAATCCAACCGTTGGATCGTTGTAAATTTTGGATATGTTATACATATATAAGTTGAGTATATGTCCTCAAATTTTGAACCGGTAAAGATTAACATATGATTTTTTATGAATTTCATGAGGTAGCTGGTTTGGAAATTTTCAAGTAGAATTTTTAGCAACAAGCTTTAAGTTTGAAAAATGTATAACTTAATGATTATAAATCCGATTTGGGTGATTTTTGATGCTAAATTGGAGTATTTGAAGTCTAGTTTCTATTAAAATTAATTAAATTGATAGTCAAATTTTGGTTAATGGTGATAATACCATAATAGTGAACTGACGTTCTAAAAATAAATCGTCATATATGAGTTTCTTAAGTTTTGTTATTCACTTATAAGTTTTGAAATATAATGTGATAAATAAAGACAACTTGAATAAATAATAAATTATTAGTTGGTTTATATGTTATTTGAGGTAAATACGTTTTGGTGTTGACCCTGACCATTAATAGAATTGAAATTGCTTGAGGTGGTGGCTTAGTGGTGGGAAGCCGAACATAAGTCGTCATTAATGTGGATTCGAGTCCTGGTAAACTCCTCTATGCTCAAGTGGTCTCACGCCCTAGATTTATTAGGGGGTAAGTCGAGCCCTGGATTTATTCGGGAGAAAGCTGAGTTGTGCCGATGAAGACACCACTGAGGCCTCCAAATTTTTTGGTTATCATGCACTTATTTTCTCCCTATCATGGATGTAATTATTTATTACAAATATTCGTTTGGTCGGGAAATATTCTTTTTGTCAGTAAATATTCGTACGCCGCCGCCGAAATAACTAATCATTGGTGGGCCTTATAACAAAATAACTGTCGGATAGGGAAAGTGACAGAAATAACCTTTTTCAAAATTGACAGCAAAACTTGTACTGTTAACTGTTGAAATATCGGTGATAAAAGTACAAGATACGTCTGCGTTATTTCACAAAGTGGTACACTATTATTCCATAAGAGCACACAAAGGTGTTGACGCTCGATTTTTAAATGTCCTTTCCATTACTTGTTCTTTGATGTTCTCATTTTAGGTGAGATTTATTTGAAAAAACAAGTGAAAAAGGTCCGACAAGCATAATGTCGACGATGGACTGTTAAGAGTCGTCAGTTGATTTTTTAAATGGTTGTACCAACACAACCGAGAAAAGGTTTGCACATTGACCCAAAGATGTGACATCTGCTAAATGGGTTTGGTGAAACCGAGATTCATTAGGTCCGGGGACTTGGTTATCTGAAGGGAAGGTGTTAGGCACCCCGACATCCGTGTTACCACGGTGATAGCCTCTTTTCAAGAAACTATTATCCTAATGTGCGTGTGTGTGGGTCAATGTTCCGTTATTTGGAAGTAGTCACGAGGCCTCGTTACACCTATATACCTGTGGTTTGAATTTATGTAAAAATTCGCTTTTAGCAAGATATAGCAATGATGTTTTATAAAAAGGTTTTTCAAACCTCGATGCTCAATAGTAATTGAGACCTTTTACACTCCCATTTTATTAAGTGTTTGGCTTGATTGATTTTATTTTACGGATGCGAGGCATCCGTATGCGAAAATAATGTACAAAAAATGCCGATTTTCCTCATGGGTATGGAAACCATCTCGAGGAAATTCGGACACCACAGAATAATTTACAAGTCAACTTATAAATTGAAAATGTCCATCACGGAACTCTAATCTAGATCCAATATCTTCAATCTGTGATCACATGATTCCTAAAGCATACGATACCGCAATTTGTATGAAAGCAATAAGCAGGTATATATAAAAGCTTTAAATATATATATATATATATATATATATATATATATACAGACGTGATCACCAGACACGAAGCACCTCCGTGGGGGATCAGAAAATGTAAATAAAGCTGTAAAAGCTATCAACCGCCACGGAGGAAACTCCAAAGTGGGATTTAAACGTAAATAAAGTCAGAAAAAGTTATCAACCACCATGGAGGAAACTCCAGGCGGGACAAAATGTAAATAAAGATGTATAAAACAATCAACTGCCACGAAGTGAACTCCAAGCAGGACGAAACGTAAAGAAAGCTGTAAAAGCAATCAACCACCACGAAGTAAACTCCAGGTGGGATGAATATATATATATATATATATATATATATATAAAGCAAATAAACGCTCCAGACCGAAGTCTAGGCTCAATCGAGGCATAACTCGATAATGTTAATCCATATATATATATATATATATATATGTATATACAAACTAAAATAAAATCATGGACCGAAGTCCGGGCAAACACACGCAACATGACTCTCAACGTGAAGAAGGGAGTGTGCAAAGATGAAGAGAAAGACTTTAAAGTGTGTGAGAAGGCGTACAGTGGGCTGCCAAAGAAGACTTCTATATCTTTAAAGTGGGTAAACACTGGCTTTTATAGGTACAAAAGTAGCTATATATGAGCTCACAGGTGTTGAAAATGAGAAAACACTCATTATGGGGTAAGTACAGAGCAAATTGGGTAGGGCTTCCTCGCCATTTTCTCTTGCAAAATGGCCACCCCAAGCCCTCTATTTATAGAGGGTGGAGCCGCATGTGTACCTGCGGCTGAGCTGCAGTTGTACCAGAGGCTACCCGAGTTGCCCCGGGTTTTTTGGGTCGGGTCGTCTCGTAGTACGTGCACTCGGGTAATGTAATGTCCACTCGAACTTTTAAAAGTGCAATCCGGGCATCCGATTGAGGTATACAGGACCTATTTCGGACCGCCTTTGTCGACAGTTGTACAATGGCATGGGATTAGAGTTTGTACGAAGTCATTGAAGATGGGACGATGCCCTCCGGTCTTCAAGCTTCAAATTCCATCCGTTACCCCGCACAATAGTCACTCGGGATTGGTTTTCCTTGATTCTTGTGGGACATCGTTGTGTAGAGATGTGTGTATAAAATATTGAGACGACGTGGCGTGGCATCGCGTTGGCGAGATGACGATGTTGCCCCTCACCGATGTTATCGCTGGTTTGGGCTGATAAAGCAGACGTTGCTCAGGGCTTCACTGAGATTGGACTGCTGCCATTGTTGAAGGTCCTCAGTGTCATCTCTGTGGTGTGCCTGTCCTCCCGGTGTTATCTCCGGGTTGGTACTGAGTATCTCGTTGTGAGTGCCGAGATTGAAGCTGGTTGCATTTGAAACAAGCATTTCTGGGGTTATCGCCGAAACTGCATTCCTTGGGGTGATCACCAAGGTTGGTGGCTATTCCCAGGATTAAGATTGAGACTGGATACCTCGGGGTTATCTCCGAGATTAATCGGTCTACTCCGATGTGTGTTCCGGTATTGGATCTGCATGCCTCGGGGTTATATCCGAGGTTAGAATTGTTACTCCCAGTGTGTGTTCCGGGGTTGATGCTGAACTTCCAGTAGTATCCAGAACGGATATGAACTGTCTTCCAGGGTTCTCTCTTGAAAGATGCCCCTCTTTATTATACTCATGCATGACGATGCATGGGTAGGATAAAGAATCCTAGACACTTGAAATGCAATATGATGCAAATGTATGACGCATGTGTGCAGGGTTGTTGCCCAACATACTGGGGATGATTGCTGGCTCCCTGTTGCTTCAACTGGGGATTGGCAATGATGACCAGATTTGATGTGCAATCTGAATCTGTTAGGATGTTGATGTTGGGGTTATCACCAAATTCCTGGGTCTTTGGTAACGACTTGATCCTGAAGATGTACCTCTTATATGTAAGAGATCTGTGGGGATAAAGCTTGGTCTGTTTGAGGATGTGTATAACATATTCCATCATCGATCCTCCTGGATAACATTGACCTTTCCTGGTTGTTATTGTCAGGACATGTCAAGATTCTGTTGAATTTATTGCTAACAGCAAATGTTGTCAGGGATGCCTTACCTTCGTTGATGCGTACTTCACCGACATATGAATCAACGGCTGAAAACCTTGTGGGATAGATTGTTAAGGTTGCTTGACCTTCGCTGACGTGTGAATCAACGACCGATACTCTGTGGGTAGATTGTCAAGGTTGCTTGACCTTCGCTGACGTGTGAATCAACGAAACATTGCATTGTAACCCCCGCCGGGGATCCGCTGGGGAATATGAGGAATCGAGCATGAAATCCTCGAATATCTCTAGAGCTCTGATAGATTTAACTGCCATCAGCTGAGATAACGTCAAGGTTGCTTGACCTTCGTTGATATGTGTGTCAACGGCTGAATGTGCGTTTTAATCCCCTGCCGGGCCTTCACGTTGTAACCCCCATCGGGGATCCATGTTGTAACTCTTGTAGGGGATCCACGTTGTAACCCCCGTTGGGGATCCACGTTGTAACCCCTGTCGGGGATCCACGTTGAACCTTTAGGGTAACGACCCTTGAGTTAAGCATGGCATTGGACTGCGCATGTATATCACGGATGTGATTTGTAACAAATGAGATCATTGGCAGGGTATACCTCGTGTTCGGGTGACTACCAATGAGTGATATACAGACTCAAAGTTTCATCTGAGAAGACCAGGATTACATGCTATTTTGCTCAATCGCGTGGCGTTTTTATTCCCGATTTGACCTTTCTAGTCCACAAGAACTCCTTTGCAACTCGGACTGGACCGAGTCGGAGGGGTGCGGCCCACATAGGGGTGTTAGGTTTGTAATATTCATAACGCAATCAAATTGCATAAAAAATGCGGAAGCGTGGAAAAATCAGAGTTTAAAAAATTTACAAACCATATACCCGGATCATCCTTTATGCACAATTATTAATTAAACGAAGAATAAGAAATTATGAAATCATACCCTTTGTAGAAACGAGCTTCCTCAGTGCACGAAGTTCACCTCCTACTTCTCCGCGATCTCCTTGAATCCACCGGGTTTGGTTCCTTCCTTTGATCAACGCGTTAGCCACCCATATGTTTGGCCTCTGAGGTGATCCACCAAGAAGAAGAAAATTCAAGAAGAAGGGTGGTTGGCTAAACCCTAGTTTTTCTATCTCTATAGAAAGGGTACTCTCCCAACAATTGGAATTATGTCAGATGTTGAAAAAGTCAACAACCTCCTACACCCATAATAAGACTCTCTTATTTATAGATGTACGGGCAACCCACCTTAACAATTAAGGAATTGAGATTTATTTTAATTAATTAAATTCTTTTAATTAATTAAACTCCTAATCTTATTAGGGATAATTAATTAAACTCCTTTAACTAATTTTTCTTCCTAATCCAATTAGGAATAAATGAGAGTACTTATATTAAATTAATTCCTAAACTCTTTTAGAAATTAAAATAATAATAATTGTAATAATATTAATAAGACTCCTCTTATAAATTTATATTTAATATTTCTAAAATATTAAATAATAAATATTAAGCTATTTAATTTATTCTATCACCATAGATTAAATTAAATATACTTAACATATTATTACGATTATGCCATTAACTTCTTAAATAATTATTCTTCCTTTTATGGTGTGACCCTTTTAGGTTCTCCATATTAAACCTAGGTTGTGAATAAATCAATTAGAACAATTCTAATCTTATTTAAATAAATAAATTAAACAATTAATTTATTTAAATAAATAATATTTATTCTACAATAGGGATAAGCCTCCCTAAATGTGATCAACGACTTTCCAGATAATATAGATTTCAACATTAATCATTAAAGAACCTTTGAGTAAATAGTTCTCAGTATAATTCAATCCTTCCACCATACAATGTCCCAATTAAATATAAGACATGGAATTCTTCACAAGTCTTATTTTATTTAATTATATGTATTTCGATCCTTAAATGCACAACTCAAATAATGCAAATTAGAAACTCCTTTCTAATTTCATTCTTATAACAAGGACTCTTGGGTTGTCATTTATCGAATCACATAGGACATTTCTCTTCTTTTATTAGAAGTGGTAGATTCTTTATTGATCATACATTATCTCCATGTATAACTTATTATACCCAAGCATACCCTTTGATATACCCTAAGGGTCTTAAGGAATAAGTCAAAGTATAACTCATCATACACAAGATACTATGATGATCTCAAGTCCAAGGATTACTTGTACTACTATCACTACAGAAATTCCTATTGACAGCAAATAAAACTCTATTAGGTATTCCTTAGCGAGCCACGCTTCGATGAACTTATTCTCTAATAAGCACCTACATACTTGCTTTAGTGTCTCCACACAAATGATCATGAGATCAATCATCCTCATCCAATGAAAGCAAGTTAACGTATGTACCAATCTATCCCGGATTCACTAATCCCCAATTTAGTAATCCAACGATTGGGAACTATTTTAGTTTTAAGCTTTCTAAGAATTTAGATCTCATTAGAATGATCATCATCATTATTCTAAAAGCATTGCTTAAAACTATGGGTTTATCACATATTATAAAACAAAGATTATGTAGATAATTAAAAGCCTTTAATAAATTAATACTTTTTATTAATAAATGAATAAGATTGTTACAAAGTATATGCTTTATCATCAAACATGATTGGCTTGTGTGCATACTACTTTCAATCTCCCACTTGCACTAAAGCCAATCGTCATGGTATCTTATACTCTTCTTCTCTAAGTGACGATTATCCTGCTGTTGGATAAGCTTTAGTTAATGGATATGTAATGTTGTTCTTGAGAGTCCACTATCTCTATAGTGATTTCCCATCTTTCAATGATTATAATAATCAAATGAAAGTGCCACAACACATGTTTAGAGCCAAGATGAGACTTATGAACTATTCCTAGTTCTCAGAATGAACTTTTAATCCAAACAATCAACTTGCGAGATCATTTATAGCTATATACTTTGTCTTTATCACTAAACCAAAGAACTCTTTCATTGTTTGGAACCTTTCCAATTCAACGCA
The DNA here is from genome assembly GCA_020205615.1 of Panax quinquefolius. Classification (NCBI taxonomy): domain Eukaryota; kingdom Viridiplantae; phylum Streptophyta; class Magnoliopsida; order Apiales; family Araliaceae; genus Panax; species Panax quinquefolius. The sequence continues at coordinate 15,031,181 of CM035164.1, forward strand.
CCACCTGCTCAAGGTAACACTTTTACCTTAAAGTGGATTTTCTGGTCGTCTTGGTCCGTACGAAAAAACTTGAGTCCATTAAGCCCTCTAGTTTTAATTAAGACCCACCATGTGTATGATCACATCCTTAGTGTCGGTTAAGCACTTTAAGATGTTTTTCACTGACTCATAGTGAACTTCTCCAGAATATGACTGATCAACATCAGGTCTCGTATATTTCATTGCATACATGATAGTTACTCATGTGATCTCTCTTTTGGAGTCTGTGGGGACTATTAGGAGAGATACACTCCATAGCTCATCGACATGAGACATCTCTTGGAGTTTGCCATGCTAAACGACTTTAGCATCAAATGAATATACGTTCCTTGGGTTAAGTTGAGCATCCTTTTAAATCTATCTATATAGATTTATATCCCCAATTAAGATACTCTTCCCAAATCATTCATGGAGGAATGTTTAGACAACTTTATCTTTACTGATTGTAGCATTGGTATGTCATTCCTTATCCGTAGTATATCAACATATAATACTAGAAATTTCACGACGCTCCCACTGACCCTTTTGTACACACTAGAACTCTTACCTCATCGTATGTAACTCGGATCACCATCTTCATGATGCGTACCTCATCATCATCATCTATGATGAATCCATACCTCCCGTGTATCTTCTAGGTACTATTCCGCATTTACGATTGGCCAGGTACAATAGTCTATCTCTGAGTTCCTCTTATTTGACTTATAGTGTTTTGTGGTTCTTGAACTCTTCAAGATCTATTATCCTCCCACTAGCCCCTTCAATAATAAACACCTTTATCTTAGAAGGCGTGTTTTTACAACAAACACCTTTTGCTAAGTAGGATTATAGAACATATACCCTAAACTTACTTTAGAATGTCCCACAAATCGACACTTGTCAAATCTTGTCCCAAGCTTATCCTTTGAAACCTTTTCACATAAGTTGAACAACCACTTATCTTAACATACTTAAGATTAGGAATCCTCCCCATCCCATAACTTTTATGGAGTCTTGGGGTGGGATTTTGAGGTTACCATTTTCATAGATATCACCATTTCTAGGACATTATCCCGTAAGGATACTTTGGAATGTCGGTAAAATCATTATGGACCGTACCATGTCCAACAAGGTATGATTTTTCCTTCGTATACATCAATCAATTATTGCGTGTCGTGGATGTGTCCATTATGAAAAACCATTTGAGATGATCCAGAACTTATTGCACAAGTATTTATTCCTTGATCTAATCAAAGAATCTTAATACTTTGCCAATTTGTTTCACTTCAATTCTTTGAACCTTTCAAATAATTCACACTTGTATTTCAAAAATACATATATTCAACTCTTTGAATGATCATCTCCTTTTCTTATATTATTTTGTTCAATTTATAAAATAATTTTCCACGTAAGTCAAGTATACAAAATCTATTAAGTAATATTTCATTTATACAAAACATTATCATTATAAATAGAAACAATAATTGTTCTTAATTATAATACCAAAGATTTCATTGTCCAACAATAAAATGGAAATAATATTTTTAACAAGAACTGAATACAATAACAACTTATTGACTTAATAGATTTGCCCGTAGGCATTAACTAAACTATAAGTTTCTATGTCTAATGTTGCAACCTTTGCTTCATTTCCCACACATAGATTACTTATATTTGTTTAGTTTTCTACTTACCTTGGTCCTTCATAAATCTATATTTATGATAACCAAAGTTTATATCCAATACCCAAGTAGAATCTTGACTTATAGAAAAATTTATTTCAATCATGAACAAAAATCGTATTAAATCAAACTTCACTAAGCTTCTTTGGTTAGCCTCTGCAAGATGCTTCTTGCGCTTTCTTTCCAAAAATGTCCGAGGCTTATTGCGGTGGAAGCAAACTCCTTTGCTATCCATATCGATTTTGTTCTTATTATCCTTTGTTTTTGCCTTTCTATGTACCTTCTTTGAATCGTTCTTCTTTTCGAAGATCCTTTGGCCCCTACCAAGAAGACTTGGTCTTTCTTGGTTGAAAGTGACTCTCAACATTTTTCAACATATTAAGCAAATCAAATGAGGCCGATATCTAGCTTGTTCATATGAAAAATTCACAACAATTAATGAAAGGAGTCCTGGGGAGTGAGTGCAAGATCAAATCTTGGCTCAACTCTCCATCCATGACAAAACTCGTTGTCCTAATTGATCAATCAAATTGATAATGTTAAGGACTTTTATCTCCATCTTGTAGTGTCATTGGTCATTCTAGATCGGAAGAGCTCCTTAGATATCGATATCTATCGGTCCCACTTTCCTCACCATCAACTACTTGATGTGCGGAATATATAGTAGAAGCATCCATAGTTTCATCGCCGACGCTGAAGCTCGTTACTCATAGATGCGAGCATGATGCATTGAGCCAATCAGTGCATCATCTTGCCACTTTCTAAAAGTAGCAATCTCTTCCTCGGAGGCATTATGCCAACCATTGCGGGGATAAAGCGATAAGGACATAAGATAGCTTTTCAAACTTATGAGAACTATTCTCAAATTTCTTAACCAATCCGCTTAATTCTTTGCCCGTTAATTTAGCATCTAATATGCTTCGCAGATGATAGTAATTTTAGACATTGTAAAATTACAGAAATGAATTTGTAATTAACAACATTTTAACATACATTCTTTTATTAATTACCAAAATAAATTAGGTCTTGTTTTAAATTGGTATCTCCCACTATTTTCTTCAAACTATATTACCTCACTTATATAGTTCGGCAAAATCTAATTAAAGATTTGCTAGTGAGAGAATAAGGATCCCATTTCAAATGTATATAGCCTTGTGGTGACACAACAAACTATATATAAATAAATAGGTAGACAACTTTTGTCAATTACATCAACTATGCAACTCCTTTTCTTTTGCCTCTTAGATTATTTTGATCAAGTGGTGGCACATCCGAATCAAAATTATCCAAGTTAAGTCCGACCTAGCACTCCATATATTCAAAAAGAAAAATATCATCCTTGTGGTGACACAACAAAACAATATTGTTCAATTTTCTTTATAAGCATCAAATGTGATAAATTAACATCTTAAATACTTAATACTTGCCTTGTGGTGACACAACAAACTCATATTAAATATTTAATACTCTATTAATTTTATCATGCTAGAAGGCGACGCTCGATATTCCAAATATCTTTGAACGCTTAGGACTTAATATAAAAATTGAGGGTTTGTTATTAATTTGTCTCATCTTGTTTAAGCGGCATTTATTATATATATATAAAATACGCGTCATATTAATGAACATGCGAAGCATGTTTGCATAATATATAATATATATAGTATAAGCATGCACATATAGAATACTATATTCTACCTTGATTGATTATGGACTTTTATTCTAGTTTGGTTCACTAGAGCCACCAAGTGAACCAAAAGGTCAAACCTAGGGGTGCGCAAGAATTAATATTTAAATATAACTATTACATTTAAACCCTGCTCCATTACAAACGGGTCTTCAAGCTTCTTGTCCCTTGATCTCTAATTCTTCAAAATAATTCTAAATATTCCTATTACAAAACTATTTAAAATAAATAGAAACCTTGATCGCTAATCGAGGGAAATACATAGGAGGAGATAGAATTTATATTTAGAAAAATTAGAGAAGACGAGGCTGTGCAGAATTCCCCATTTAATAAAACTCATACATTCATGCATCCAACTAAAATAAAATCCAATCGCATCGGGTCAATAGTCCATTAATCAATCCCATTTATTATCATACACATCACCATATGCATCAATAAATAACATTCATCTCATGAATAATAAACATTTAATATATATATTGATATCATTTAATGGGCAAATTTATTTAGTATAAAATCTATTTTTGAAACAAAATAAACTCCTTTATTTTAATCCAAATTTAAATCAAAATAAAACAATTTTATTTTAATTTATCTAATTTTGAATAAAATAAACTATTTTATTTTAATCAAAATCTTAATCAAAATAAACTCCTTTATTTTAATTAATTATGGAATCCAATTCCATATATATAAAAAATCTTTAATTAAAATAAACTCTTTTATTTTAATTAATTATGAAATCCAATTTCATGTAAAAAAATCTTTATTAAAGGAAACACGGATTATATTTCCTATTCACAAATAAACTCCTTTATTTTGAATAATATGAAATCTTATTTCATATTTAAATAAACTCCTTTATTTAAGGAAACATGGATTTTCTTTCCTATTCACAAATAAACTCTTTTATTTTGAATAATATGAAATCTTATTTCATATCTAAACAAACTCCTTTATTTAAGGAAAGATGGATTTACTTCCCTATTCACAAATAAACTCCTTTATTTTAGGAAAAATAAAATCCAATTTCAACTCCAATTAGTTATTATGGAATCCAATTCCAACTCTAATTAGTTAGCATGAAATTCTAATTTTAAAATTAAAATAAATCTTTTATTTTAATATTAAAATAAACCTTTTATTTTAAGATTAAAATAAACCTTTTTATTTTAATTATAAAATTATTTAAAATTAAAATAAAACTTTATATTTTAATATTAAAATAAACCTTTTATTTTAAAATTAAAATAAACTTTTAATTTTAATTATATAATAATAAAAATATATATATGTATATATATATTCGTAATATATTATATATATATATATATTAACCATATAATATTAAAATATATATATATACGATTTATATTAAACAAGGCAACACCTTTTTTTTTTTCGTGCATAAGTTGATTTCCTGTAATTCCGTGTCTTAGCTCCTAGATTTCCGTGCCATGAATCAAAAGGAAAACCGGCAGCCTTGATTTCAACGGTGGATTCAGCGAAATCACGGATAAAAAAAAAATAGTTTTTTTTTTTTTTTATACAATAAAATTATGCCCAATTAAATTGTTCTAAACACATATCAATATACATATCAAATTAAAATAATTAATAATTCGCATAAAGGTTTGGCTCTGATGCCACTGTTAGGTTTGTAATATTCATAACGCAATCAAATTGCATAAAAAATAAGGAAGCGTGGAAAAATCAGAGTTTAAAAAATTTACAAACTATATACCCGGATCATCCTTTATGCACAATTATTAATTAAACGAAGAATAAGAAATTATGAAATCATACCCTTGTAGAACGAGCTTCCTCATATATGAGTTCACCTCCCACTTTCTCCATGATCTCCTTGAATCCACCGGGTTTGGTTCCTTCCTTTGATCAACGTTAGCCACCCATATGTTTTGGCCTCAGAGGTGATCCACCAGGAAGAAAAAATTCAAGAAGAAGGGTGGTTTGGCTAAACCCTAGTTTTTCTATCTCTATAGAAAGGGTACTCTCCCAACAATTGGAATTATGTCGTATGTTGAAAAAGTCAACAACCTCCTACACCCATAATAAGACTCTCTTATTTATAGATGATGTAGCAACCCACCTTAACAATTAAGGAATTGGGATTTATTTTAATTAATTAAATTCTTTTAATTAATTAAACTCCCTAATCTTATTAGGGATAATTAATTAAACTCCTTTAACTAATTTTTCTTCCTAATTCAATTAGAATAAATGAGAGTACTTATATTAAATTAATTCCTAAACTCTTTTTAGAAATTAAAATAATAATAATTGTAATAATATTAATAAGACTCCTCTTATAAATTTATATTTAATATTTCTAAAATATTAAATAATAAATATTAAGCTATTTAATTTATTCTATCACCATAGATTAAATTAAATATACTTAACATATTATTACGATTATGCCATTAACTTCTTAAATAATTATTCTTCCTTTTATGGTGTGACCCTTTAGGTTCTCCATATTAAACCTATTGTGAATAAATCAATTAGAATAATTCTAATCTTATTTAAATAAATAAATTAAACAATTAATTTATTTAAATAAATAATATTTATTCTACAATAGGGATAAGCCTCCCTAACGATCAACGACTTTCCGGATAATATAGATTTCAACATTAATCATTAAAGAACCTTTGAGTAAATAGTTACCGTGACAATTCAATCCTTCCACCATACAATGTCCTAATTAAATATAAGACATGGAATTCTTCGTCAAGTCTTATTTTATTTAATTATATGTATTTCGATCCTTAAATGCACAACTCCAAATAATGCAAATTAGAAACTCCTTTCTAATTTCATTACTCCTTAACCAAGGACTACTTGGTTGTCATTTATCGAATCACATAGGACATTTCTTCTTTTATTAAAGTGGTAGATTCTTTATCGATCATACATTATCTCCATGCACAACTTATTATACCCAAGCATACCCTTTGATATACCCTAAGGGTCTTAAGGAATAAGTCAAAGTATAACTCATCATACACAAGATACTATGATGATCTCAAGTCCAAGGATTACTTGTACTACTATCACTACAGAATTCCTATTGACAGCAAATAAAACTCCATTAGGTATTCCTTAATGAGCCACGCTCATGAACTTATTCTCTAATAAGCACCTACATACTTGCTTTAGTGTCTCCACACAAAATGATCATGAGATCAATCATCCTCATCCAATGAGCAAGTTAACGTATGTACCAATCTATCCGGATTCACTAATCCCCAATTTAGTAATCCAACGATTGGGAACTATTTTAGTTTTAAGCTTTCTAAGAATTTAGATCTCATTAGAATGATCATCATCATTATTCTAAAAGCAATGCTTAAAACTATGGGTTTATCACATATTATAAAACAGCATTATGTAGATAATTAAAAGCCTTTAATAAATTAATACTTTTTATTAATAAATGAATAAGATTGTTACAAAGTATATGCTTTATCATCAAACATGATTGGCTTGTGTGCATACTACTTTCAAGGGGTGCCACATGTGCACTTGCTTCAGCCGCAGATGAGCTTGCGGCTGACCGTGGATGATATAATCCAAAAGGTTGGTAACACAAGTCACTTTTAACTTGTTTCGCAAAGAGAAATCCGAGAGCCTCCTTCAGATCTGCTGAGTTCGGGCTACTTTCTGCAAATTCTATCACCGTACAAGTGTTCTGCACTATCCTGGTAACGTATGCATGTATTTTTTCCAATTTTTATCCGTTGGAATTTGAGTTATCGCATGAAATGCATCTAAACACATAGTAGTGATTATGTATGCACAAATGACTTGATAAAAAATATTCAACATAGTAAATATTAGTATTAAACCATGCTGAACATAATGATGTGAAAAAATTTAACTTTTGAGACAGTCAAATTGGCACCTTTTTCTGCTATTTTTGTCCTGTTTGAGGTTCAATGAGCAAAAGGTAGAAAGGAAAATTACTCCTGATATTGAGGTTAACCTTATGCATGAATGATTTTGATTTTTAATGCATATATTATGTATATGACTTTGGGGCAGGTGTGCTACTGAATGGTCACCTAGACATGCCTATGTGCATGTGGATAGTCCTATTTTCAAATGGGACTATGGCAAAATTTTCCAAAATATAGGCATTGGGTAGTCATGCATTTTAACTCTATTATATGTTAAAGTAAATGCATGCATGCATATAGTCATAAAATGCATTCTAGAAAGCTCCAGGTAAGGAAATACCACACCCTTTCTGAGGTGATTTGGAGACTTGTTGTCCAGATATTATGGATCCGGATCAGCCGAGTAGTTCCCGTAGGACCAATTCTGGTATACGACGGAGGGCTTCTGAAGTGGCTCGACCCCGTTCTGTCAGACAGCCTCGTCGATTGGTGGAGGCCGTAATTCGCCCAGTCCGGGATGATGTTCCAGACGTTGAGGACGAGGATGAGGATATTCCGATTGAGGATCCCGCTCCTGCTGTATATATTCCCCGTAGGGAGCTCCCTTGTATTCAAGTGGTAAACCCAGAGCTTCTGGGTGATTTGAACAGACATCCCTCGATGTACTTACATGCTAACGAGGTATGATGTTAGATCTTGATCTTCCTTCTTTCCTATTGACGAGGATTAAATGGCTTTGATGTTGATCTGCATTTCATGCAGGTTCCCGGCTTCACACAGCCTCGAGGGAATTGGTTTAGTATACACTCCATGTATCAGGCTCTTCATCCTGATTACAGAGCGGTAGTGCAGGATTGGGGATTCGGGCCATTCTTCTCCATCCTTTCCCGTCGTTGTCCTTGGGGTTACCTCAGGGCATTGTTTGAGCGATGGTTTCATCAGACTCAGGCACTCCATCTGTTGGATTTCGAGGTGATGATGACGCCGATGGATTGGCAATTTATCACAGGTATGGAGTTTGGAGATGAGTCAGTGCCTTGCATGGCGAATATTACCCCTACTGCCGTCAGATCCTTGTTAGGAGTTCCGGCAAAGGCACTCAAGGGCAGGACCGTTCGTTCAGGTCCTTTGAGCGTAGATGCTATGAGCGGGCTTTTGAGTGAGCCCATGCCTGATGATGTCAGAGTCAGGGATCGCATTCTTCGGCGATTGTTCCTGATGATCATTAGAGGCTGCTTCATAGAAGATAACTCTTCTACGGTGTCATTCGCTTTGATCAGCGCCACGCGTCATGTGGACCGTATTGGAGAGTATGATTGGGGTTCCTACACCTTTGCCTATTTCCTCCGGGGCATACGTATGCGCTCACAAGGTTTGACTGAGGCTTGGCTAGGATTCTACCCATTTTTGCTGGTGAGTATTTCTCTTATCATTTCCTATTTATAGGTTAAGAGTATTTACTGATCGCAAGTGTTTTGCCATTGTGTTGGCAGTTTTGGGCCTACGAGAGGCTCCTATGCTTGTGTCCTGTGAGTGTGTTAGGTTTAGATACCTATCCACGAGGACGACGATGGCATTATTCCTTTTGCCGAGGTCCCCAGAGGTGAGGGTTTCACTCATCACAGTATCAAATTGGAGTTGCTGACAGCTGACACCATCACATGGATTCCCTATTCAGGGGAACACTTGACCATCAATTTTGAGGATGGATACCCGACTGGAGTTGAATATGTGATTTCCACCAGGAGAGTTCCTCTCTTTACAGATGGAGGCTGGGAGATCTATTTAGGAGAACGTGCTATTAGGAGCACCACAGGGGAGATTCGTATGCTGATCTTGCTTCCTGTCAGGCGTCATTGGCTTGTATCGCAGTCACCCGTCACTGATATCCCATTGTTGAGGGTTGATGGTTTTGCATTATCAGAGGGTCCATGTACTTAGGAGACGTTCTAGCGTTGGTGGTTCCCTCGTACTATTGGAGCCCAGTCCCGCGCCACTCAGTTCATGGGGGATATGGTTCTAGGATCCGTGATGATGACGGATTGGATAGCCTGTGTCCGAGATCCGACTTATGTGACACAGATTGATAGTTTGACCCGACAGTTGGACCAGGCATGCATATTTATCCGGCATTTGGGCAGAGATCCCAGAGAGCGACTTCGTTTGATCCTTCTAGCTTTCGGTACCGCCCCTCGGATGACCCATTCGGTTTTACTGGTGCGAGATCCTCCTCATATAGGTCTGACATCTTTGTTGATAGAGATCCGATGACTCAGAGGAGTTACATCGTGGACAGATTGATGATATGGACATCAACACCATTGTCTTCTCCTGATGTGTATTCTCGTTATATCTTTTGATAGCCTATGTTAGCTATTGGGTGGTCGTGCCCCATTCTCGCTATATCTTTTGATAGGCCTCTCATAGTAGTAGGGCGTCTGCGCCCCATTTCCTATATTTTTTTAGTCAGATGAGGAGATGATGTATTAGATGATGATATACTTAGGAATGTATGCACAGTTTTTCATTCCCTATATCATATTGCCATATATTATCTACTATGCATGTATCATGTTACGCATATGTATGTATGTCCAAAGATATTCAGTATTGACCCCTGGATGGTCTTATGACATGGCCCGTACAGATGTCTTCTTCGACAGTTAGCCGTATTGATTATACCCCACCAACATTGGTGGCATCGGGTATGCGATCGTGGTATGCTAGCATGTCACCATCAGACAGGGTGACCGTAGATCATTTGCTGCAGCATACCATGACCTTATTGATGTTTTAGGTTCCCGCAGGATTTATGGATGGCATGCTAGAGCATTGGGTATCGGATAGACAGGTTTTCCGATTCGGGACCCATGAGTTGACTCCTACTCTAGAGGAGTATGCATGGTTGACGATGCTGTCGCTGGATAGACCTTGCGTGCATATGGCTTTGGGGGACATGAGTAGGGGTGTAAACGAGTCGAATCTCAGCGAACACCTTCATGCTCAGATTCGGCTCGACTCGAAAAAATTAAGCTCGGATTCGACTCGGATTCGATAAGGGATTTATATTTTTGCGCCATATTCGACTCGGATCATTTCTCGGACCTACTCTACTCGTAGAGTACTCGAATTGCTTACAAAGCGAGTTACTCATGAGCCTTCAAATCGAGTTTCGAATATGAACCATTTCACTTAAAAACCAAACCACTACATACTAAATTGGTTACTTAACTAATATTTATATATAAAACTTTTTCACTTTTATTTATGTATTGAAATTATAAAAAATATAATAAAAATTGGCATTCAATTCATTGATTTATTCAAGTACAAGTTTACACAATTTCATACTACACTTTATAAATTATAAAGATTAATACAAATATCATATATTTAGCTTACTAGCATAGATCAGACCAATATTCGAATATGATCCATCGAGCAGGTATTGAGTATGGTTCGAAAAAAAATGAAATACTTGAACCCTAATTTGAGCGAACACTGGTATGCTCGATTTCGACTCGTGTATTATTAAATAGAAAATGAGTATGGATCAGATTCGACTCGGATCAACTTCGAATTCGAGTTTTGGATCATATTTTCGAGCCGATCTCGAGTCGAGTATCGAACTACTTGGCTCGACTTACACCCCTAGACATGAGTCGACGGTTCATGACCCTCACTGAATTGAGGCACAGAGTGGTGCAGGATGAGCTTACATCGAGCCACGTTATATCTCAACATTTTCTGTTCGACAGATTTGGCTCTGAGGATAGTTATTCACGACATTCCGGGGATTTCACCGCACCGGAGGATCATTGGCGTTTAGCCAGGGTTGATGTATTGCTGTTGTGTGTACTGTCGTATGTCTATATGCCACGATACATGGATGAGATAGACATTGGTGTCATCATGGCAGTGAGAGCTCTCATGGAGGGTCGCACCATTATACCTATGATCATAGCAGAGACCCTACGGCCAGCCACCTACTGCTGCACTTATCCGACATGAGTGTTCACAGGTAGCTCGGTCATGCTATATGTATGGTTTATGTCACATTTGAGACCGTTTGGCACTCTTAGACGGCATGGGTATTGGTTCACCCATGATATTGCCATGTCATACTCCTTTCAGCCATCGGAGTGCATAGATGCTATGTCTTGGTCCACATTTTTTGCGGATATCAGAGATCCATTTATCATATTGTCGTGTTCGGGGCTCAGCTCACCCTACAGCTTTATTACTCATGCTCCGGGCATGAACTATCTCCATCTGGCTGGTTTGAGGGGCGTGACTACTTCTCACTCGCTGGCCGTGATGTCACAGTGTGACCAGTTTCAGGACTTTCATCCTTTCGAGGGGGCGATAGGTCAGCGTTCAGCCTCTCGCTATCTTTCAGCAGAGGACCGATCCCGTGTGTATGCATGGTGGGATCAGTGTGAGATAGCTAATTTTTCTGTGAGCCATCCGGGCTATTCAGCAGAGTATTCCGCATGGATGGAGACAGAGATTACATTGGCTGCGGCAGTATCCACAGTACTGGATAGTGAGTCAGATGAGGGAGAGCCCATGGAGGACATTGATTCCTACATCGAGGAGGAGCTAGGTGCTGGGTTGCCATCATCTCTTTTAGATTCTCCCATTACTAGTGTTGTTGTGATTCAACATTCAGCATAGTACTTTGAGCAGAGTCTTCATCTGATGACCTTTGAGAGAGATCAGGCTCGATCTATGATGTTGACTGCCCTTGATGGGAGAGACGCAACTCTATTAGAGAGAGACGGGGCATTAGCTCGCAGAGATGCCACTGTTGTTGAGCGAGATGAGGCTAGATCAGCCAGAGATGCAGTGATAGTTGAGCGGGATAGTGTCATATCTGCCCGGGATGTAGCCAATTCTGATATAAGACTACGAAGGAGGTCCCTTACCACTGACATGATTGCAGAGATGAGTGCATATATTGATGATCATATGGTCACCATGCAGATGGCTGTAGATCTATTGGGTCGTGTGGATATTCTCGTACAGGAGACCACAGCTTTACCTCCTTCTTCTGATAGGGATGCTATGCTGGGCTTGTTAGCTCGCATATACCCTGACTTGTAGATGAACTTGTATTTTCCTGCACAAACTAGCTTAGCCATTTTGTCATGTACAGTTTACATTGTATATATCAAACAACATTATATATATAGCAGGGAAATATAATTTTGATCACTTCCCTTTTAGATATGCCTGAATACTTGCTTGATATTTTTCCTGCTGCTTCAGGGCTTGTGATCCTGATGTATTCTGAATTCCTCCTGGATGGATGGACATTGAGTTGTCTCTGGACAGTTTAGAATGGTTCATCAGAATGGTTCATTGATCTGTATGTATCCCTACCATCTTTGGTGTCTTGGTACTGGTTTCTGAATAAAAATATGGAGAGGAGTGTGGCTTTCCTCTCTGAGATTGACCGCACCACAGATGGCCCCAGTACTTCTATTTAGGAGAAGCCTAGTTAATTCCATCTTTTATGGATTGGTGTTGCTCTTCAAGGTATGACCGCAGCTTAGATAGTCGCCGAATCTCCTATTTGGGAGGAGTTTAGGTAATTCCATCCCTTTGGTCTGAAGCCGATGAAATGTAATGGATTGATGTTTGATCCCAGTACCAACTGACAAGGGTTTGTGTTTTGGTAGGGGGTGAGACCGCACCATGAATGGCTACCTACGTACTCCTATTGAAGAGGAGATCAGGTATGCGTAGTTCAAACCTGGTGTAAGAGGTTCAACACTGTATGTGGCGGAAATGGTGTAGGAATTTGTTTTTGTTTTTGTAAGGAGAAGATGGTAGAAATGTTTTTGTTGTTTTTGTGTTATTGCGATCGGGTCATATGAAATGGTTACCTACGTACTCCTATTGAAGAGGAGATTAGGTCGACGTAGTTCGCCCCTCAGGGCGAGTGGAAAAGTGTAATGCCATGTGCAGGTCAGAGTGCGGGGAAGAGAAAGTTTCATCCTAGGTTGAGGATAAAATGTAGGTATGAGAAGTTTGATCCCATGTATGGGTAGCCAAACTGCAAACGCAAGAGGTTCAATCCATAGTGGGATGACCTAAGTCGTAGGAACGCAGAGAAGCCAGGCTGCTGGCTTGAAAAGTATATTTTCCCTGAGGGGCAAAGAATGGAAGAGTTGTATGTGGTTAAAGGGTTAATGAACAGGAATGACTGGTGATCTGATGGTCCAACACCAGGATGTTTGCTTGAGGGAAACTTCAGACATAGTACCATTTCACGGCGTCCGAATTGATGAGTTGTGGAAATGCATCGCCATCCATTTCTTGCAATCTGAGAGCGCCTCCTATCAATATTTCCTTGACAACAAACGGGCCTTCCCAGTTAGGAGCGAATTTTCCCTTAGATTGATCTTGGTTGTCAATGATCTTCTTCAAAACCAAGTCGTGTTGTTTGAACTGTTGTAGTCGAACTTTTTTGTTGTAGGATCTGGCAATCCTTTGTTGATATAACTGACCATGGAAGATAGCCGCGGTTCGCCTTTCGTCTATTAGAGACAATTGGTGATACCTGTCTTGTACCCATTGGTCTTCATCCAGCTGAGCGTCTATCAACACTTTGAGGGATTCCATTTCAACTTTTATGGGGAGCACTGCTTCCATCCCATAGGTTAATGCGTATGGTGTTGCCCCAATGGAGGTACGCATTGAGGTTCTGTAGGCTAACAGAGTAAGAGGCAATAAGTCAGGCCAATCTTTGTGGTTGGCGGACATCTTTTGCATAATCTTCTTGATATTTTTGTTAGCCGCTTCAACATCACCATTCATCTTCGGACGATAGATGACAGAGTTGAGGTGTTTGATGTAAAATTTACTGCATAATTCTTCTATCATCTTGTTGTTAAGGTTCTTAGCATTGTCTGACACAATCACCTCTGGTTGTCCATATCGACAAATGACATTGTTTTTGATGAAAGCAATGATGACTTCTTTTGTAACCCTGGGGAAGGAGGATACCTCTACCCACTTGGTGAAGTAGTCGATCATGGTGAAGATAAATCGATGTCCATTACTGGCTTTAGGCTCAATGGGCCCGATAACGTCCATTCCCCACATTGAGAAGGGCTAAGGTGAACTCATATTGTGGAGTTCCCGTGGAGGGGCGTGTATAGCATTCCCATGAATCTGGCACTGATAGCATCTCCTAATGTGGTCATTGCAATCAGCTTTGAGAGATAGCCGGTAAGAATGTCACATCACCGAGGACCTTCTTGACAAGGAGGGGGCCACTCATGTGGGGGCCATAGACTCCACCATGGATTTCATCCATAAGCCTTTGGGTTTGATCTTTGTCTAAACATCTGAGGAGACCTAGTCTTGCATCTCTTTTGTAGAGCGCATCTCCACTCAGGTAGAATTTCATAGCACTACGATGGATCCGCCTTTTCTCAGTCGGGCTTGCCTCAGCGGGTGTAGATCCGTCTCGTAGGTATTCCTTGATATGCTGATACCAAGGATGCTGGATGGGAGGTAGCTCATCCGATACTTCTCCAACGTAGTTACCATAGGTTGGGGCCTTGTGCAGGGAAATTGTGATGCTTGACAAATGTTCATTGTCTGATATGTAAATTAAGGAGGCCAAAGTTGCTAATGCGTCTACAAAGTCATTCCTATTACGAGGAACGTGTAGAAAGGAGATTTTTTTGAACTCCACAACCATCTGTAAAACTTGCCGATCGTAAGGCAGCAAATGTAGTTCTTTGGTTTGATAGATTTCGGTGGATTGTCTGATTACGAACTCTGAATCTCCAAATACAGTTAACCGCCTGATGCCCATTGATCGGGCAAGTTTTAGCCCCACGAGACGACCTTTCATACTCACCGTGTTGTTGTTGGTCGACAAACCGCAATTTGACTGGCGATGGATCTTTGCTCCCCGTAGCGGATACTAGAATTGCTCCAGCTCCAGAACCTTCCATATTAACAGCTCCATCAAAATACATCTTCTATGTTTAGCGCGTATCGTACTGATGGTGTTGCTGAACTGTCATTACTCCTTCGTCGGGGAAATATGTTTCCAAGGGTTTGAAATCTCCTGAAGGTGCGACGGCCAGTTGATCTGCAATTCCTTGACCTTTGATGGACTTTTGAGTCACATATACGATGTCAAATTGTTGTAGGATCAACTGCCATCTGGACAGCCGACAATTTAACATGGGTTTGTTGAACATGTATTTGAGAGGATCCACGCGGGATATGAGATGGGTTGTGTGACCATGGAGATAATGCTGTAACCTCATGGAAGCCCATGCTAAAGCACAACACGTCTTCTCGATCAGAGTGTACTTGTGTTCACTGCTGCTGAATCTTTTGCTGAGGTAATAGATAGCTCGTTCTTGGCCTCTATCGTCTTTTCTCGTCCCGGCGATGCGACCCGTGGCGTTGTCACTTATGGACAGGTACATGAACAGGGGAACATCATCCCTGGGTGGTACCAACACGGGAGCTTTGACTAGCTGTTTCATGATTACGAGGAAGGCATTTTGACACTCATCATTCCATTTCATGGAGGAGTTCTTCCTTAATAAGCTTGAAGATTGGCTCACAAGTTCTTTGTGAGTTGAGAGATAAACCTCGCTAATGAAGTTGATTCTTCCCAAAAATCCCCGTATTTCCTTTTACATGAGGAATGGGCATTTCCATGATGGCTCGGATTTTAGCGGGATCCACTCAATCCTTTGTGGCTTACTAGAAATCCTAGCAACTTGCGTCGATTTAACGCCAAAGGCGCATTTAGCTGGATTCAACTTCAAGTTGTACTTACGTAACCTGTTGAACAACTTTCTGAGATGGTCTATATGATCATCCTACTTCCGGGACTTGACAATGATGTCATCCACGTAGATCTCGATCTCCTTGTGCATTAAATCGTGGAAAAGAGCCATCATAGCTCGTTGATAGGTGGCTCCGGCATTGATTAGGCCGAATGACAACCGTCTATAGCAAAAGGTTCCCCAAGGCGTGATGAAAGCAGTTTTCTCACAATCTTCCTTAATAACCATGATCTGATGATACCCCGTAAAGCAATCAGCAAAGGAGTACATGTCGTATTGCGCAGTATTGTCAATAAGAATGTGGATAAATGGCGCAGGAAAGCTATCTTTTAAGCAAGCTTTGTTCAAGTTCCGGTAATCCATGCAAACTCGTGCCTTTCCTCCGGGTTTAGGCACGGGCACAATGTTGGATATCCACTCAAGATATGTAGACACCATGATGATTCCAGCTTGAAATTGTTTCACAATTTCTTCTTTCACCTTTAAACTCCATTCAGGCTTCAATCGTCTGAGCTTTTACTTGACTGGCTTAAATCCCTCTTTAATGGGAAGGCGATGAAGGACAATGTCAGTTGATAAACCCACCATGTCTTCATGAGACCATGCAAACACATCCTGGAATTGGGTTAATAGCGTAACCATGTCATTCCTTTGGTTTGGTGTAAAGGTCCGAACCAACTGGATTTAACTTAGGGCTTTCTAAGGTTCCAGATTGAAAGAAGTGGTTTGATCAAGGTTGGGTTTAGGTTTGTCTTTGACCCATTCTTGAATTTCCGAGGCACCTCAATGTCATCCTCGTATTTCCATCAAGTGAATTCATCTCTACATCAAAGGTACAATCCTTGTGGAGAAGAGGCAATCAATGTCGTTAAAGTACATGCACATCTATATTCGTGGTCTGAAACAAAATATGCTTTCACTTAGTATATATGAAATTTTTTGATACACAAAGGTGTTAGCATATCTTGACAAAATAAACCGCTAATCTTTGTGCATGAAAAAGTAAGCGCTTATTTTATCTACTGAGCCGAAGAGAGTTTACCCCGTTTTACCCTCGACGACCAATGCAAGGAGTCTTTGCTCCAATTAGCGAGGCAAAGTCCGGGTTGACCGCAGTGATGAAGGGATTGTCATCATCCTCCCTATCCCAAATGATGGCCATTACGTCTGGGCAATCATCGTCTGGGGTGTATCTGTTGGTATGTTCATCATGAATAATGATGCGTATATCTGACATCATTCGTATGACGTCTTGCTTGATTCTTTGCTTCTCTTCCTCCACTCGGGGATCTGGAACAAAGACTTCTTTCTCCTTCACCGGTACCGGCTTGGGAAATAACATAGCCATTACATTGGCTGACACCTTTATAGGAGGTTGTGCGGACTCAGAGTTTGAAGACGAAGCTAAACGCCGCGCGTTTGAAGCTGAAGGAATATGCTGGTGTTTATGAGGATTCCTATGACTAGAACTGGCAGAATAGCCTAGTCCAGCTGTTCCAGTTTGCCTAGTTAATTGAATTAGGAATTTGATACCCTGGCGATCTTTACCCAGCCCTTGTCCCAGCTTATAACCCAATGACATCATTTCTTGAGTAGCCGACATTACTTCAGCGGAAATCTTGGGTTCGGGAAGTGGCGTTCCAATTGCATGGTATTGGGTATAGCTTACTTCCAAGGCATGAAAACTGACCGGTTCAACATCTGCATTGGCATTGATGTATGGTATGTCACTTTGTGTGTAGACACTCCATTTCCGTTAGCGGTGACTAGTACATCATTGATAATGTATTTTAACTGTTGATGAAGGGTGGAGGGGACTGCCCCTGCCATATGAATCCATGGTCGTCCCAAGAGCAGGTTGTATCCCGAATCTATCTTGAGTAAGTGGAAGGATACGCAGAATGTATGGGGACCAATTTCAATTGGCAGTTCAATTACTTCGACAGAATTCTGACGGGCTCCATCAAAAGTTTTGATGATGGTATGTCTACTCCGAATTCGGTTGAGATTGATATTCATCTTCACTAAGGTAGCGTATGGACATATATTTAGAGATGAACCTCCATCTATCAAGACTCCAGCTAGCATGTATCCCGAGGACAAGACCGCAATATGCAATTGTTTGCAATGACCGATCCCTTCGGGCGGTATGTCATCATCAGTGAAGGATATCACATTGTTGTTGAAAATGTGATCAACCAGATGTTGAAATTTTTCCGTATCAACTAATGTTGGTAGATAGGCTTCTTCCAAGACCTTTAGTAAGATCTTCCGGTGATCCTCGGAAGTTAGGACTAAGTCCAAAATTGAAATATGATGTGGAGCTTCTCTCAAGCTTAAAACCACTTTGGCTTCGTGATGACCCATAGTGCGGAGGAATTTTTCAATCTTCTCCATGGGTATTTTCCCCTTTGATTTGGTGGTAGACTTCATCACCCATTGGGGAAGATATGATGGATTTTCCTTCGACAACGCAAAGATGGGTATGTGAGGCGAATCCTTCACCTTCTCCATAATTCCACGGAACCTTGCGCAAGCTAACAATAGGGTATTGTGCTCTGTACGAAAAGTTGATTGTCCCGGGAATGACTACTTTTAAAGGATTATTGCTTCCATTGAGTTGAATTATTGGCATTGTGAGTAATCTGTTAGCCCCATCAGTTTCAGTGGATATGACTGCTACCACACTCTTCTACTTAGTAGAACCTGTATTCTCACTTGCACGTAACACAGTATCATCGTCCGCTAGGTGTAGGACACCACTGTCAATTAGATTTTGGATGAGGTGGCAGAGTGCCCAGCATTCTTCTGTGCTGTGACCGCGAGAATGGGAGTGATATTGATATACTCCATCAGAGTTGTACCGCCTTGAACGGGAGTTGATTGGAGGTAGAAGGGAACTGATCCTTCCTTCATTGATTAACTTCTGAGGGATTTCCTCTATAGGTTGGCCCAGATATGTGAATTCCCTTTTGTTGGTAAAATCCCGACGGGCTTTGGCATTCGCTCTCTTTGTCACTTTATCTTCTAGCATTTCATTTTCTGAAAGTGACGAGGGAATATTCATGATAAGGGGTAGGAGACTGGCATGCTCCTGGCTGATTAATTGACGTGTCACTTGATGCTGATAAGTCACCAATTCTGCCAATTGTTCAATTTGTTTGCATAAAGCTTTCATCTTTCGTTGCATTATGAACTGGAACTTGGCATAATCCCATTTTTCAACACCGTCTTTGAGGGTCTGGGAAGATTCACAGTTAAAATTGGAATTCTGTCCATTGCTCCAATTGATCATGTTGACCTCTTTTTCTTTGTGTTGAGGAAGAAGGTTGTCTTGAACGTGAGGTTGATCTGGTTTGGTGACCACGATCTCACCGATTGTCTATTAGTGTAAGACCCCAACTTTTATAAATAAAGATGAATTTTCTATAAATATTATTTTTGAATATTATGGAATAAATTTGATATAATGTTATAGTTGTGGGTAATATTTATAAATTTTGCAAAGTAAGCAAGTTGTTATAAAATATTAGTTTTGGTGGGGAATATTCTTTTGTGTCGGGGAATATTAAATGCGACGGCTCAATCATTAGTGGACCCCACGGAAGTATTGTAAGTAGTTAGAAAATGACAAAATTATCTTTCTATAAAAATAACGGCGGAGGTGTTACTGTTAAAACTATTGAACTACCGGTGGTAAAAAAATGCGATGTCTGGCGTGGTTGCGTAGTAGCACACGGTATTGATTATTGATCTTTACGTGAGAAGTCACTTAGCTATACTCGATTATTACTTCTGATAATTCTTTGCATCATATCTCTTATATTATTGATTCAATTATTGTCACGATATATCATCAGTATAATATGTTATATTATTAATTGAGGCGACAAGTTATAAATGATTAATAATTGTTGAAAGATTAAAAATGTGTTGATTAAAAATAAAATGATTTGTGGTAATATTTATTCAATCCTTGATGTATATAAAAGTCTATTATAAGGCGTTTGTGGTAAGTTTGATTATTTTATGGGGGCCCATATGTCATCATCTAAGAGTCTCTTAAATCGATAGTAATTACCTTTGTGAATAGTATTTACCTTCGTCGATAGTAATTACCTTCAATCGATAGTATTTACCTTCGTCGATAGTATTTACCTTCGTCGATAGTAATTACCTTCGTCGATAGTATTTACCTTCGTCGATAGTATTTACCTTCGTCAATAGTAATTACCTTCTTCAATAGTAGTTGTCCTTGATATTACCAAGAGTTAAGCGCCTCTTTGGTGTTCGAAAGGTTAATTACCCTTCATTGAATAGTAGTTGTCTCTTGATATTACGAAGAGTCATTTTGACCCTTCGTTAAGACCAAGAGCCACCCTCGGTTTTTCTATAAATAGAAAGCTCATTCCTTCATTATTTCTTACGAATTCATTGAAACTCTGAGAGAAAACTATAGAGAGAGAAAAAAAGTATTATAACTACTTCTTCTTTTTCCAATATTGAGTTCTTCTAAGGTAGGGAATATTATTTGTTGTACTAAATAAGGGGTGTTATTCTTTCTTATTCATGAAGAGAACTTTTGTTATTCCATTCTTTATTATTACATTGGAATAACTTTGTAAAAGTGGCATACCCTATACATAACTTGTATATACGGCGTACCTATACTTGGTGAAATCCTTATGTTATTCCATTCTTATTTATTACATTGGAATAACCTATATACGTGGTTTACCCTATACTTGGTGACATTCTTCTATTATTCATCTTTTATTATTACATTTGGAACATCACATGCATGTGTTTTTACAGGACTGGTTCCGTTCTCTTTATTATTACTGTTGGAACATCACATGCATGTGTTTTACACAGGACTGGTTCCGTCTTTATCATTATACATTGGAATATCCTATCATGTGTTTTTTACCGGATCTGGTTCCATCTTTATTATTACATTGGAACATCACATGCGGTGTGAATTTCACGACTTTGTTCCGTTATTATTATTACATTGGAATAACTTTTGTCTGTCTGATCTCGCATGCATGGTGATTTCTTTTGTTATTCCATTCTTTATTATACCCAGTTGGTTAAAACTTTGACTTCTATACTCCATGAAATTAGTGGAATATCCTTGATATTTGCGCTTCATCCGATATCCTTTCATGGAAATATTCTTCTCGATATTCTTGAATTTTACTCTACAAAGCGATGTCGTGTTGACAATTTGGATGTTATTGGTTCTAGATAAATTAATTCTTGAACTTGTTTTGGTGAATTCTTATATCATTGTCATCATCATCATTTTATATTATGTTGAAAGTCAAATCATGGCACATAGTGCATAGATGGACTTGGTATGATTATGACGAGGGACTATTGATTGTAATCATGGGTAGTAATGTTACAAATGATGTGATAAAAATCCTCGATGGTAGTAGTGCATTGATGGACGGATTGTTGGCATGATCATGACCATTAATGAATACCTGAACTATTCTTGGCACGTAGTGCGTGAATAATTGTGGTCGTGATATACTAAAGAAATATCCTTGGCCGTGTAGTGCGGGGGTGATTCGATGATGTGGAATATTTATTAAAAAGTGAGTCTCGGCTATAACGATGATGAAAAACCTTTTAAATCATAAAAGATAGTAGATTTTATTTTCTACTTGACTCTTTTAATGGATTCTTTGGTTCATTTGTAGTTAAACTTGATGTTCATTATATTTTTTTATCGGTTTAACATTTGTTGTAGGCTAATGATAATTTATTACGCATTATCTTAGTCATAATATTTCTTCTTGAGCTAGTTGAGCTCACCCTTTCTTTCATTTATTCTCTTGAGAAATGAGAATATAGGCTGAGACGAGTCGGGGAGCGGAGTAATGGTCGAAAGGATAGCATTAGTAGTCCTCACTATTACGTGAAATAGTGTGATAATAATTGTAATGAGGACTCCTTTTGAGTTTTGTATAATATCTAGTAGACAATATTTGTATTCAAACTCACGGTTTATGTCGTGTATTATACATGACAGTTTATATTAGTAAGTTGTATTTAAATTACATACCATGTATCGACTACCCAAGATGGGTGATGTATACCTAATTTTGGGGGCGTCACGGTTGGTATCGAGCTTAGGATATGATCCACAGCTAAGATGTGAGAATAATACTAGGAGGGAGGGCGGGAATACCTTACGCTAGTATGACCTACTAAGTTTATGTGCTATTTTATTGGTCGGTCGAGAATATAGAGATAATTTGTTACATGTCGTCATTAACCTTTTGTTTTGTGGCGATGTCTGAAAATGACATCGAGAATGTTGAGAATAGCAATGGAGCACGAGGCGATCGTTGATTCACCACATATCGATAATCGAGGATAATGTGCATCGGAAAGCGACAATCCTCATGCAAACAACAACACCGACCAAATGATGAATGATCAAATGTTCGGAGGCTTTATGCAATTTATGCAATGACAATGAGGAGAGGCGACTCTGTCCAAAAGCGTGGGGTGGAAACACGAAAACTCTCGGGCGGTCACCGCTAAACAATTCAAGGAGCTTGGGACCACCGGAGTTTAAGGAGAGCCAAAACCACTTACGGCGGAAGCATGGATAAAGCAGATTACCAAGATATTTGATGTCTTGGGATGCTCAGGAGCAAAAGGTTCCCTTTGCCACCTTTATATTTGCGGAGAGAGAGCGATTCTTGGTGGGAATCGGTAAAAGCGTACTCGACTTCTTTGTCTTGAAGATATCTTGGGAGAAGTTCGGGGAGTTGTTCAACGACAAATACTTTCTAAAAGTATTAGCCACATGAAGGAGGTGGAGTTTATCAAGTTGGAACAAAAACAATATGGCCAGAGTAATGCGATACGAGGCAAAATTTGCGGAGTTATCACGGTTTCGTCCCACTTGGTGGATAATGAAGAGAGAATGGCGCGAATGTTTTTAAGAGGTTTGAAGCGGGAGATACGTCGACATCTTATTTCTCATAAAGCGTGTTTGTATTAGGATGTTGTAAATAGGGCTCGATTAGTGGAAGCGCGATAATGAGTCAACCTAACTAAAAGAAGCGTACGGCAAAATTATAATACCGGTGAGAGTAGTCATCGAGCGGTGACAACAAGCGTGGAGGGAATCAACGGGCGGATATGGTAACCACTTGGTGGTAATCGAGGCAAAAACAATAAGAATGGACATTTCAAGAAAAGGAGATTCAACAATGATGGAAAGAGCGTCGGCACCGACACCGTTGTTAAGGAAGGAAAAAGACCACCTATCATATGCTTCAAATGCGGAGGAGAGGGACACATCGATCCGAACTACACCATGCCAGTCAAAGCGTGTTATAATTGTGGAAGAAGGTCACTTAGCTCGATTTTGTCGTTTCACAAAGACAAATTCAACTAGGATGGAGGCACCAAAGTAGTCCCGGAAAAGTCAAAAGCCGTTAGTCTGAGGAGAGCGTTTGTTGTGACCTCCCGGAGAGCAAGGAACCCGAATGAGGTCATCACGGGTAAGCTTATCATAAACTCTAATGAAGTCTATACTTTATTTGATCTGGGTTCTACCCATTCTTTTATTTCTCCTACTTGCGCTCATCGATTAAATTTGACTCAGGAGAAATTAGACTTTGACTTATCTGTGGAAACTCCGTTGGGAGAAACCTTCATTACATCCACTTTGTTTATAAGTCTTGTTTGGTTCAAATCGGTACCCTCACATTACACATCGATCTTATTTCATTAAAAATACTTGCATTTGGCGTGATTCTAGGGATTGATTGGTTAACTACTTATCATGCAAAAAAATTGATTGTTTTAAATAAGGTTGTTAGCTTTTATATTCCTAATCAACCTATTATCTTGAATTCAAACGACCAAACCATTAAAATCAATCACGGTCATCTCTCAAGCCATAAAAATTATTCGTTTATTGAAAAAGCGGATGTCGAAGCTTTCTTAGCTCATGTATCGATTTAAACAAAAATAAATCGGTTTTGAGCGATATTTCTATTGTTAATAAATTTCTGACGTATTCCCCGAAGAACTTCTGGCTACCCCCCAGGCGTGAAATTGAATTTTGTATCGACCTTGAACCCGGTACAAAACCTATTTCAAAAGCCCATGTCGAATGGCTCTATTGAACTTGAGTTAAAGACCCAATTGCGAGAATTGTTAGACATTGGCTTTATTAAGTCCTAGTACTTCTCCTTGGGGTGCTCTGTTACTATTAAGTGAAGAAGAAAGATGGGAGTATCGACGACTTTGTATTGATTATCGGGAGTTGAATCATGTCACCATCAAAAATAGGTATCCATTGCGCCGTATTGATGACTGTTTGACCCGGTTGCAAGGAGCGAAATTCTTTTCAAAGATTGATCTTAGTTAGGATATCACCAATTGAAGATTAGAACGTGACATTCGAAAGGCGGCTTTGAAAACTTCGATGCGGGCATTATGAATTCTAGTCATGTCCTTTGGATTGACTAATGCTCCTCTTTGCCTTCATGGATATGATGAGCCAAGTATTCAAGGAATATTTAGATCACTTTGTGGTCGTCTTTATTGATGACATCCTTATTTATTCCAAAAGCCGTGAAGATCATGAAGCAACACTTGAGGTGACACTCCAAAAGCTTCGTGAATATAAGCTTTATGCGAAGTTGAAGAAATCGAGTTACGGCTTGAAGAAGTAGCATTCCTTGGGCACGTGGTATCAAGTCATGGAATATCTATTGACCCAATGAAGATTGAAGCTATTGAAAGCTTGGAACAACCTAAATCGATGGCCAAGAAATCGTAGCTTTCTCGGTTTAAATTTGGTTATTATCGGAGATTAAATGGAAGGATTTTCTCGAATCGCTACTCCGATGACTCGGTGACTCGAAAAGATCTGAAGTTCGGTTGGAGCGAAGAATGTGAGAAGAGTTTTCAAGAACTCGAGAGAGACTTATTTATTTGACTGTTACGACAATACCATCGGCTCGGAGGATTTGTCATCTCGATGATGCTTGAGCAAAGGGTTGGGATGTGTTCTCATGCAACATGGAAAAGTTATAGCTTATGCCTCGCGACAACTCAAAAGAATATGAGAGGAATTATCCTACTCATGATCTAGAGTTAGCGGTTTGTTGTCTTTACACTTAAAATTTGGAGGCATTACTTGTATGGGGAGAAAGTGGAGATCTTCTACGGATCATAAAAGCCTCGAAATATTTCTTCACTCAAAAGGAACTCGACATGCGACAACGACGTTGGCTTGAAGCTGTTGAAAGATTATGATCGTACCATCGATACCATCTGAAAAAGCGAGCGTGGTAGGTGGCGCGTTGAGTAGAAGATCATATCTGCAATCTGAGTGCGTTATTATCAACGCAGAGCCCATTTTGTGTGACTTGCAAAGGATGGAGATAGAGTTAAAGACTCGAGGGGCGCGTGTGATGATAGCGAGTATCTGAGTAGAACCAGACTTTAATCGATAAAGTTAAAAGGCTGCTCGAGCTACTGGACACAGGAGGCGATCGTATGAGGAAGAAAGTGCAAGAAGGTGTTATGCGGGAAGCAAGAATCGATGAAGAAGGAATACTTGAGTCGACTCCAGACTTTGTGTTCTAACGACCACGATTTAAAGTATAATATCATGATGGGCGCCTGACACACCATTTGCAATCCATCACAGGAGTACCAAAATGTATCATGATATTAAATCGTACATTTTGGTGGAAGCAATATGAAGAGAGAGATAAGCGTTTGTTTATCTCAAGGTGTCTAACTTGTCAGCGAGTTAAAGCGGAGCATCAAGTACCAAAAGGTCCATTGCAACCACTTGAAATTCGAGAATGGAAGTGGGAGCACATTACCATGGATTTAGTTCTGGGGTCTTCTAAGGTTTCTCAAGGCGTTGATGCGATTTGGGTCATTGTTGATAGATTGACCAAGTCTGCTCATTTCTTCCGTCTGAGAAACTTATACACTTGAGCGTCTTGCTCGTATGTACATAAACGAGATTGTAAGGCGCATGGTATCTTAGCAGGTATCCATAGTTTACGATCGAGACCCAAGATTCACTTCACGATTTTGGGTTAGTTTGCAAAAAGCTATGGGCACGGACTTACGATTTAGCTCGGCATATCATCCTCGAGACGGACGGACGATCGGAGAGGACTATTCAAACTCTTGAAGATCTATTAAGACTCTGTGTCCTTGATTTCAAGGGAGTTGGGACAAGTTCTTACCATTGGTGGAGTTTTCCTACTGACAACGATTATCAAGCAAGTATTGGCATGGCTCCATTCGAGCGTTGTATGGAAGAAAGTGTCGTTCTCGATTATCTTTGGGATGAGGTGGGTGAAGCAACGTTGTTGGGACCGGGAGTTGAGTGCGTATGACTACGAGAAAAGATTGAAACGATCCGAATGACGTATAAAAATCTCACAAAATCGACAAAAGAGTTATCTTGATCTTCATCGAAAGGGCGTGGAATTCGATATAGGAGATCATGTGTTGTTAAGAGTTGCTCCATGGAAAGGAGTTACAAGATTTGGAAAGAGAGAAAAACTTAATCCTCGATTCATCGGTCCATTTTAATCCTCGATCGAGTAGGAGCGTGGCTATAGACTCGCTTTTGCTTGAAATATGTCTCGTGTTCATAACGTTTTTCACATATCCATATTACGTAAATATGTGAAAGACCCGAACCATATTATTGAGTTAGAACCAGGACGAAATAGCGGAAGATTTGGCGTATGAAGAGGTTCTGTTCAAATTTTGGATAAGAAGGAACATATTCTACGCTCGAGGTTATACCTCAAGTCGAAGTTTTGTGGAGGAACCACGATGTTGAGAAATGACTTGGGAGTTAGAATCTAAAATGAAATCAAGGTATCCTTACCTCTTGACATACCGAGTCACGTACCCTAATTTGAGGCAAATTTCATAAGAAGGGAGGTTGTAAGACCCCATCTTTTATAAATAAAGATGAATTTTTATAAATATAATTTTTTGAATATTATGGAATAAATTTGATATAATGTTATAGTTGTGGGTAATATTTATAAATTTTGCAAAGTAAGCAAGTTGTTATAAAATATTAGTTTGGTGGGGAATATTCTTTTTTGTCGGGGAGGATATTATTAATGCGACGACTCGATCATTAATTGGACCCCACAACGGAAGTATTATCGTAGTTAGAAAATGACAAAATTATCTTTCTATAAAAATAACGGCGGAGGTGTTCTGAATTAAAAGCTGTTGAACTACCCGGTGGTAAAAAATGCGATGTCTGGCGTGGTTGCGTAGTAGCACTACGGTATTGATTATTGATCTTTACGTGAGAAGTCACTTAGCTATACTCGATTATTGCTACGATAATTCTTTGCATCATATCTATTATATTATTGATTCAATTATTGTCACGATATCATCTGTATAATATGTTATATTATTAATTGAGGCGACAAGTTATAAATGATTAATAATTGTTGAAAGATTAAAAATGTGTTGATTAAAAATAAAATGATTTGTGGTAATATTTATTCGATCCTTGATGTATATAAAAAGTACATTATGAGGCGTTTGTGGTAAGTTTGATTATTTTATGGGGGGGCCCGTATGTCATCATCTAAGAGTCTCTTAAATCGATAGTAATTACCTTTGTGAATTACCTTTGTGAATATAGTATTTACCTTCGTCGATAGTAATTACCTTAATTCGATAGTACCTTAGTATTTACCTTCGTCGATAGTAATTACCTTCGTCGATAGTATTTACCTTCTTCAATAGTATTTACCTTTAAATCGATAGTAATTACCTTCTTGATAGTAGTTGTCCTTGATATTACGAAGAGTTAAGCGCCTCTTGATTGTTCCAAAGGTTAATTACCCTTCATGAATAGTAGTTGTCTCTTGATATTACGAAGAGTCATTTTGACCTTTCGTTAAGACCAAGAGCCACCCTCGGTTTTTCTATAAATAGAAAGCTCATTCCTTCATTATTTCTTACAATTCATTGAAACTACAGAGAGAAAACTATAGAGAGAAAGAAAAAAAAGTATTCTACTTTCACTTCACTTTTCAATATTCGGTTCTTCTAAGGTAGGGAATATTATTTGTTTGTTGTACGTAAGTAAGGGGTGTTATTCTTTCTTATTCATGAAGAGAACTTTTTATTCCATTCTTTATTATTACATTGGAATAACTTTGTATAAAAAAGTGGCATACCCTATACATAACTTGTATATACGGCACCTATACTTGGTGAAATCCTTATTTATTCCATTCTTATTTATTACATTGGAATAACTTTGTATGTGGTTTACCCTATACTTGGTGACATTCTTCTATTATTACTTTATTATTATTACATTTGGAACATCACATGCATGTGTTTTACAGGACTGGTTAAAATCTTTATTATTACATTGGAACATCACATGCATGTGTGTTTTTACAGGACTGGTTTAAAATCTTTATCATTACATTGGAATATCCTATCATGTGTTTTTACACCGGATGCAGTTCCATCTTTATTATTACATTGGAACATCACATGCATGTGTGAATTTCACGACACAGTTCCGTTATTATTATTACATTGGAATAACTTTTATACATCTGATATCTATCGCGTGCATGGTGATTTCTTTTGTTATTCCATTCTTTATTATACCCGGTTGGTTAAAACTTTGACTTCTATACTCCATGAAATTAGTGGAATATCCTTGATATTTGCGTTTCATCGATATCTTTCATGGAAATATTCTTCTCGATCATTCTTGAATTTTACTCTACAAAGCGATGTCATGTTGACAATTTGGATGTTATTAGTTCTAGATAAATTAATTCTTGAACTTGTTTTATTGAATTCTTATATCATTGTCATCATCCTCATGTTTATATTATGTTGAAAGTCATCTACATGGCTTTTGTAGTGCGTAGATGGACTTGGTATGATTATGACCGAGAGACTATTGATTGTAATCATGGTAGTAATGTTACAAATGATGTGATAAAAATCCTCGATGGTAGTAGTGCATTGATGGGCGATTGTTGGCATGATCATGACCATTAATGAATACCTGAACTATTCTTGGCCCGTAGTGCATGAATAATTGTGGTGCGTGATACTAAAAGAATATCCTTGGCCGTAGTAGTGCGGGGGTGATTCGATGATGTGGAATATTTATTAAAGGCGAGTCTCAACTATATAATGATGATGAAAAACCTTTTAAATCATAAAAGATAGTAGATTTTATTTTCTACTTGACTCTTTTAATGGATTCTTTGGTTCATTGTAGTTAAACTTGATGTTCATTATATTTTATCGGTTTAACACTTTGTTGTAGGCTAATGATAATTTATTACGCATTATCTTAGTCATAATATTTCTTCTTGAGCTAGTTGAGCTCACCCTTTCTTTCACCGTTCTCTTGAAAATGAGAATATAGGCGGGGACGAGTCGGGAGCGGAGTAATGGTCGAGAGGATAGCATTAGTAGTCCTCACTATTACGTGAAATAGTGTGATAATAATTGTAATGAGGACTCCTTTTGAGTTTGTATAATATCTAGTAGATAATATTTGTATTCAAACTCACGGTTTATGTAAATATTATACACAGCAGTTTATATTAGTAAGTTGTATTTAAATTACGTACCATGTATCGACTACCCAAGATGGGTGATGTATACCTAATTTTGGGGCGTCATATTCGCAGATTGTGCTTGAAAGGGAGTGTAGTTTCTCCTTTGAATAGGCATGTTCGATTGCCTTTTTGACCTGCAGATGTCGGAAACATCTTCCTCTTTCTTTTATGGACCCTCAAGGTTATTTCCATAATTTTCGGATTGGATGTGATCGTAGAATGACTTTAAGGGCGACTAGGTCTTGAATCTTTCCTACTTCAAACCTATCTCAACCATCTCCCTATGTTTGACCATTTCAGAAAATGGTTTGCGATGACTACTAAAACTCTTTTCGTGAAAGGAGCTTCTTGTATGTCACATGAAAGTCATAACCATCTCTCGATTACATCATGGAAGGACTAACTTTGGCGACCCAGCGTCTCCACCTTTGAGCATACTCTAAAAAGACTCGTTAGACTATTTCTTGATCTTGGTAATTTGATACCGATCAGGAGCCATCTGAGACTGAAAGCTGTATTGAGTGAGGAATGCATGTGCTAGCTCTTCCCAACTATGGATCTTTGAGTTATCTAATCTTGTGTACCACGAACGGGCTTCTCCAGTTAGACTCTTTTGGAATAGCTGCATTCTGAGCTTTTCATCCTCTGCATAAGATCCAAGTTCTCCAATAAACACCTTTAAATGTGTGTAAGGATCTCCTAACCCGTCATATTTTTCAAAGTCAGGAGTTTTAAATTTTTCTGGATAATGCACCCCAGGGAATATACAAAGGTCAGTATATGAAACACTCCCATGTGCTCCAATTCCTTTAATAGCATGAAGGGCCTCTTCCATTTGGAGGACTTTCTTTTTGACGTCACCAGTGTCTGGATCTCCAGTGGGATGGGCAGTATCAAGAGTTTTGTTGGTTGTATCCAACTGCAGTTAAGGTATTGTAATGACCTGGTTTCCCCCTTGTGTAGAGGACTCATCATGTATGGGTATTTTTTGACCCTGGGTAGACTGGTGTAGTTCTTTGAGTAGAACGGCCAAATCTGTAATTTATTTGCTTAATCTGTCGAATTCTTTGTGAGAAACTGGATTAAGGTCAGTTTGGTCAGATGACGACATGATTGACTGTAGGCCTGAAGCCTTTTTGGATTTTGACCGGGTAATAGGTCCAATTGGTTCCCTGCAAAAGACTTGCATAGTTTAGTCTTTAGGGAATGTGTATAATAACATGCTATGTGATGTGCCCATTCTAGGAATTTTATCCTACAAAAACAGATGTCAGCTGTTTGTAGCATGTTTAATTAAAATACGTATATGTACAAATTTCTTCATATTTCTCATTACATGGAGATAGATATGGAATGATATTACAAGTAATTATGTTTACAAGTAATTGAAATGAGCAAGCATGAAGAGACTTTCCTCCATTTTGGATTTATCAGAGGCTGACCTATCTTAGGTTACTCTCGCTGCTTTTTGGCATGAAGGTTCCCAAATCATCGCAATTTACTCAACGGGAAATTAATCTGGTCTTTCAACTGGAGCGAATTTGGGTGGTGCCTTTCTTGAGCCTCGGGGAATTAGTCTTCCCACAAGTCCAGTAATCAAACATCGACGGGATAGCCTCCTGGTGGAGGGACCACACAACATACATTCACATACATCGCGTCTCACCGTATGGAAATGATGACATGTGTGATGCACTAATATCACAAGCAGATATGGTGCGAAGCACTAATATCACAAGCAGCAATGGTGCGAAACACTAAGTGCAATAAGGAAATGCATTCGTACACATTCATCAAATGTAAATGCAACATTCACACACAGGCAGATAACAGTTTTGAAAAAATTGTAATAGCGGCGTAAGTCCTCTTACTGGAGTCCCTAACAGAGTCACCACCTGTCGACGTCGGGATTTTTAAATGTCCCTTTCCGTTACTTGTTCTTTGGTGTTCTCATTTTAGGTGAGATTTATTTGAAAAAATAAGTGAAAAAGGTCCGACATGTATAATGTCGACGATGGACTGTTAAGAGTCGCCAGTTGGTTTTTTAAATGGTTGTACCAACACAACCGAGAAAAGGTTTGCACATTGACCCAGTGATGTGACACTGCTAAACGGGTCGGTGAAACCGAGATTCATTAGGGTCCGGGGACTTGGTTATGCGGAGGGAAGGTGTAAGGCACCCCACGACATCAGTGTTACCACGGTGACCGCCTCTTTTCAAGAAACTATTATCTGAATGTGTGTGTGGGTGGGTCAATGTGCTGTTATTTGGAAGTAGAGTGAGGCCTCGTTCGTACCTATATACACAGAGTTTGAATTTATGTAAAAATTCAGTTTTTAACAAGATATAACAATGATGTTTTTTAAAAAAGGTTTTTCAAACCCTGATGCTCAATAGTAATTGAGACCTTTTACACTCCCATTTTATTAAGTGTTCGGCTTGATTGATTTTATTTTACAGATGCGAGGCATCCATATGAAAATAATGTACAAAATAATGCCGACTTCCTCATGGGTATGGAAACCATCTGAGGAAATTCAGACACCGCAGAATAATTTACAAGCTGCTTATAGTTGAAAATGTCCATCACGGGAACCGAATCTAGATCCAATAGTCAATCTGTGATCACATGATTCCTAGGCGCATATGATACCATAATTTGTATGAAAGCAATAAATGTATATATAAAAGTTGTAAATATATATATCTGAGACATGATCACCAACCACGAAGCACCTCCATGGGGATCGAAAAATGTAAATAAATCTGTAAAAAGCTATCAACCGCCACTTGGAGAAACTCCGGGCGGAATGAAAACGTAAATAAAGTCAGAAAAGCTATCAACCACCACGGAGGAAACTCCAAAGGGACAAAATGTAAATAAAGTCGTATACAAGCAATCAACTGCCATGAAGTGAACTCCAGTAGGCGGGTGACGAAAACGTAAAAGAAGTAAAAGCGATCAACCACCACGAAGTAAACTCCGTGTGTGGGACAAATATATATATATATATATATATATATATATATATATATATATATATATATATATAAGCGATATAAACGCATAGGATGTAAAATCCGGGATGAAATGAGTTCGACAACAGATTCATATATATAAGTATATATATATATATATATATATATATATATATATATATATATATATATATATATATAGCGAGTAAACGCCTACGGATGTAAAATCAGGCTCATCGAATGTAGTCCGACACACGCTTAATATATATAAATGTATAAATATATATTAAAGTAGTAAATGCTCGCATCAAGTCTAGGCTCATCGAACAAAGTTCGACAAACAGATTCATATATATATATATATATATATATATATATATATATATATATATATATATATATATAAGCAAATAAACGTTCCGGGCAAGTTCAGGCTCAATCGAGGCATAACTCGATAATGTTAGTCCACATATATAAATATATATATATATATATATATATAAATATATATATGTATATACAAACTAAAATAAAATCACGGACCGAAATCCGGGCAAACACACGCAACACGACTCTCAACGTGAAGAATGGTGTGTGCAGAGATGAGGAGAAAGGCTTTAAAGTGTGTGAGAAGGCTTACAGTGGGCTGCCAATGAAGACTTCTATATCTTTAAAGTGGGTAAACACTGACTTTTGTAGGTACAAAAGTAGCTATATATGAGCTCACAGGTGTTTAAAATAAGAAAGCACTCAGTATGGAGTGAGTACAGAGCAAATTGGGCAGGGCTTTCTCGCCGTTTTCTCTTGCAAAATGGCCACCCAAAGCCCTCTATTTATAGAGGGTGGAGCAGGTGTACCAGAGGCTACTTGGGTTGCCTCGAGTTTTTTGGGTCGGGTGGTCTCGTAGTATGTGCACTCGGGCACTGTAATGTCCACTCGAAATTTTAGAAGTGCAATTCGGGCATCCGATTGAGGTATACAGGACCTATTTCGGACCGCCTTTGTCGAGAGTTGTACAATGGCATGAGATTAGAGTTTGTACGAAGTCATTAAAGATGGGACGATGCCCTCCGGTCTTCAAGCTTTAAATTCCATCCGTTATCCCGCACAATAGTCACTCGGGATTGGTTTTCCTTGATTCTTGTGGGACATCGTTGTGTAGAGATGTGTGTATAAAATATTGAGACGACGTGGCGTGGCATCGCGTTGGCGAGATGACGATGTTGCCCCTCACCGGTGTTATCATGATTTGGGGCGATAAAGCAGCGACGTTGCTCGTGGGCTTTCTTTGAGATTGGATCACGCCATTGTTGAAGGTCCTCAGTGTCATCTCTGAGGTGTGCATGTCCTCCTAGTGTTATCTCTGGGTTGGTACTGAGTATCTCGTTGTGAGCGCCGAGATTGAAGCTGGTTGTATTTGAAACAAGCATTTTCGGGGTTATCACCGAAACTGCATTCCTTGGGGTGATCATCAAGGTTGGTGGCTATTCCTAGGATTGGGACTGAGACTGGATACCTCGGGGTTATCTCTGAGATTAATCGGTCTACTCCGGTGTGTGTTCCGGTATTGGATCTGCATGCCTCGGGGTTGTATCCGAGGTTGGAATTGTTACTCCAAGTGTGTGTTGCGGGGTTGATGCTGAACTTTCGGTAGTATCCAGAACGGATATGAACTGTCTTCCAGGGTTCTATCTTGAAAGACGAATATGTCCTCCTGCAATGTTATTGACAGGTGTACAGAAAATTTTGAGTGTCTACACACAATATTGCATAGTAATTCATATTATTGATTCTTACGTAAGAAGTCACTCAATAGTTCATTCAATAATTATCACAGTAGTTATTGCACAGTAACTCATATTATTTGATATGATTTAATTAGACCAGTTGCCAGTATTGTGAGTATGTGTTAATAATTATGAATAATGGTTCGAAGATTGAAAAGGGTGTTGATTAAAGATAAGTATGATATGCAGATGTTTGTCCAATTTTTTTTTAATTACAAAAATAAGTCTGGCAAGACTTTCCGACTTTCTACTTTTCCTTAAGTAATATGGACCACAATTCAATTATTGTTAAAACGTGTACAACTTGGTTTAATTTTTTTTATGGAACTACAAATTCCACTACCAGCATTATTATATACGTCATTTGGTTGCTTTGTCAAAAGGGGTGTGCTAGTTGTCTCCTCAATTTTCAGTATAAATAGATTGCTTAGATGAGAAACAAAATACATCATCACTACACTAAAAATATAAAATTCTTTTACTACAATATTGTGAGTATACTATTGTGAGTATTTCTGTGTAAGGTTACTCCAAGTGTAGATAAGGAATACAAGCATTGTTTAAGTTGATCAATTTCATAGAAAGTGGAATCAAGTCGTATGCTAAGGTAAAGGGTATCATTTTTTTATGGTAAAGGGATATCATTTTCTTTCATATTCCATATTATGGTAATATATTATTATCCGTTTCTTCAGCTTATCATTAAATGGTGAAAAGTTCTGAAATGATTAGAATATCCTTAATAGTTTGTGCTTCATCTAATATCTTGACTTGAATCTTTCTATTCAGTTTTAAGTTATTATTTTTGAGTCGGGAACTTTACATTACTTGAAATTTATATTCTATCAAGAATTCTAATCGATTTTCTGGACATCATGTTGGCAATTTGGACTCTGGATATTTAAGTTGAAAATCAATTAGATCTATTTTATCTTATTATTCTGATTATTTCTGTCCATTCATTATATATATCATTGTCATCATCCTCAGACTTAAATTTATGTTGGAAAGTTATCTTTGGCCCGTAGTGCAAAGATGAACTATTGATTGGTATGATTATGACAAGGAATTGTGTATTGGTATAATCATGACCGAAATTGTGTATTGGTATAATCATGATCATTGATGTTATAGTTGTATATCTTTGGCCCATAGTGAAAAGATGTACTGTTGATTATTGATTTTACATTTATATGTCTTTGGCCCGTTGTGCAAAGATGGACTGTTGATTAGTAGTTTTACAATTGTATGTCTTTGGCCTGTAGTGCAAAGATGAATTTAATGACATATGTAAAAACATGAACTATGAATTGGTATTACCATAATCTTTGGTGTTTCAGGTAAAGACAAGTGGTGGAAGTTCTCTTTGTCTTAGGTACAACGAAGAACTGTGGATTGGTGTTACAGGAATAAATATTGATGATGAATTTTTAATTTGGAGAAGATAGTAGACATTATGTTCTACTTGACTCTTCTAATGGATTGTTGATTCCGCTGCAATAATGGTTAAAAACTTTTATCATCTACCATATGTTCTAAATATCTGATTTATTACTGATGAAGACTATTGATAATTTAATTATCTTCAGTCATAATATTCTTTACTAGGCTATTTGTGCTCAACCTTTTCTTTCATTGTTCTCTTCAGAAAATGAGAATGTAGTTGAGACTAGCAGAGAGAACATGGGTATAAAGTGGGGTTTCGAATTAGTCGCAGTCATCATCAAGTTATAGAGCAATGTGGCATAATAATTGTACTGAGAACTTAAAATATGTGTCGTATTTTATACGTCATTTAATAGTTAATTTTGGTGAACCAAATAGGGTGAGGTGAACCCGAATTTGGAAGCGTTAAAATACACCCCATTAGAATGAGGAGGACCGAAATCTTCTCGCGTTCCTTTGAGGACTTGAAATATTTGTTGCTGTATTTTATATGGCATTGTAATAATTTGAGTATGAATATTATCGTATTATATACGTTACAATATTTGTATTGAAACTTAGCATATGTGTCGTCGTATTTTGCGCAACAGTTTAATAGTTGTAATAGGAAAGTTTACGTCAGTAGTGTTGTTTTTAGCGACTTAGAATGGGTTTTGTGGACCTATTTTGAAGGCGTCATAGTCTGCCACGTGACACCTCACGCAGGCATATAGGAGGCTTAATTTCGACGGAATATCTGTCAGAAATATTGTATTCCGTCGAGAATAAGTTTTTTTTAACTGTTTTTCTGTTTTGCCAATATCCAAGTTTTATCCCATATTTTTATACTTGTAAACCTATTTATTTTCCCAATAATACATACAACATAATAATAACCTTCCACCAACATGTACATACAGTAATAACTGACTTTTGTTCACATAAAAGTCCAATATGAATTACCAAGGTCAACAATAATAAAAATATTCTAATTTCCATAAGATAAACAAAAATGTCATGTAATTACAAGGTTTAAACTACAATATGCCAAACATAAACTAAACTACAAAAAATTACATTCCATTAAGCTAAACTAAAGTAACGATGAATAAAATATGTACTACTCATCTACAAAACTAAGTCATGCCAGTAGTACTACCCCCAGTGTGAGGAGGATCATCGGGCAGGCGTCAACGCTATTTCTCTGGCGTATAAAAATTATCGACGTCATCCCTCCGCTCGTGATCGGAATGGGTAGACTCCTCGGTATCGTCAGCCCGCTCGGGATCGTCACCCTTTTGATACAATTAAAGATACAACTAAATAAAAATTAAATAACATGCAAAATACGCGAATTTAAAATGAATAATATACCTTAGTAAGCAAGGGCTTACTCAGCATCGACCCAAAATCATCAATGAGTAAGGTATCACGACGAACTGCTCTTGAGGGATACCGTACTCTCGGTGGTGGAACCAACTGCAATGTCCTGAGCAAGCTGGTAGAGGCGAGCATGACTGAGCAGGTCCTGATGACAAAATATTAGATCCGTACCAAACCTATCCGACACCGCCGCCATAACCCTTTGGAATATAGCGTTGACTAAGTTAGCCCGTATGTGATGGTCCCATGGGTGCTCTCGGACGTAGACGCTGGCTAGAGCCTGCAAAAATAAATATAACATGAATAATATTAGGTATCACTTTATTCATAAATGAGAAATATACTAAAATATTATACCTCTAGGTGGTGTATAGGTTAACCTACACTACCTGGAGGTATGTGATAATAATGTGAAAACATAAAATTATGAATGGTCCAACTAAATTGATTTTATGTTAAGTTTTTGAATGGTCCAACTAAAGTGACTTAGTATGAACTCCAAATTGGATATGAACATCCCTGAATTGGGAAAAAGTTTTATGTGCCAAAGGCAGATGATGAAGGCAAATGCCGACACTGAACATCCCTGAATTGGAAAATTCTGTTTGAACGAAATAGCGGCTAAGGAAACATGAATCAACACAGGGCATAATAGGTTGATCACCTATGTGCCCGTAAGTATGTCAGTTTGCAGATGAATTTCTATTAAAATCTTTTCAAAAATAAAGTTTATGGTCTTTATGACCTTAACATGATGCAAAAAGCTCTTCTTAAGCGAATCTTTTGAATTCTTGTGTTATTCATATTGCTTCACACTTATTGAACAATTGTCGAAGATTTTTGTTCTGGGAGTTGAGTATAGAATAGATAAAGTTCTTTTGAAGGAAGTAGGTCGTAGAATATGTCAATTTTAAGCGAATTCTTGAAGAAGTATAAATGTAGAATCGTGAGGAGTAAAAGATTTCTGGATCATAAAATTGACAAGAAATAATCACGTGAAAACATATAAGAAGAAAGATAAATAAGTCTGAGAACTTTAAGACTTTTGAACATTAGATGGATAAGTATGAGATAGTAGAAAGCTATTAATATTTAAAGATGCATGTTAATATGTGTATTAATATACGTTATGTGATAAGTAAAATTTTAGCATTAGAAATGAATGTTTATATGTGAAAATAATATATTTTATTATCACATAAGAAGGCCGTCAAGAGGAAATAACATGATCAAGAGAGAATAAAATTAAAACAAAGTAGTTTAGGTTCAAAATTAAATTTAATTTAACTTATTAAATTAAATTTATTTTATTCTACTTAATTTATTTTTATTTTATTTTATTTTTATTATATTATATTATCTAATTTTTTAAATTTATTAGATTTTATTATTTTAATTTAATTTATTAAACTAAATTGAATTAAATTAAATTTATTTATTTTATTCTAATGTATTATTAATTTTTATTTTATTTTATTTTGTATTATATTATATTATATTACTTAATCAAATATAAATTATTTTATTTTATTTTATTTATTTATTAGATATGATTTAAGTTATTTCATTTAGTTTTATTTCCTTTTCTTTAATTTATTTTGTATTACATTATATTATATTATTTATTTGGGGAAAATGGCTATACACAACCTGTTAATTTTTTTTTACACAGTATATCAAAATGATGTTGTTTGGCCCATTTTTTTAAAAAAGAAAAACACGATTCAGGCTCTCTGCTCCCAAAGAAAAAAGTCTTGGCAGACAAGATATTTAGACAGAAAAATGGGACATTTTCCAATTTTGTTTTTACTTGTGACTTTCAAAAAATGTATAGTATTTATTCCAACAGGAATTCTTGTATATGTATCTAAATTACACTTA
Source organism: Panax quinquefolius (assembly GCA_020205615.1). Lineage (NCBI taxonomy): Eukaryota > Viridiplantae > Streptophyta > Magnoliopsida > Apiales > Araliaceae > Panax > Panax quinquefolius. The sequence continues at coordinate 15,070,439 of CM035164.1, forward strand.
AAATACTATATTTTATAAAAATTCCTGTTGGAATAAATACTATACATTTTTTGAGAGTCATAAGTAAATAATAATAATAATAATAATAATAATAATAATAATAATAATAATAATAATAATAATAATTGGAAAATGTCCAATTTTCGTGTCTAAATATCCTGTCTGTGTAGAACTGCTCTCTCCCAAAATTACGTATAAGAGCATCTCCAGCAGATGGACTATCTGCTGAACTATATTTAGTCCATATGACATCAGCAAATGTCCTATAGTCTTCAATTCTTCCAGCAAATAGACCATCTTGTGGACTATCCCGTTGACTATAATATAAAAGATTAAAATAATCAATGAATTCAAAAAAACTCGAAGGACCATGATTTTCCATCTAAAAAATAATACATCGGATGACCATGATTTTCTATTAAAAAATAAATTAAAGAGAGATTATCAATAAAAAATAAAAATCAAATATAATAAAAATACAAATTATTATTAATAAAATACTAACAATTACTAAATGTTGGAATAATTGATTGAAAAATGTAAAATTTATTAAATTATTGTACATATTTATAGATTTTCCAATTACCCTAATAATTGTATCTATCCGTTCTAAAATTTTATATGTTGCTGCCGACTCTTCCCACTTCATCTTCTTCATCTCCTTCTTCAGAGACCTTCTTCTCCTTCATTTTCTTCTTCACAGATATCCTCCTCCTTCTTTTTCTTCTTCACAGATCTCCTCCTCCTTCTTTTTCTTCTATCCTCTCTCCCATTTAATAATATTAAAATTATAGTCCATGAAATTTTCGTTCCTTGATTTAGTCTTTTTGGATTGCCGAAAAAATGGTTGGACTAAATATAATCCATCTGCTGGAGCAAAATCTGCTTTCTAGACTAAATATAGTCTAGGATTTTTGCAACTCCGGTCTGCTGGAGTTGCTCTAAGGCTTCTCGATCTACACTTCTCTTCTCCCAAAACACGGTTCCATTCTTCTCTTTAGATTAGCCAACGTTGGCCACCTTCTCCATTCTCTCCGATTCTCTCTCTGTCTTAGGATTTCATCCTTTCATTTTCGTTTATTTTCAACTCCGAATAAGATCAGCAGTTGTTGATCTAAAGAAAATTTATGCGTGATTGCTTCAATTAGTTCATCTTCACCCAAGCTTGGCTTCAATTCCAACTGCAAATAGGGGTTGGAGCGATCCAGGAGAGGCTAAGAATGTAGTTACAACATGTCGAAAGATTATTGGTGCAACAAACATTATTGATTCTGCTTCAGGCACCATCCGTGGTGATTTTGCTATTGACATTTGCAAGTAGCATAACACTAGCAAATACTTACACAAAATTTTCTAAATGGCATTAACATTAGAAAAAATCTAAATTACACAAATGATATTTTCCTCTGTCCTTTTTTCTCTTACAGGGCATATTACATTATTTTTGATGTAACTAGTATTATGGTATAATATAGATGATGCATCTTGTTCAAATATATTTTCCATATAAAATATACCTTTCACCATATGCATGTCTCTTTTATTTTCATTGGAATGCAACTATACATTTAAAAAAAAATCTATAGCAAAGTTTGTTCAAATGGCACACCGAATTTAAAAGAAGATTCTAATTTTTGTTATTTGTTTTCAAGTAAATTAGAAGCACAAATACTTCTAAGACCATGAAGATTGAAGTGTTTGTATCAGATGCTAATACTTCTAGTCTCAGATTCTTTGTTCAGCAAGTTTTTATTTGTTGAATTTAAATTTTTTTTCCATGTACACTGTGTATCGATATTTCTTGGTGCTTGATGAAACATGTTGAACAAACCTTTAATCTACGATACAATTTTTTTAAAACATAAAGGAAGTAGATTTGTTAAAAGAAGCAATAAAGAATATCATATCAAACGAATGTAGTTTTGAAGTTACTGTTCAAGGAAATATGTTGGAAAGACGAGAGAAAATAATGGATGTGTTACGGATCTCTGGTGTATATGTATTCCATGTTCTGTAAAATGTTGTCTCATGTCTTGTGTGTATTCCTTTTCCATGCTTCTTAGATTCCATATTAATTTGTATTATTTGTTACAGAGTAGAATTAGGATTATATAATGAACACCTGCCAATTTTCTTCCTCTATCTTTTTTTCTTCCTTCATGGCAACCATCAACTAATTTTCTTTTTTAGTACAGCTGTGCTTGTAAGAGATATTGTTAATATTGTATGCAGTTTTATCTTTCAGTCCTCTCTTACTGTTTAGGGATGAAGAAATTTCATCATTTTTACATGAAGATTCTAATTTTAGCTAGTGGTGATCTTTTTTAGGATTAAATATCAAAATCACTTAGAAGTGAGTTCTTTAGAATGCAAGCATGATTGATTGCCATTTTTCTGTATCAATTTGTAGAAATCATGTCTTTCCAGCAACCATCTCACATTGATTCTTCTCAAGCGAATAATGCTATGTCGCGACAATCTGAGACGACCATACCATTACAACAATCAGAGTCGGTGTTGAACCTTCATGACACAATAAAATTTTTGGCCAACATTTTGAATTTTGAATTATTTTATCAATCGAATTATATGTTTTCTTTTTTGTTCCAGTGTTAATGTAGAGGATGACAATACAGAAACTTTGATAGAAGTTCCATATGTTGGATTATCGTTTCCTAGTCAGGACGATGCATACGTGATGTATAATACATATGCAAGACATAAAAGATTTAGACTCCATTTTTCGAATTTTGACAAATCTAAAACTTTTGGGGAGGCAATAGGTCGATTAATTATTTGTTGTAAAGGTGGAATTGCAAAACATAAAGATCAGACACTTGATGAGAAACTAAAGAAACGACGAATACAAGTAAGATCTGACTGTCGTGTAAAAATGCGGATCCATTTAGACAAAAAAATGAAAAACATGGCGTGTTACTAGTTTTTGTGATGAACATAATCACGAGCTTTCTAGCCCTTAATCATCATGGAAACATCGCTCTCATAAGACATATCATCATAGACAAACTGTAAAAAATTTGACGGAGAAGATGTATAAAACTGGATTACGCCCATTAACAATTTCAAAGGTTATTAATGCTCACGGAAATGGTGAGAATAAGATGATAACAAAATTAAACAACAATGTGTAAATCATTTGCGTGTATAGAGAAAGAATATGGTTGGTCGTGAATGCATTTCAGTAGTTCATCATTTTCTAGCAAAAAGAGTTAGTGACCCATCATTTTTTTTTTGCCAGAGATTTGAAGAAGGATCACAGTCTTAAAAGTATTTTTTGGGCCGATGGGAGGTTGATATCTGTTGGCAAGGAAATCGTGCCTTGCTAGTTAGGGTTTCGTGTTGGCTGAGGAGGAGAGAAATCCACGAAGAGCACGGAATTGATTGATTGATTGAAGAGGGGAGAACGATAGGTAGGCGATTACTCTAACGACGCGTGGCAGAACCCTTAAAATTCGGAAATCGTGTTAGGGTTATTGGGATTCCAAGAGCCTTCTTGTCGAGTCCTTTGAGTTGAGAGCGAGTATACAAACCCTTTTAGTGCTTTTAGGTGGAATATCCAAGCCTTAAGTCACCAAAAGAGTTCAAGTCTTGTGTCTCTAGAGAGCCCCTTTTCCCAATGGAATGGAATGAGTATTTATAGGGTTTTCTGGAAAGTAGACCTGTGCAAGGCACATGCTTTTAGAAAAATTCCAGAAATACCCTTTAGTCATTAGAATAATGCCCATATTGCCTTGTCCTTCTAGCCACCAATCCAATCCCTCAATCAATTCCCAAAACGAGCCGCCTCCACGAGTCTTCTGCCTCGGGACGCGTGGAGGCTTCTCCCGGGTCTAGCACATTTATTTCTGACTTTTTCGTATTTATTCCATTAGGTTATGCGAACCCTAATTTTCACATTTAATGAGGCCGTAGAACCCTAATTGTGCATTCAATTCAATTAGGTCATGTGAACCCTAATTTTGCACTTGGGCCCACATTTGCCCCCTGCGCGGGAGTCGCATTCCCAAATAGACGACCGCGCAAGAATACTTCAACCCTTTGAACGATTTTGCGGGACTTCACTTTACAAGTCTTGAAGATATTAGTCCTAGTAGAGGGAATCCCTAGGGAACCAAACCCTTAAGGTTAAACTCTAGGGAGGCAAAACCTAGCAGGGCTCTACCTTGGACCTATTGGGAATTCCTCCAAAAATACGTCCATAGCTTGCCCAAAATTTATATTTTTTTTTCTGGAACAAGAGAAATGATCAAATAAAATTAAATTTAATAAAATCTTTCTTTTGGTAAATCAAATCTTTCCCTTTTTTACCAAATCGATCTTAATTAATTTTATTTTTCAAAATAAAATGAAATCTTAATCTTATTTTGAAAATAAAATCAAAGCTTTCTTTGGAAATAAATCAAATCTTTCTTTATTTTGGAAATAAATCAAATCTTTCTTTATTTGAAAGCAAAAGATTTTATTTATTTACTTATATATATATATATATTATCATCATCTATATATATATATATATATATAATAATCCATTTTCAAAAATTACCCTTTGTTGGGAATAAAATTAAATCTTCTTTATATTTGATTTTGAAGATAAGATCCTTCCTTATTATCATTAAGAAGGAAAAATTAAACATATATTTCGAAATTTCCCTTTGTTGGGAATAAAATTCATTTTTTTTTCATATTTAGAAAATAATTCCTTTATATACTTTTTTAGAAATAAATTCAAAGATACTTATCTTTTGAAAATCAGCTTGAATCCTTCCCTTAATGGAAAAAGAGTGATTGCTTCCTTTTCCATTGCAAGCACACTTCGGGGCCATACATGTATTCATATATATATATATATATGTATCTCCCAAGCCTATTCACGCCTCCTTACTTCTCTTGCTTCATTTTGGATTTTCTTTCTTCCTACGAGTCAGGAAGATCCTCAAGGGAGCAGCAAGAAGACATTCATCAATCCGAGCGAGAGGTAACAATGAGGATTCCATCCTATAGGGCCGAACCCTAGGGGTTAAACCCTCTAGGGCCGAACCCTGTGGGGAACTTGAGCCTTGGAGCTTCATTCCTTCTTCTATTTTTCTTGACTTGCTTCCTCTATTTCTCTCTTTTTTTTTATTTCAGGCAATTGTAGCCTTTCTGTGCTTCTGAGCCCCATCACCTTGATCATATCTTGGTTTTTTCCCTCGAAATTCATCAGAGAAAGGCTATAATTTTCGCGGCGAAGGAGCACTCGTTCCAAGCAGTTGATTTGTGAATAGCCCCTAGGGGGCCGAACCCTAAGGGGGCCGAACCCTAGGGGGGGCAAACCCTACATAATTTTTTTTTCAGGACTCCCCTATCTTTCTTTTGTCTTCTGAGCCCCATTACCTTGATTACATCTTGGTTTTTTCCCTCAGATAATAAAGAAAGACTTGACGTTTCGTCCACGAAGAACACAAAGGAAGAAAAAATGCTCTAGATGTAGTGAAACCGCTCCAGATGGCCAAATCCATAGGAGGCGAACCCTAGGAAGCCGAACCCTAGGGGGCCAAACCCTAGGGAGCAAAACCCTAGGGGGGGAAACCCTAGGGGATGAACCCTAGGGAAAAATCTATGTTTTGGGCGAAAAAATGAAGTTCGGGACGAGCAGTTACTATTTAGAGCGTAACTTTTGATCCGTTTGGAGTTTTGGGGCCCGTAATATATCAAAATGACCGTATCGACGAGCCCTACAAAATTCATCACTATACCATAACATATGCCGTTATAAGTCCAAAAAAGGCTCCGAAGGATGCCTTTTGGCCGTCCGAAGTCTTTTCGAAAATTTTCGGGAATTTTCTTCTTGCATAAATGTACTCCTTAACTCTTTCTGACATTGTTTCATCTTCTTTTCAGGTGTTTTGAAGATTTAATCTTGGACATTCCTCTTTGCCATGGTGAACACTTCGAGCTCAAGCACTTTATTTGACGTCCCTTCCTTGCTTCTTTAGATCCCTTATGCTGAACTCTTTTTTTTTCTTGCAGGCCCTCCCTGTTGAACATTCTGCATACTTGGGAATAACCAAGGAGGCCCCATTTCTCAATGATTGGGAAAGGGCTCCCCTCCTTTGGTCTTTTCGTCATCTTTGGAAGCAAGTACAAACTTATGCCCGTACAACTTTTCCTCCACCATAGAAGGAAGACTTGTTTCTATATCCAACGGCTTGTGGAAGTTGGGATGACTTCTTGTCTGATTCATCTAACCACCTTCAAGAATAGCAACATTGGATCGACTAGCTACTTGGGAATGCTGATTATGTGGATAGCTGACATTCTTCTTGTATCCAGCTATGTAGAAACATTCGTATCCAATAGGACCATGGTGTTCTTCTATCTACATATTCATCAGTACTTGGGGTGAATGCACCTTTACTCTGGAGGATGTCTATGCCATCTATCGGTAAGTATTTGCCCCCTGCGCATGAGTCACGCCTTTGGTGAGATGATCGCACAAAATATTGTAAGTGTTGAAGTCTTGATTCTAGTGTCTGAACACTTTGCGGGGCTTGATGTTTTAAAATCCTCGAAAACGAAAGTCCTAGGAGAGGGAACCTCTAGGGAGCAAACCCTAGAAGGGCGAGCCTTAGAGGAGCTCTCCTGGGATATTTTGAAAATCTTCGATCTTATCTTTCTTACCATTTCTTGAAATTTCTCTTTCTTTTGGAATCAAGAAGTCATTGAGAACCAAACATTTCGTGAAGGCCTGAAAGCCTTGAAGGCCATATAGCTTTGAAGGCCTGATAGCCTCGAAGACCTGCTGATAGCTTCGAAGGCCTAATAGTATCGAAGACCTGATAATAGCCTTGAAGATCTACTTATAGCCTCGAAGACCTGCCGAGGGCCTCGAAATCCTGCTGATGGCCTCGAAGACTTGTTGATAGCCTCGAAGACAAGCTTTATGTATTCCTCTATCTTCAATTTGACAGGTCATGACCTTTGGATCATGAACTTTCGTAGTTCTTTTCATTTCCTATATCAGAAAATCATGTGCATTTATTTCATACAAACAAACACTTGAATCTATACTTTTCTTTTCTCTTTTTTTTATTCAAGAAATTTAAAAAAAACGTTCAAGTATAAGTGAAAGTTTGTCAATTTATTGATAATAAAATTGCTTTTAACGAAAAACATAACGTTTCATATAATAAATCTTGTTTTTGTCGATGAAAGCATAACGTTCACCACTTTTAGAGATAAAGTGTAACTTTTTTGGGGTTGAGGGCTTATACTTAGGGGTCTCAATTACTTTTTTTTTAAAGTTGAAAGTATAACTTTTCGGGTCTGAGGGCTTATAGTCAGGTGTCTCATTCACTTTTGATGATAAAGTGTAACACTCGGGTGCCTCGTCACTTGGGTCGTCCAATTTCTTGACAAGTGCAGTCTACGAGGACTTGAAAATGGGTGCCTCGTCACTTGGGTCATCCAATATTTTGGCAAGTGCAGTCTACGAGGACTTGAAATCGGGTGCCTCGTCACTTGAGTCATCCAATATCTTGGCAAATGTAGTCTAAGAGGACTTAAAATCGGGTGTCTCATCACTTGGGTTGTCCAATTTCTTGGCAAGTGCAGTCTACGAGGGCTTGACCACCGTTTAGAGTGGACCACCATCTTGGGTGGTTTTTTTTTTTTAGTCATTATTTCTTGTGCCTCCTCCCTTGGTCATCCAATTTACTTGGCAAGGGATATTCCTGAGGACTTAAACCACCATTTTTGGTGGACCACCATCTTGGGGGGATTTTTAATTCATCTGTAGTTCAGAGTTTGTTCGATGGTACGTAGAGCTAGTATTTGAATTCTTGACTTCCGGGACTGCACCATGGGTGATAGTGTTGCACGTTTCTTCTCCTAGTTCAATCTCCCCGGCCGCTAGTTTCTCATGGTATATCCTCCGCAAACTATAACAGTCCATAGTGGAATACCCTGCGTATTGATGGTATACACAGAAGTCTGGTCTTCTTTTCATTTCTTCGGTTACAACCAACCGGGGCCTTGGAGGTTTCACAACTCCGTGCTCGACCAATTGTTCGTACAGGCTCCTAAACATCTTCTCGCTGTATGTGATAGCCTCCGAAACTGGCATTCTCGTATACTTGTCCCCATGCTTTTCTCCGCTTCGTTAAAATTTCTCATTCTTCTCCCTCTTGCCCCCTTGTGGTTTAGACTGAGAATCCACCAAAGCCACAGTTGCTGTCCTCTTGTTCTTCCATGTATCCATCGCATGACTGGTGGGAAATGTCATGATTCCCCCCAAGTCTTGTGCAAAAGATGAGAGGGGCGCAAATGAATCACACGCCTTGGTAATGAGGTGGGGCTTGAAGGAGTCTAAAGCACCATTGTTGCATATGCTAACCAAGTTCTTTTCTTCAATTGGTTCTATACACTTCTGTGCTTGGGCCCTGAACCTATCCACGTAATCTGACAGCTCCTCGATTGGCTTCTGCTTGAATCGCATGAGCTCTACGATGGTTACTTGTTTCTGCACATAGAAAAATTTCTTAAAAAATTGTAATTTTAGATCATCCCAATCATGGACTGATCCCTTCTCCAAGTTGTAGTACCAACTGAAGGCATTATCCGTTAAAGTCTGGTTGAATTCCCTCATCAACAAATTGTGATTGTTCCTTTCATCATATCCTAACCACGGAGACATTGACTCCACGAATCTGGCAATGTGTTCCCTGGCATTTCCTTTCTCCCCATTATATTTTGGAAATTACGGGGGATGCTCGATATACCCTGCCAGGTAGGGTTGTCTCCGAATATGTGTCGGGTAAGGTGGAGTGAAGTCTAACTCCGAAGGTCAGGATATCTGCCTGTGAAGTTAATTGATCACATCGATCATATCATCCTTCGTCACGTATTAGCTCGCGGTATGGACTCTCTGTGGTACAAAAATTGGCTGATGTACACTGACATCATATAAATTCAGTATCGGTTGTGCTTGTGGGCCGGTTCGTTGAATGAGCCTTGGGATGGTTGGCATCTGCACTTGTGAAAATACGGGGATAGTGGTTGGAATGATGTTTGTCTTAGGCTGGCTGACTTCCAATCTGGGTTGTGGTACGTCACCACTGTTCTGAGGTTCCAAGTGGATGATTGGGACAGACTGATTCTCCATCAATGGAGGTGCTGTCTGATTCTCCTTATTGTTGTTATCGTTGTTGTTGTCCTCCACTCCTGCCGGTTCTCCTTGTGAATTGTCTGGGAACATGGCCTTGAAAGCGGGCATCTGCATCAACTGCTGGCGAAAATTTCCCATTTTCTCTTGCTTTCTCTGCATCTCCAGCATCATAGCCATCATCATCCCTTGTTCTTCTCGTGCTTCCTTCAACGCCTTGAGCATCTCAAGTTGCACAATATTTATCTGCTCTCCTCTTTCTTCCTCAATTTGCCTTCCCGCACATGTCTACCTGACATTCTCTGGTTGTTGCTCAGCCATGTATAGTGATGTTGAACTTCCTTCCGATGCGTCTTCAAGGATGGGTTGATTGAGATTTAGATTCACGCCTTGGAAAGCTTGACTTGCTTACCTTGGAATTGGACCCGGCGAGGTAATGCTGTTTGTTGGTGAAGCTCTTCCTGTTGTTCTCCCACTTCGAGTTATGGGCATACCTTTCACGAATTCTACACCTCCCTAGCAGAGTCGCCAAAAGAAAGTGGGCAAGGAAATCGTGCCTTGCTAGTTAGGGTTTCGTGTTGGCTGAGGAGGAGAGAAATCCACGAAGAGCACGAAATTGATTGATTGATTGAAGAGGGGAGAACGACAGGTGGGCGATTACTCCAACGACGCGTGGCAGAACCCCTAAAATCCAGAAACCGTGTTAGGGTTATTGGGATTCCAAGAGCCTTCTTGTTGAGTCCTTTGATTTTAGAGCGAGTATACAAACCCTTTTAGTGCTTTTAGGTGGAATATCCAAGCCTTAAGTCACCAAAAGAGTTCAAGTCTTGTGTCTCTAGAGAACACCCTGTCCCAATGGAATGGAATGGGTATTTATAGAGTTTTCTGGAAAGTAGTCCTGTGCAAGGCACATACTTTTAGGGAAATTCCAGAAATACCCTTTAGTCATTAGAATAATGCCCATATTGCCCTGTCCTTCTAGCCACCAATCCAATCCCTCAATCAATTCCCAAAACGAGCCACCTCCACGAGTCTTCTGCCTCGGGACCCGTGGAGGCTTCTCCCGGGTCTAGCACATTTATTCCTGACTTTTCCGTCTTTATTCCATTAGGTTATGCGAACCCTAATTTGCACATATAATGAGGTCGTGGAACCCTAATTGTGCATTTAATTTAATTAGGTCATGTGAACCATAATTTTGCACTTGGGCCCACAATATCATCATATCTACAGTTTAGTGATGTAGTTTTTTTTGATATTACATATCGAACCAATAAATTTTCATTACCATTTGCCCCATACACAAGGTTTAATCACCACAAACAATATATATTGTTTGGTTGTGCTTTACTTGTAAATGAGAAAGAGAAATCTTTTACATGGTTGTTTCAAGAGTGGAAGAAATGCATCTGTGGAAAATATCCTGGGGTAATTATAACAGATCAAGATAATGCTATTTGCAATGCTATAAAGAAAGTCTAATTTCCTAATACTCGACACCGATTCTGTTCATGGCACATTGATAAGCATATCACAGAGAGACTTCATGTAAGACCCCAACTTTTTGAATAAAGATTAAATTTTCTCGAAATATATTTTTGAATATTATGGTGTGGATTTGATATAATGTTATAGTTGTGGGTAATATTTACAAATTTTGCAAAGTACGCAAGTTGTTATATAATATTCGATTGGTGGGGAATATTCATTTTAACGGGAATATTCGTATAACTAAGACAATCATTGGTGGACCCCCACAACTAATTATTGTTTGATTGAGAAAATGACAAAATATACTTTATGAAAATAACTACGAAAGTTTTACTGATTAACTGTTGAACTACCTGCATTAGTAAAAGTAATGCGATGTCTGCGTGGTTGCATAAGTAGCACCGGTATTGATTATTGATGCTTACGTGAGAAGTCACTCGGTTATACTCAATTATTGCTACAAATAATTGTTGCATCATATCTCTCATATTATTGATTCGATTATTGTCATAGATATCCGCATAATATGTTATTTTATTAAATCAATAATTGAGACGACAAAGTTATTCATATTATTAAATTGCAATATTTACAATGTCTAGAAGTTCTGTCAAGGAGAGGTTTGGTCACCAACTTGTGCGCCAATAGGGAGAAATCCTTATTGGAAAGCCCCCTCTTTCCTGGGAACGACCTGGTTGATAAATATTGTTAGTTATAATATTAATGATGAATTTTATTAAAATTGAAGTTGTGTTCGGAGTTGAATTTGGAGACGCGGACGTGATATTTGAGTCCGGAGCGATGAAATTAGTGAAAATAGTCTATAAACACAAAATTTTTTGGAATTCACTATTGGGTCAAAAAGTCAACAATTGACTTTTTCGAGAAAAGTCAAACTTCGAAATTTCAAAATTTACATTTTTGATAAAAATGGTTTCATTGTGTTGGAATTATTTGTGTTAGTAAAAATCGACAATTATTTCGATAATAATTGATGTCTGGAGGTTATATTGACCAATCGGGTATTTAACCGGATAAATGAGCAATTGATTGCTATTATTTCACATGATTATAACTATTTGTTCACATGTGTATACTATTGTTTCACATTCTTGTTACTATTAGGGGAGTTGGTGCAAGATTGATAATACTTTTGCATTTACTAAGTTAAAAATAGAGGTATAGATGGAGGTACTTATCTTCGTAATTCGTATTTTCACATGTCTAAAACTATTGATTCACATAATTTACTATTGAATCACATTATTTACTATTAGGGAGGTGGTGCAAGTTTGATAATACTTCCATGACTAAATTAAAAATAAAGGAAAAGTTGGAGGTATTGTCTTTGAAATTTTTCGAGCCCCAAAACGTCTGAATTATCGAAACTATATTTTTCTATAAATAAAGCTCATTCTTCCTTCATTTTCACCAATTCACAAAAGCTTTAGAGCGATTATTATAGAGAGAAATTATAGAAAGAAAAGAGAAGTCTCGCTACCTCACTATTTCCAAGATCCGCTTTTTCTAAAGGTAGGGAATATTATTTCTTTCTTATCTATGAAGAGAACTTTTGTTATTCCATTCTTTATTATTCTGTTGGAATAACCTGTATACGCGGGCTACCCTATACTTGGTGAAATTCTTCTGTTGTTCCATTCTTTATCATTCATTGGAACATCCCATGCATGCGTTTTCTGGGGGACACGATTACGTCTTTATTATTACATTGGAATATCCATGCACATGCATTTTACTGGCGGGACTTGATTCCGCCTTTATTATTCTGTTGGAATATCTTGTCTGTGTGTTTTTTACGGGGACTGATTCCGTTATTTATTATTATGTTGGAATAACTTTTATGCATGCGATTACATCGCATGCACGATGATTTTTTTTGAAAGTCATATGTGGCACATGTGCATAGATGGACTTGGTATGATTATGACCGGTGATTATTCGGTGTAATAATGACCGTAATGTTACAAATGATGTGGTAAAAGTCCGCATTGGCCCGTAGTGCATTGATGGACATTTGTTGGCATGATCATGACCATTAATGAATACACAAATATTCTTGGCCCGTAGTGCATGGATAATTGTGGTCGTGATACTAAAGAATATCCTCGCCGTAGTAGTGCGGGGGTGATTCGATGATGTGGATTATTTATTAAAATTTGAGTCCCAATGATAAAAGTGATGAAAAACCTTCTAAATCATAAAAGATAGTAGATTTTATTCTCTACTTGACTCTTTTAATGGATTGCTTATTCCATTGCAGCTTAAACTTGATGGTTGTTATATTGTATCGGTTTATCATTTGTTAAAGGCTAACGATAATATATTACGTATTATCTTAGTCATAATATTTCCTCTTGGGCTAGTTGAGCTCACCCTTTTACTTTTCTTGTTCTCTTGAGTGAAATGAGAACGTAGCGAGGACTAGTCGGGGAACTGCGAGTGACGACGAGATATAAGCATTAGTAGTCCTCACTATTCAATGAAATAGTGGAAAATAAATGTAATAATATTGAATTTGAGTTTGTATATTGTCTAGACGACAATATTTGTATTAAAACTCACAGCTTATGTTTTGTCGTACTTTACACGACAGTTGTATAATTAAGTTGTATTTGTATTTTGTACCATGTATTTGGCAACTCAGAATAGGTGATGTATACCTATTTTGATGTATCCCTGGTTAAGATGTGAGACTAGAACTAGGAGGGGAGAGATGGGGAATTCCTTCGCTAGTATGACCTACCTAAGTTTATTTGGTATTTAATTGGTTGGTTAGAGTATATGGATAATATGTTGCATGTTAATTAACCCTTGTTTTGTGGCAGTATTTGAAAATGGCATCCGAGAATATTGAGAATAGCAATGGAGCACAAGAAACCGTTGAGTCTCCACAGATCAACAATCAGAATAATGTGCATCAGGAAGGCGACAATTCTCATACAAACAACAACACTGACCAAATGATGAACGATAGAATGTTCAGAGGCTTTATGCAATTCATGCAACATCGGTGAAGCGAGAGCTATCGTCCAAAATGTAGGGTGGAAACACTTGAAACTCTCTGGACGATTCTGCTAAAAAGCAGTCAAGGAGCCGGGACCACCGGAGTTTATTGGAGAGCCAAACCACTTAAGGTCAAAAGCATGGATAAAGCGAGATCACCAAGATATTTGATGTCTTGGGATGCTCCAAGAGCAAAAGGTTCCCTTCGCCACCTTCATGTTGCGTGAAGAGGCAGATTACTGGTGGGAATCTATAAAACATACCCACTTTAACGCACTCAAGATGTCTTGGGAGAAGTTCCAAGAGTCATTCAACGAAAAGTACTTTTCTCGAAAGTATTCATCACATGAAGGAGGTGGAGTTTATCAAGTTAGAACAAAACAATATGGCCGTGTAATAATGTCGAGGCTAAATTTGCGGAGTTATCCCGTTTGCATCCCATTTGGTTGATAATGAGAAGCGAATGACCGAATGTTTTAAGAGGTTTTAAACACGAGATACGACAATATCTTATTTCTCATAAACTGTGTTTGTATTCAGATGTTGTAAATAGGGCTCAGTTGTTGGAGCGTGATAACGAGTCAACACAACCAAGAGAAAGCGTAAAATGCGGAATGAAAATACCGGTGGGAACGATCATCGGGAAAGCGGTGACAACAAACGTGGAGGAATCAACATGCGAAATGGTAACCACTTGATGGTAATCATAGCCAAGACAATAAAATGGACATTTTAAGAAAAGGAGATTCAACAATGATGGAAAGACGTCGGCACCAAAGACCCATTGTTAAGGAAGGAGAACGACCACCTATCATATGCTTCAAATGCGGAGGAAGGTACACATCAGGTCAAACCTAGCGATCTTCAGTCAAAGCATGTTATAATTATGGAAGAGAAGGTCACTTAGCTCAATTTTGTAGTTCACCAAGACAAATCTGACTAGGATGGAGGCACCAAAGGTCAGTCCCGAAAAGTCAGCCGAAGTGCAAGGAGGCGTTTGTTGTGACCTCCCGGAAAGCAAGGAACCCGAACGAGGTCATCACGGGTAAGCTTATCATAAACTCTCATCAAGTATATACCTTATTTGATACCGGTTCTACCCATTCTTTTATTTCTCCTACTTGCGCTCAACGTTTAAATTTGACTCCGAAGAAATTAGACTTTGACTTATCTGTTGAAACTCCATTAGGAAAAACCTTCATTACATCCACTGTTTATAAGTCTTGTTTGATTCAAATCGGTAACCGCACGTTACCTATCGATCTTATCTCCTTAAAAATACTTGCATTTGACGTGATTATAGGGATTGATTGGTTAACTACTCATCATGCTAAAATTGATTATTTTCGTACGGTTGTTAGCTTTCATATTCCTAATAAACCTATTATGCGGATTCAAGCGACCAAACCATTAAAATCAAACACGGTCATCTCAAGCCATAAAGCTATTCGTTTATTAAAAAACGAATGTCAAGCTTTCTTAGCTCATGTCACGGATTTAAACAAAAATACGCCGATTTGAAGGATATTTCTATTGTTAATAAATTTCCGACGTATTCCTCAAGAACTTCCCAGCCTACCCCGGGCGTGAAGTTGAATTTTGTATCGACCTTGAACCCGGTACAAAACCCATTTCCAATGCCCCATATCGAATGGCTCCTATTGAACTTCAGGAGTTAAAGACCCAATTGCAAGAATTGTTAGACATTGGTTTCATTTGTCCTAGTACGTCTCCTTGGGGTGCTCCTGTTCTATTCGTGAAGAAGAAAGATGGGAGTATGCGACTTTGTATTGATTATCGGGAGTTGAATCATGTCACCATCAAAAATAGGTACCCATTGCCATGTATTGATGACCTGTTTGATTAGTTATAAGGAGCACAATTTTTTTCAAAGATCGATCTTCATTCTGGATATTATCAGCTGAAGGTTAAAACTGAGGATATTCCAAAGACTGCCTTCAGAACTCGGTACGAGCATTATGAATTCTTAGTCATGTCTTTTGGATTGACTAATGCTCCTACTGCCTTCATGGATATGATGAAGCAAGTATTCAAGGAATATTTGGATCACTTTGTGGTCGTCTTTATTGATGACATCCTTATTTATTCCAAAAGTCGTGAAGATCATGAGCAACACTTGTGGCTGATACTCCAAA
Organism: Panax quinquefolius; assembly: GCA_020205615.1. NCBI lineage: Eukaryota > Viridiplantae > Streptophyta > Magnoliopsida > Apiales > Araliaceae > Panax > Panax quinquefolius. The sequence goes on from CM035164.1 coordinate 15,086,273, forward strand.
AGCTTCGTGAATATAAGCTTTATGCCAAGTTAAAGAAATGCGAGTTCTGGCTTGAGGAAGTAGCATTCCTTGGGCACGTAGTATCAATTCATGGAATATCCGTTGACCCGCAGAAAGATTGAAGCTATTCAAAGTCGGGAGCAACCCAAATCGATGGATCAAAATCGTAGCTTTCGATTTATTGGTTATTATCGGAGATTCATGGAAGGATTTTCTCGAATCGCTACTCCATTAACTCAGCTGACTCGGAAAGATACAAAGTTCGGTTGGAACGAGGAATGTGAGAAGAGTTTTCAAGAACTCAAAAGGAGACTCATTTCAGCACCTGTTCTGACAATACCATCTGGTTCGGAGGGATTTGTCATCTACAGTGATGCTTCGGGCAAAAGGTTAGGATGTGTTCTCATGCAACATGGGAAAGTCATAGCCTATACATCAAGACAACTCAAAGAATATGAGAGGAATTATCCTACTCATTATCTAGAGTTGGCAGTTGTTGTCTTCGCACTTAAAATTTGGAGGCATTACTTGTATGGAGAGAAAGTGGACATCTTTACGGATCATAAAAGCCTCAAATATTTCTTCACTCAAAAGGAACTCAACATGCGATAACGACGTTGACTTGAACAGTTGAAAGATTATGATCATACCATCCAATACCATCCTGGAAAAGCGAACGTGGTAGCTGACGCATTGAGTAGAAGATCATATATCTTGAATGCAGTGCAATATTCACAACACAAAAGCCCATTTTGTGTGACTTGTAAAGGATGGAGATAGAGTTAAAAGCTCCAGGGACCCATGTGATGATGGCGAATATACGAGTAGAACCGACTTTAATTGATAAGTGCGTTCTACGCCGGACCTGGTTCCATCTTTATTATTCATTTGGAAAATCCTGTTTGTGCGTTTTACTGGACCGACACTAGTCTTTATTATTACATTGGAATATCACATGCATGCATTTTACACCGAACTTTGATTACATTATTTATTATTCTATTAGAATAACTTTTGCAATGTCTTGATCATCGCATGCTCGGTGATTTCTTTTGTTATTCCATTCCTTGTTATACTCAGTTGGTTAAAGTTTTGACTTCTATACTCCAAGAAATTAGTGGAATATCCTTGATATTTGCGCTTTATCCAGTATCTTTTCATGGAAATATTCTTCTGAGCATTCTTGAATTTACTCTACAAAGCAGTATCATGTTGACAATTTGGACATTATTAGTTCATGTATAAATTAATTCTTGAACTTGTTTTATTGAATTCTTATATCATTGTCATCATCCTCATGTTTATATTTTTTTGAAAGTCATCTCAGGGCCTCAGAGTGCATAGATGCACTTGGTATGATTATGACCATGGATTATTCGGTGTAATCATGACCGTAATGTTACAAATGATGTGGTAAAAGTCCTCATTGGCCCGTAGTGCATTGATGGACAGTTGTTGGCATGATTATGACCATTAATGAATATACAAATATTCTTTGCTCGTAGTGCATGGATAATTGTGGTCGTGATACTAAAGAATATCCTTGGCCGTAGTGCAGGGGTGATTCGATGATGTGGATTATTTATTAAGCTAAGTCCCAGCGATAAAAGTGATGAAAAACCTTCTAAATCATAAAAGATAGTAGATTTTATTCTCTACTTGACTCTTTTAATGGATTGCTTGTTCATTGCAGATTAAACTTGATGTTTGTTATATTGTATCGGTTTAACTTAACTTTGTTTAAGGCTAATGATAATATATTCTGCATTATCTTAGTCATAGTATTTCCTACTGGGCTAGTTGAGCTCACCCTTTTACTTTCATTGTTCTCTTCAGGAAATGAGAACGTGGCGAGGACTAGTCGGGGAGCGGAGTGATGGACCCGATGATAGCATTAGTAGTCCTCATTATTCAAAGGAAATAGTGGAAAATAAATATAATAATATTGAATTTGAGTTTGTATATATGTCTGAGCGACAATATTTGTATTAAAACTCACAGCTTATGTTTTGTCGTACTTTGCACGATAGTTGTACAATTAAGTTGTATTTGTATTTTGTACCATGTATTTGGTGACTCGAAATAGGTGTTGTATACCTATTTTGGGGCGCCACAGATTAGTATCAAAGCTTAGGGATATGATCCTGGCTAAGATGTGAGACTAGAACTAAGAGGGGATGGACGAAATTCCTTCGCTAGTATGACCTACCTAAATTTTTGGTATTTAATTGGTTGGTCGAGTATAGAGATAATATGTTGCATGTCAATTAACCCTTGTTTTGTGGCGATTTGAAAATGGCATCCGAGAATATTGAGAATAGCAATGGGGCACAAGAGACCGTTGAGTCTCCACAGATCAACAATCGAATAATAATGTGCATCGAAGAAGGCGATAATCCTCATGCAAACAACAACACCGACCAACCCGATGAACGATGGAATGTTCAGAGGCTTTGTGCAATTCATGCAACATCAGGCGAGAGCGGCTCCTGTTCAAAATGCAGGTGGAAACACCGAAAACACTCGAATCAGTCCACCGCTAAATGATTCAAGGAGCTGGGATCACCCGAGTTTATTGGAGAGCCAAAACCACTTAAGGCGGAAGCGTGGATAAAATAGATCACCAAGATATTTGATGTCTTGGGATGCTCTGAGGAGCAAAAGGTTCCCTTCGCCACCTTCATGTTGCGTGAAGAGGCGACATCGGTGGGAATCAGAAAAGCGTATCTACTGACGACACTCAAGATGTCTTGGGAGAAGTTCCAAGAGCTATTCAACGACAAGTACTTTCCCGAAAGTATTCGTCAAATAAAAGAGGTGGAGTTTATCAAGTTGGAGCAAAACAATATGACCGTGTCGCAATACGAGGCTAAATTTGCGGAGTTATCCCGGTTTGCATCCATTTGGTCGATAATGAGGAGCGAATGACACGAATGTTTTTAAGAGGTTTAAAACCGGAGATACGTCAATATCTTATTTCTCATAAACTGTGTTTGTACTCAGATGTTGTAAATAGGGCTCAGTTATTGGAGCGCGGTAACGAGTCAACACAACCAAGGGAAAGCAGCCGGCAGCATGAAAATACCAGTGGTATCAGTCATCGAAGCGGTGACAATAAACGTGAAGGGAATCAACATGCCAGAAATGGTAACCACTTCGGTGGTAATCATGGCCAAGACAGTTAAAATGGATATTTCAAGAAAAAGAGATTCAACAATGATGGAAAGATGTCAGCACCAGCAACCATGGTTAAGGAAGGAGAACGACCACCTATCATATGCTTCAAATGCGGAGGGGAGGGACATATCAGTCCAAACTGCGCGATGCCATCCAAAACGTGTTATAATTGTGGAAGAGAAGGTCACCTAGCCCAATTTTGTCGTTCACCGAAGACAAGTTCAGCTAGGATGGAGGCACCAAAGGCCGTCCCAGAAAAGTCAAAGCCGGTGGTGCAAGGGAGAGCATTTGTTGTGACCTCCCAGAAAGCAAGGAACCCAAACGAGGTCATCACGGGTAAGCTTATCATAAACTCTAGCGAAGTCTATACCTTATTTGATACCGGTTCTACCCATTCTTTTATTTCTCCTACTTGCGCTCAACGATTAAATTTGACTCCAGAGAAATTAGACTTTGACTTATCTGTTGAAACTCAGTTGGGAGAAACCTTCATTACATCCACTGTTTATAAGTCTTGTTTGGTTCAAATTGGTACCCTCACATTACCTGTCAATCTTATTTCATTGAAAATACTTGCATTTGACATGATTCTAGGGATTGATTGGTTAACTACTCATCATGCAAAAATTGATTATTTTCGTAAGGTTGTTAGTTTTCATATTCCTAACCAAGCTATTATGCAAATTCAAACAACTAAACCATTAAAATCAATCAATGTCATTTCAAGCCATAAAGCTATTCGTTTATTGAAAAACGGATGTCAAGCTTTCTTAGCTCATGTCACGGATCTAAACAAAAATACGTCAGTTTTGAATGATATTTCTGTTGTTAATAAATTTCCTGATGTATTCCCCGAAGAACCAACTGGCCTACCCCCAGAGCGTGAAATTGAATTTTGTATCGACCTTGAACCCGGTACAAAACCCATTTCCAAAGCCCCATATCGAATGGCTCTATTAAACTTCGAGAGTTAAAGACCCGATTCTTGAGAATTGTTAGACATTGGTTTCATTAAGTCTAATCGTCTCCTTGGGGTGCTTCTGTTCTATTCGTGAAGAAGAAAGATGGGAGTATGCGACTTTGTATTTATTATCGAGAGTTGAATCATATCACCAGCAAAAATAGGTACCCATTGCCACGTCACTACAAGAAAATGGTCTATCAGCGATCGCTTAATAATGACCGCATGTAGTCGCAGATAGCTAACAGCGACCGCGTACAGTCGCTGATAGTCGTCGCATAAAATCTAGTCGATGGAATGCACATCAGCGACTCCTATTCGCGACCGACACATCGGCGACCGGTATTAGCGACCGAAATGATAAATTCGATCGCTAAGCTGAGTTAGCAGGGTCCAGGGCCAAAGCTGACGTGGTCCACGTGGTAGCGACCACCATCAATGACCGCGTCGCGATCGCCGAGACCTCAATAATATGTCACCGTCAGCTATTATCGATCGGATCATAAGCGGTAGTCACGATATGAAAAAAATAAAAAAATAGATTTTTGTTATTTTGCAGAATTCCCAAAAACCTGTACCTGTTTTGTACCTGCTTTATCCCAACACATAATCACAACAATATAAACAGCATTCACAACAATATAAACATCATTCATCGTCCACCAATATACACCAAACTAGTATTTAAACCTTTAGAACCCAATATGAATTGAATAAATATAATAACATTTCAAAACTTGTTTAAGTAACATACAGACATCCAAATAATGAATATACAAGTACAAGCTTATACTATAACTACAAAACTGATCTAAAGCAGGTACGTCAAGCATCATCGCCTCCTTGATCAACCTATAATTAACAAAATAATAAAACAGGTTACAAATATAGTAACTATGTTGATACTGATATATATTACGACAATATATACAACAAATTGATTTTATACCTCGTCACCATTCCCATGCTGTCCTGCTACTGCTGTAGCTACTGCTTCAGCTAACTCCTCAGGATCAAGAGCCCCAAGATGCCCGCCCAGTATCTTCAAAAGATTTCGATCTCGACATATAGCCCTCACACAGTCAGCCAGAGTGCGAACAGCTGGATGACTCGATGACTGTGAAGACTGGGTAGCAGAGTTGCCTGAGCCACTGAAGGATGGGTGTCATCGTTATCCTTGACCTTTAATGTAGTTCTTCTTCACAATGGACGCCCTCTCCCACAGCTCTTAATCAATAGTCGGACGTGGAGTGCCTTCAGGATAGCGCTCATTCAATAAACGCTTATAAGTATCCTGTCATCATGTTAACAATTAAATAGTCAAAAATAAATTCTGTAAGCATTGATAAACAAGATCAAGTTGTTAAAACTTATTACCGCTATCTAGATAGCATCAGGAAGACCATCACGGGTGGCCACGTACACATCCAGCCAATGGATAGGTGTACCTTGAGACTGAGACTCCTATACAAAAAATAGCACAATATTACTAAGTAAAAATGTGATATATTTTCTAGAATTCATGATTATAAACATATTAAAACTTGTAAATACGTACCTCAGCGTTGATATCTTTTGTCGTGAAATACTTCTACCAGATGTCTCTTTTAGCCTTTTCGCCATCGAACACCGAGGATCCATTAGGGAGGCGGTCTTTTCGTCTTTTCCCCAAATTCTCGGCTCTCCATTGGGCACACATCTAAATTTATATATGGATGGGTGCACCACTGTGGGCTATGCTAGTGCATATAATCCTCTTTCTGGCTTGGATGGTCGATCTCGGCATTGTGAAGGGCTTTTTGTCTTTCTTTGTTCAAATTGTCTTTGGTGCGGATCGCGCACTTCTGCCAGAATAATGTCTATATCACTGAACCTGTGCGTCCTCCCATCTATAACGTTTCTGCAAATAAAACAACAATAATATCATTACTAAATAATTATCCTTTGAATATTATATTATATGTCATAATTAAAAAAAACATACCTAAAATTCAAATTTCAAATAAAGATCCTTGTGGGCGATAGGTGTGCTCATAATGTAATCACAGTGTAGGCCAATTACAGTAAACACAAATTGTGATATGCACTTGATGATCTTATTATCTGAAAAATCACTATAATATACAAAAATTTACATCAGCGATAAGTAGATATATTAAAGCAATTTACATCTAAGTTATAATACTTATGAACATTTTTCAAACTTATACTTATAATACTTATACTCATCATGTCTCGATACTCAATTGGCCTTTGTCAAGACTTCGTCCGGAAAATAGTCTGAGGCAAACGTAGATATCTCATCGAAACTGTATGCCTCACATATCGACCCCTCGACATAAGCTCTATTCTTCACCTTCCTCTTAATTTGTTTTAATTTGTTTTTAAACATGTTTTAAGATTATACCCCTCACGGTCCCTTTCTATAATCTTTTATGTTTTGGGATAGTCACAACTTGGTTGAGCAATTTATAGCTTCTATAACATTTTGTAGCTTTATTCTTGCATACATAAGTGTTAAATACCCTTGTTTTTCTGTTATAGCCAAAATAGTCTCTTTATTGACCAAGTGTGTCTAGTTACCTTCTCTATTGCACTAACAGCCTCCTAAAGATCGCTTTATTTTGGCTTAATGAAACCCCTAACAACCAAGCTTGGCTTGGCCCCGTGAGGCTTGGCGCGGCCTCGTGTGGCCTCGCGGCCCCAAGCCCAGCCCATCAACTCCAACATCCCCTTAATAGGCTCTAGTGGATCACCAATAGGCTCGTTAATAGTATAAATGTTCGCAACAACCCGACCAATAAAAAAATTTGGCCAGAGTCTCCTCTATAATATGGACTAGCCACATGCACGACGACATGTATATAAGGTCATTTTTAGGCACCCAAGACATAAACCAAGAGAAATATACAAATTCCCAATATAATAATGCAAATTAAAGCAGTAAAAAGTTATATTCCATAAGAACATGGTTTAGCAACATGGCCCACAAGGTTAGCATGATTATGCAACATATATTCACAATGAACTGATTTTGCTCCTATAGAATCCATCATGATTTATAAGTTATATTAAAACCTACTACACTTAAGCATAGAAGCATTCTTGAAGCATTAGGTTTCATATGTAAGCATTAACAGAAACAAATATTCTTCATACTAGTCCATGAAAGAAAACTGAAAATGCCTTGTGGCTAAGTAGTCTTGTGTAAGAAAACAGGAGAAAGAAGTCATGTGGCTAAGTAGTAGATGATATTGGTAGTACGAAAGAGGTACAATTAAGGATAAGTAAGTGCGATAAAACGACCCGGGTCAAATTCCAAGTGACTGGGTGTTACATGCCATGCGAGTTCTCTATTAGTATTCTACAAACTATTGGCTTTTTTATGAAGAGCTCAGTGATAGGTTCTTAGGTTTCATACTAATGTATTGGAACTAGCTTATTTTACTAATACCCAATTGGGGAGGGGGTGTTGTGGTATTTTTAGTTTATTCTCCTAATACTAAACTCAATTACCAAAAAATAGCCTTTCAATTATGTAATCACATTGTCAGTCCCACTCCCATTGTTTCTTGTAATTTGCAATTCAATTTTCAGAGTTCAATTTGCAGCAGCGAAAATTACTTACAACCTCACTTTCCTAAATTATTATCATGTCAATCCAACACTACACTAATTAAATTAATTAACAGGAAAGTGCTTGTTAATCCAACACTGCACTAATTAAATCCAACACGGCACTAATTAAATCCAATTCAGAATGTAATCTAATCTAACGTAACATATAAATAGTATAAATGTAATATTGGGAGAAAGAATGATACCAATTACTTGGCAGTGGTGGCGGTAATGGGCCGATTCTGGAGAGGCGGTCCGGTGGCGGTTCTTACCCTTTCTCCTCTTCTACTTCTTCTTTCTTCCCTTTCTCCCTCTTTTATATTCTGAGCTCTCCCCCTCTTTTCTTTTTCCTTCCGTGTTACGTAGGTCGAGTGAATACATTTCTTCGATAAACTTAATTTTGATCGGCGACGAGAACCAAATGACCGCGTCGGTCATTGATTTTAATGACATGGACTTATCAGCGATCGCATGCGGTCGCTGGTATTAAGTGGTCGCACAAAACCTTGGCACCAACTTTTCGTGCCAAATTTTACGAGGCAAATTTGTGCTAGCGACCACTCAACGACCGCATGAGGTTGCGGATATTAAATAGCGACTAGATTAAACGTCGGTCGCCAATGCTGGTCGCTATTACTATTATCAGCGACCGCATATCCGGTCGCTAATATTATTGGTCGCTGATAGGCATTTTTCTTGTAATGCGTATTGATGACCTGTTTGACCAGTTGCAAGGTGCCAAATTCTTTTCAAAGATTGATCTTCGTTCAGGATATCATCAATTGAAGATTAGAACTGATGACATTCTAAAGACGACTTTCAGAACTCGGTACGGGCATTATGAATTCGTAGTCATGTCCTTTGGATTGACTAATGCTCCTGCTGCCTTCATGGATATGATGAACCGAGTATTCAAGGAATATTTGGATCATTTTGTGGTCGTCTTTATTGATGACATCCTCATATATTCCAAAAGCCGTGAAGATCATGAGCAACACTTGAGGCTGATACTCCAAAAGCTTCGTAAAAACAAGCTATATGCCAAGTTGAAGAAATACGAGTTCTGGCTTGAGGAAGTTGCATTCCTTGGGCACGTGATATCAAATCATGGGATATCTGTTGACCCTAAGAAAGATTGAAGCAATTCAAAGTCGGGAGCAACCTAAATCGATGGCCAAGTCACGTAGCTTTCTCGCCTTAGCTGGTTATTATCGGAGATTCATAGAAGGGTTTTCTCGAATCGCTACTCCATTAACTCAGCTGACTCGAAAAGATACAAAATTCGGTTGGAGCGTGGAATGTGAGAAGAGTTTTCAAGAACTCAAGAGGAGACTCATTTCAACACCTATTCTGACAATACCATCTGGCTCGGAGGGATTTGTCATCTACAGTGATGCTTCGGGCAAAGGGTTAGGATGTGTTCTCATGCAACATGGGAAAGTCATAGCCAATACCTCACGGTAACTCAAAGAATATGATTGAAATTATCCTACTCATGATCTAGAGTTGGCAGCTGTCGTTTTTGCGTTTAAAATTTGGAGGCATTACCTGTATGGGGAGAACGTGGAGATCTATACGGATCATAAAAGCCTCAAATATTTCTTCACTCAAAAGGAACTCAACATGCGGCAACGACGTTGGCTCGAACTGTTGAAAGATTATGATCATACAATTCAATACCATCCTAGAAAAGCGAACGTAGTAGCTGATGCGCTGAGTAGAAGATCATAAGTGGGTACGAGTGTAATATTGTCAACGCAAAGGCCCATTTTGTATGACTTGCAAAGGATGGAGTTAGAGATAAAGACTCCAAGGACCCATGTGATGATGGCGAATATACGAGTATAACCGACTTTAATCGATAAAGTTAAAGCTACTCAAGCTACACACCTGGAGCTGATGCGTATGAAGAAGAAAGTTCAAGAAGGTGCTATGCCGGAAGCAAGAATCGATGAAGAAGGAATACTTCGAGTCAACTCCAGACTTTGTGTTCCTAACAACCCTGATTTAAAGTATAAAATCATGATGGAGGCGCACAACACACCATTTGCAATCCATCCTGGGAGTACCAAAATATATCGTGATCTTCGACATACATTTTGGTGGAGCAATATGAAGAGAAAGATTGCATAATTTATCTCAAGGTGTTTAACTTGTCAACGAGTCAAGTAGAGCATCAAGTACCAAAAGGTCCATTGCAACCACTTGAAATTCCGTAATGGAAGTGGGAACACATTACCATGGATTTCATTCTTCGGTCTTCCCAAGGTTTCTCAAGGCATAGATGCAATTTGGGTCATTATTGATAGATTGACCAAGTCTGCTCATTTCCTACCTATACGAGAAACTTATACACTTGAACGTCTTGCTCGTATGTACATAAACGAGATTGTAAGACTGCATGGTATGCCAGTATCCATAGTTTCTGATCGAGACCCAAGATTCACTTCAAGATTTTGGGTTAGTTTGCAAAAACCTATGGGCACAGATTTATGATTTAGCTCAGCATATCATCCTCAAACGGACGGATAGTCGGAGAGGACCATTCAAACTCTTGAAGATCTATTAAGACTCTGTGTCCTTGACTTCAAGGGAAGTTGGGATAAATTCCTACCATCGGTGGAGTTTTCCTACAACAACAGTTATCAAGCAAGTATTGGCATGGCTCCATTTGAGGCGTTGTATGGAAGAAAGTGTCGTTCTCCAGTATGCTGGGATGAGGTGGGTGAAGCAACTTTGTTGGGACCAGAGTTGGTACGTATGACTACGGAAAAGATTCAAACAATCCGAGAACGTATAAAAACCTCACAAGATCGACAAAAGAGTTATGATGATCTTCATCGAAAGGACGTGGAATTCGATATTGGAGATCATGTGTTATTACGTGTTGCTCCATGGAAGGAAGTTACGAGATTTAGAAAGAGAGGAAAGCTCAACCCTCGATTCATTGGCCCATTTTTAATCCTCGATTGAGTAGGAACTGTGGCGTATAGACTCGCTTTACTGCAATGTATGTCTCGTGTTTATAATGTTTTTCACATATCTATGTTACATAAATATGTGAAAGACCCGAACCACATTATTGAATTAGAACCAGACGAGATAGAGGAAGATTTAACGTATGAAGAGTTACCTGTTAAAATCTTGGATAAAAAGGATCATATTCTACGCTCCAAGGTTATACCTCAAGTCAAAGTTTTGTGGAGAAACCACGATGTGGAAGAAATGACCTGGGAGTTAGAATCTGATGAAATCAAGATATCCTTACCTCTTCGACATACCAGGTACGCACCCTAATTTTGAGGACGAAATTTCATAAGAAGGGGAGGTTGTAAGACCCCAACTTTTTGAATAAAGATTAAATTTTCTCGAAATATATTTTTGAATATTATGGTGTGGATTTGATATAATGTTATAGTTGTGGGTAATATTTACAAATTTTACAAAGTACATGAAGTTGTTATATAATATTCGATTGGTGGGGAATATTCGTTTTAACAGAGAATATTAAATAATGGCATAATCCTTGGTGGACCCCCACAACGGAATTATTGTCGGATTGAGAAAACGACAAAAATACTTTACGAAAATAAAGGCGGAAGTTTTATCGTTAACTATTGAAACTCCGGTGTTAAAAGTATGCGATGTCTGCATGGTTTGCATAGTAGCACACTATTGATTATTGATGCTTACGTGAGAAGTCACTCAGTTATACTCAATTATTGCTACATTAATTGCTGCATTATATCTCTCATACTATTGATTCAATTATTGTCACAGTATCATTTGCATAATATTTTATATTATTAAATCAATAATTGACACGACAAAGTTATTCATATTATTATTTGCAATATTAACAATTTCTAGAAGTTACATCGAGGAGGTTTGGTCACCTAATTGCGGCTACCAATAAGGAGAAATCCTTATCGGAAAGCCCCTCTTTCACCGGGACGACCTTTGGTTGTTAAATATTGTGAGTTATAATATTAATGATGAATAAGTTGTGTTGATTAAAATGAATTTTGATAGTTCCATTGTGTTGGGATTATTAGTGTTAGTAGAAATCGACATCTATTCTGATGATAATTGATGTCTAGGGGTTATATTGATAAATCGGGTAATATATCGGATAAATGAGCAATTAATTGTTACTAATTCACATGCTTATATAACTATTTGTTCACATGCGTGTACTATTGAATCACATTATTTACTATTAGGGGAGTTGGTGCAAGATTGATAATACTTGCATGACTAAGTTAAAAATGGAGGTATAGATGGAGGTACTTATAATTGTAATTAAGTATTTTTTACATGATTATACTATTGATTCACATGATTGAACTATTGATTCACATTATTTACTATTAGGGAGGTGGTGCAAGTTTGATAATACTTGCGGGACTAAATTAAAAATGAAAGAAAAGTTAGAGGTATAATCTTTGTAATTTTTCGAGCCCCAAAACGTCTAAATTATCGAAACTATATTTTCCTATAAATAGAAGCTCATTCTTCATTCATTTCTCACCAATTCACAAAAGCTTTAAAGTGATTATTATAAAGAGAAATTATAGAGAAAGAAGAAGAAATCTCACTGCTACCTCACTATTCCAAAGATCCAGTTTTTCCAAGGTAGGGAGTATTATTTCTTTCTTATCCATGAAGAGAACTTACATTATTCCATTCTTTATTATTATATTGGAATAACTTTTGTATCTGTGAAGCTACCCTATACTTGGTGAAATTCTTCTTTTATTCCATTCTTTATCATTACATTTTGAACATCCTATACATGCATTTACTGTAGAACTGGTTCCATTATTTATCATTATGTTGGAACATCACATGCATGCGGCGTTCTACGGCGGACTGGTTCCGCCTCTTTATTATTCTCGTTGAAATATCCTGTTCATGCATGCGTTTTACGTCGGACCGATTCCGCTTTATTATTACATTTGGAATATCACATGCATGCGTTTTTCTGTGGGACTGATTCCGTTATTTATTATTACGTTGGAATAACTTTTGCATATGCGATCCCATCGCATGCACGTGATTTCTTCATTATTCCATTCCTTGTTATACTCAGGTTGGTTAAAGTTTTGACTTCTATACTCCATGAAATTAGTGGAATATCCTTGATATTTTAAGCTTCATCCAATATCTTTTCATGGAAATATTCTTCTCGAGCATTCTTGAATTTTACTCTACAAAGCGATATCATGTTGACAATTTGGACATTATTAGTTCTGTATAAATTAATTCTTGAACTTGTTTTATTGAATTCTTATATCATTGTCATCATCCTCATGTTTATATTTTTTGAAAGTCATATGTGGCACAGTAGTGCATAGATGGACTTGGTATGATTATGACCGAGGATTATTGATTGTAATCATGGTAGTAATGTTACAAATGATGTGGTAAAAGTCATCATTGGCCCGTAGTGCATTGATGGACAGTTGTTGGCATGATCATAACTAGTAATGAATACAAATATTTTCTTAGCCCGTAGTGCATGGATAATTGTGGTCGTGATACTAAAGAATATCCTTGGCCGTAGTGCAGGGGTGATTCAATGATGTGGATTATTTATTAAGCTGAGTCCTAACGATAAAAGTGATGAAAAACCTTTTAAATCATAAAAGATAGTAGATTTTATTCTCTACTTGACTCTTTTAATGAATTGCTTTTTCCGTTGCAGTTAAACTTGATGTTTGTTATATTGTATCAGTTTAACACTGTTTAAGGCTAATGATAATATATTCTGCATTATCTTAGTCATAATATTTCTTCTTTAGGCTAGTTGAGCTAACCTTTTACTTTCATTGTTCTCTTGAAAAATGAGAACGTAGCGAGGACTAGTCGAGGAGCGGAGTGACGGACGGATGATAGCATTAGTAGTCCTCACTATTCGGTGAAATAGTGGGAAAATAAATGTAATAATATTGAATTTGAGTTTGTATATTGTCTGAGCGACAATATTTGTATTAAAACTCACGACTTATATTTTCTCGTTCTTTGCACCGACGGTTGTATAATTAAGTTGTATTTGTATTACATGCACTCATGTATTTGATTTACTCTCGAATTGGGTGATGTATACCTGTTTTGGGGGCGTCACAGAATACTCTTCTTCTTGCTCTCTATTGTTTCTCTCTCTATAGTGTCTCTTGTGAATCTCAGTGAATTGGTGAGAATGAAAGAAGAATTAAGCTTCTATTTATAAGAGAATAGACTAAATAGTAACCTATTCGGTCCAGATTGATTTACTATTAGAACGGACGGTCCATATTGATTACTATTAGAACCACAACCGACGGTCCAGATTGATTTACTTTTAAAACCACCACCGATGGTCCAGATTGATTACTTTTAAAACCACCACCGACGGTCCAGATTGATTACTATTAAAACCACCATCGACGGTCCAGATTGATTTACTATTAAAACCACCATCAATGGTCCAGATTGATTTACTATTAAAACTACCATCAATGGTCCAGATTGATTTACTATTAAAACCACCATCAATGGTCCAGATTGATTTACTATTAAAACCACCACCAATGGTCCAGATTGATTTAACTTATTATATTTTGGTACCCCTAAAGTTTTCCAAGTTTGCATTATTCCCCTCTAACTTTTGTAATTCACTTATCTTCAATAAACACGTTCTTAATACTTCAACAATTATTCATCACTAATATTATAACTCACAATATTTAACAACCGGATCATTCCCGGAAAGAGGGCTTTCCAATAAGGTTTTCTCCTATTGGCAGCGTATTTAGGTGACCAAACCTCTTCTACGTAACTTTCTAGACATTGTTAATATTGCAAATAATAATATGAATAACTTTGTTGTCTCAATTATTGATTTAATAATATAAAATATTATGCGGATGATCTTTGTGACAATAATTGAATCAAATAACGTGAGATCTTATCAACAATTCTTTGTAGCAATAATAATTGAGTAAAGCGAGTGGCTTCTTACGTAAGCATCAATAATCAATACCGTATGCTTTCTTATGCAACCACGCCAGACACTATATTTTTACCATCGGGTATTTCAATAGTTTAACGGTAAAACTTTCGCCGTTATTTTTATAAAAAGATATTTCTGTCGTTTTCTAACTCCGACAATTATTCTGTTGTGTGGTCCACCAATAATGGTGTCGTCGTACGGATATTCCCTGACAAAAAAAATATTCCCCGACACAACGAATATTTTATATCAACTTGCTTACTTTGCAAAATTTACAAATATCACCCTTAACTTTAACCTTTTAAAAATTTAACCATTTACTAAATAGAATAACAATTATCAAAAAAATGAATACTTTCATTTCGTAAAATTTGGGGTCTTACAATGAGAGACTAAAGAGAGGTCAAGAGTGAGAGCTGTGAGGAGACAGAGCCGAAGGGAGCTGTGAGGAGAGAGAGTGAATCAAAGGGAAATGAGGCAGCTGAAGAAGAATAATAGGTTTTATAAGTTATTTTTTATGAAATTTCCGTTGGATATAGCTCCCTCGGAATTAAATTAATCTCGAAGTAAATTCCCTCAAAAATAACCAGTATTCCCTCGAGCTTAATTTTCGTGCTAGAGGAAAACTTAGCGCCAACGAGGCCTTTACATTTTCGATGGAAATCACATTATATTCGAGGGACTTATCTTCGACGAAATATTACGTCGTGATTAATCTAATATCGACATAATATATTCCGTTGAGAATAATTTTATTGGTCTTAATGTTTTTCTTGTAGTGATAACGACTGTTTTCATGTGACAATATCAAAAATATTGTGGAAATATCAGTTTCCTTGTAGTAATATACTTCTTAATTTATTTTTAGAGACTTTGTATTTATAATTCATTTCAATTTAACATGTATATATTAGCTAGAACCCCTTAATTTGTGTTAATATTGCGTTACAAGAGTCGTAACATGGTATTTTTATTAGAATATACCGTATGATATACATAAGGGTATAAATAAATCGAGTCGAGCCAAGTATTGAGTTGCTCAGATTTGGTTCACAAAATTTATCGATCGAATATAAAATAAGGTTTGATTAAGGCTAATTAGTTACCTAGTCAAGTACGATCTTGAATCGAGCCCGAGCAGTTTGAATATTTCGAACGAATATGATCCCAATATCAAAAGAAAATTACAATTTGATGAGGTTCAAGTAATTTATCGAATTTTAAAATTTGCTCATATTTGAATCATTTATATTTCGAGTCGAGCTTGAATTGAATTTTTAGTCTAGCGATTACGAATCGAGTCCGAACTATTTTCTCATTTTACAGCTTTAGGTATACCTGAGCTATAACCACCTGTGATAGTACTACATGCATGTACTGTTGGCACCGAGGAATGACACCTTCCGTGGGGGTGTGATCAGTCCATGGCATCTCCGGTGGGAGTTGTCATTTGGTGACTTTATTGTAGGAGGCTTATATATGGGTCTACCCTAGTTTTCTGTTCTGTTCTGTTTTGTGGATTGATGATGTTTGTGTCAAACACGCCTTTCGATTTTACATGCATTTGGATTCGCGATTCAATGTGTGCATAGCTTGCCTGTGTGACATTATTTAACTTGCATGTGTGGTAAGGTATATTTTTGTTTTGTTCCGAGTTCGGTATAAAATAACACCCAACCATGATCTTGAAGTCAGTATACAGTACTACAATTATCAACTCTTATTTTGATCGAACAACAACACAACAAGCT
Source organism: Panax quinquefolius (assembly GCA_020205615.1). Lineage (NCBI taxonomy): Eukaryota > Viridiplantae > Streptophyta > Magnoliopsida > Apiales > Araliaceae > Panax > Panax quinquefolius. Next base: position 15,102,774 of record CM035164.1, read on the forward strand.
GATCTATGCCTTCAAATTCATTGTCGAGACGGTTTACGGATTACCCGAAACCTAGTAATCTGATGACCACTTTCCAATAAACTTTTCTATACGATCCGTTCATGATTCATGTGATTTTATGGTTCATATCTATAGTCAACATGTCAAGGAACATGTATAAATCACCGGATCGATTCAAAAACAACAAAATAACCAGATACAATCCGTTGAACCATGGTCGAAGTCATGTTCATACACTTTCTCGGAATTTCCAGAAAAGTGATTCGTGATCAAATGGGCTATTTTGACCACCAATTAAATCAAATCCATTTGATGTTTATGGAATATAAAGGCATTGGGACTTCAGTTCACTAAGAACTCTTCAAGGCCAGCAGCCACGGAACTTCTCTAGTTCCCTAGGAACTCTTCAATCCAAGCAGGCTTGGAACTTCATTTAGTCCCTCCGGACAAGGACCCCTCAGGCCCTGGCTTCTTGTTGTTAAGTTGTTTGTTTGTTTGTTGGAGTTGGTGCTGAGCTGCTAAGATGTCTTTATGGTTTGAACATCTTCTTTACTTAGCAGCTTGGCGTGATCATCCTTCAAGTGCAGTTGAGTGTTGCATGATGCTCAGCTTCTTCATTTACTCAACCACTTCTGATGATCCCTTGATGAACTACCTTGAAGATCATTCTTCTTGATACATGATGGCTACACATGATGTGTGACGCCCCCAAAACAGGTATACAACACCTATTCTGAGTCGCCAAATACATGGTACAGAATACAAATACAACTTATTATACATACAACCGTGCAAAAGTACGATAAAACATAAGTCGTGAGTTTTAATACAAATATTATCGCCTCAGATAATATACAAACTCAAATTCAATATTATTACATTTATTTTCCCACTATTTTACTTGATATAGTGAGGACTACTAATCTATCATCATCGTCCGTCACTCCGCTCCCCGACTAGTCCTCGCTACGTTCTCATTTCACAAGAAACAATGAAAGTAAAAGGGTGAGCTCAACTAGCCCAAGAGAAATATTATGACTAAGATAATGCATAATATATTATCATTAGCCTTAAATATTATTAAACGATACAATATAACAAACATCAAGTTTAACTGCGTAAATGAATAAGAAATCCATTAAAAGAGTCAAGTAGAGAATAAAATCTACTATCTTTTATGATTTAAAAGGTTTTTCATCACTTTTATCATTGGGGACTCACAATAAATATTCCACATCATCGAATCACCCCTGCACTTTCTACCAGGATATTCTTTAGTATCACGACCACAATTATCCATACACTACTGGGCCAAGAATATTTGTGTATTCATTAATGGTCATGATCATGCCAACAACTGTCCATCAATGCACTACGGGCCAATGAGGACTTTTACCACATCATTTGTAACATTACGGTCATTATTACACCGAATAATCACTGGTCATAATCATACCAAGTCCATCTATGCACTACAGGCCACATATGACTTTCCAAAAAATATAAACATAAGGATGATGACAATGATATAAGAATTCAATAAAACAAGTTCAAAAATTAATTTATACAGGAACTAATAATGTCCAAATTGTCAACATGATACTGCTTTGTAGAGTAAAATTTAAGAATGCTTAGAAGAATATTTCCCTGAAAAGATACTGGATGAAGCACAAATATCAAGGTTATTCCACTAATTTCATGGAGTATATAAGTCAAAACTTTAACCAACTGAGTATAACAAGAAATGGAATAACAAAAGAAATCACCGAGCATGCGATAGGCCTAGCAGAAAGGTGTTATTCCAATGAATAATAAATAACGGAATCGGATCCAGAAAAACACACGTAGACGGGATATTCCAATGAATAATAAAGATGAGAATCAAGTCCGTAAAAAATGCATGATAGGATATTCCAATGAGAATAATAAAGATTTTAACCAGTCCCAAGAAACGCATGTGACAGGATGTTCCAATGAATGATAAATAATGGAACCAGTCCTGTGTAAACGCACGCATGTGGATGTTCCAACAGAATGATAAAGAATGGAATAACAGAAGAATTTCACCAAGTATAGGGTAGCCCGCGTATACAGGTTATTCCAATAGAATAATAAAGAATGGAATAACAGAAGTTCTCTTCATGGATAAGAAAGAAATAATACTCCCTACCTTGGAAAAACTGGATACTGGAATAGTGAGGTAGCAGACTTCTCTTCTTCTTTCTCTCTATAATAATCGCTCTAAAGCTTTTGTGAATTGGTGAGAAATGAAGGAAGAATGAGCTTCTATTTATAGAAAATATAGTTTCGATAATTGCACGTTTTGGGGCTCGAAAATTACGATCTGAATACCTCCAACTTTTCTTTCATTTTTAATTTAGTCCTGCAAGTATTATCAAACATGCACCACCTCCCCTAATAGTAAATAATGTGAATCAATAGTTCAATCATGTGAATCAATAGTATAATCATGTGAAAAATACGAATTACAGTATAGTACCTCCATCTATACGTCCATTTTTAACTTAGTCATGCAAGTATTATCAATCTTGCACCAACTTCCCTAATAGTAAATAATGTGATTCAATAGTACACACATGTGAACACATAGTTATATAAGCATGTGAATTAGTAGCAATTAATTGCTCATTTATCGGATAAATTACCCGATTTATCAATATAACCCCTAAACATCAATTATCATCGGAATAGATGTCGATTTCCACTAACACTAATAATCCCAACACAATGGAACTATCAAAATTCATTTTTAATCAACACAACTTATTCATCATTAATATTATAACTCACAATATTTAACAACCGTGTCGCTCCCAAGAAAGAGGGGCTTTCCGATAAGGATTTGTTCTTATTAGTAGCAAGCAATTAGGTGACCAAACCTCTCCTCGATGTAACTTCTGACATTGTCAATATTGAAAATAATAATATGAATAACTTTGTCGTCTCAATTATTGATTTAATAATATAAAATATTATACAAAATGATAATCTTTGTGACAATAATTGAATCAATAATATGAGAGATATGATGCAAAGAATTCTCATGAGCAATAATTGAGTATAATTGAGTGACTTCTCACGTAAGCATCAATAATCAATATTGTGTCCTATTATGCGACCACGCCAGACATCGCATTACTTTTAACACCGGGTGTTTCAACAGTTAACGGTAAAACTTCTGCCGTTATTTTCATAAAGTATTTTTGTCGTTTTCTCAATCCGACAATAATTCTGTTGTGGGGGTCCACCAATGATTGTGCCGTTGTACGAATATTACCTGTTAAAATGAATATTCCTCGACCAATCGAATATTATATCAAATCCACACCATAATATTCAAAAATATATTTCGAGAAAATTTAATCTTTATTCAAAAAGTTGGGGTCTTACATGAGGGGTTTCTAAGATGACTGTAAGCTCTCCTGCTAGGTACTTAGAAACTTTCTCATGCTTGCCACCATGATGGCGTTTGTGATCTCCTTTCTTGATACTTGATGCCTTCTCATGATGGACTTGCTAAGATGACTGTGAGCACTTCTCTATGGTACTTAGAGTCTTCCCATGATGGACATCAAGATGTCATTGATGCTCTTCTTTCTCTCGATAGTTCAGAACACTCTTCAAATAGTAGAACTCTCGCTTCTACTTCTTTCTTTGTATGTCTCTGAGTGTTCTTGGTGGATCGTAGAGTGAGCCTTTGGACCTTCATTGGTTACTCACTATTTTACGTTGGTTAGATCAGTCCACCATCTCTCCAAACTCGGCAACTCCAACAACTCTTGATCTTTGAAGCTCTTGCTGATTTATACTCCTTCTCAATCCTTCCGTTGGAAATTAGCTGTTGAAAGCTATTTAAATATCTTCACAGATCTCGAGTTGACTGAGGTAGACTGCAGATGTGACATGTCATACTTTTCTGACACTGCAGTCTACTGTTTCACCTACCCCGTCAGAGATGTCACTTTAATGTCTTGGACAGGTCGAAGACTTTATTTCCTCCTTCTGATTTCTCAATCAGAGGTTGTCCTTTTGCATCGATGCTCTCAATAAGCTCTTATTTGAATATTACCCTTCAGATTGAACCGTTGCCAATGCTTCAGTCTTCAGCTGTTCGAACTCTACGATTCTGATGCATGTCTTCATGGACCTGGTCGTAGTGTCTTGTTGACTGGTAGAGACAACACTACGATCTTGAAGAGTGTTGATTGGATCTTCAATGTAGAACACCTCTTCCTTCTTTTGTGCAGTGTTTCAACACTTCTGTTTGCCTCGACATCTCTCAGATACTAATGGCTTGACTCCTTTGTTCTGGCCCCTTATGAATAGCAAGACACTTCAGATTTGTGGCGTGTCCAGCTCACTTTCTCCTTGTGATCTCCTGTTCACTTATCATCAATGGACTGACCCCATGCTTACTCACTTTAGCCTTGTTCTTCAGAAGCTGTCTAGTATCTCTGTGTGCACTCCATCAGTTCTTTCTTTGTTTGGCAAACACTACGATCCTGGTTACTTCCAAGATCGTCGCCTTTTGTCATCGACTTGATGACCATCGCACTTCTCGACTTTCCTTATTCGATTCATCAAGTCTTCTTCTGATCTCCTTGTGGAAGACTTCATCTCGAATGGCTTCACAACTCAATCTTGATGCAGATTGGGTTGGTGCTTAGATCTTCTGTTAGCTTGCATGCCATTCGTTGAGTGCTCTCTGGTTTCCTTCAGGTGGGATGTATCTATGCAGTGCCAACTAGAGGCTTCATTCCTTTGGATATTTTGGGAGTGCTCATTTGTTGAGAATCATATTTGCTCTACGATTCTGCCTTGGCATTGTGAGTACATCTGTTGAGGTCTTAGTTCTGCACTCTACGATTGACTTTGGGCACGTGCGGACACTACGACTCCGAGATCAGATCTTGACACTCTACGATTTCTGTCGTTGTGCTTGTTGTCTTCATCTGATCTTGCTCGACTACAATCTCTGCCTCTGGTATGATAAGTAGACTCTACGACTCTGAGTGTAGTCTACGATTTTTGACTTGGCTTTGGCAGATACTCGGTAGGCTCGTAGGCAGGATGTCTCTGCGATTCTAAACATGACTTCCTCAGTAGACTACGGCCCTGATGAAGTTCTTATCGACACACTACGATCCTCTCCTCGTCTCTCCTGGCAGTCTACGAACTCCAAGACTGCTATCTTGCAGACTACGATTCTGCCTTGATAGCTCTCGAGTTTTCCTTGACTCTCCTGGCAAACTACGATTTCTGATGCAGTGCTCGACGATCAGACAAGCCTATCTATTACATCATAAGATCAACCTAACATGCTTGATCTTTCTATGTTTATAGTCCTTGTACATCATTTCTTTTTAAGGACTTTACAAAGTCGTTTTTGCTTATGTAGGATCAACCTAACATACTTGATCAATTCATTCTAAGTCTTGTACACATGTTTCTATTATCTATCAAAGAACTTTCTGTTTTTCTTAATGCAAAGCATACTTGCATATTCATTCATATATATCATAATCAAATCATATGTAAATAGGAATAACATTCACATGCTTAGTTATTCCTGACATATTCTTTTGTGAGTCAGAGCCTTGTTATAATTTCATCAGTTTTAGTTGTGTTTTGTATAATATCTCTTTCTATTTCGAAAATGGGATGTTATATAAATGTTTAATTTTCTATTTTATTACTTATGATTAATGCTAATTTTCTCTTATTTTTAATAAATTTAGAAGGTTAATATTAGAATTTATATTTAATTTAATCAATCACATAAAGTATTAATTATATTTGTTAATGTATATAATCTTAAAACGTGAATAAAAAAAAGAAAGGATACATTGACGTGTGTGTTCATTATAAAATTCAATGGCCGCAAACAACAAATCTGCCGACATAATTTTCAACACCTAGCCACATGCATTATGGGGGGCCATATTTTTACTTGATTTGGAAATTAAAATTGTGCCACGTATCTCAGTCCCATTTAATATCTCTTTTTCTGAGCCTATAAATAGAGATTGAAACACACCGGTTTATTCATCCTTCTCCATAATATCATTCATTCCGATATTGTTATTTCTTTTAGTTGGTCTTTCTCTAGTTATTGTTAATTTGTTATTCTGATTAGTTTAGAGTAAGGGGTTAAACAAATTGAGTCGATTTGATTATTGTGTTGTTTAAATTTGGTTCATAAAATTTATTGAATATAAAATAAAGTTTAATTGAGGCTTATTTAAATTCTGAAATGAAAAGATTTATTAGAATCGAAATTCCAGCGGTTTGAACTTTTCGAAAGAATATGATCCGAGTATCAATAGAAAATTAAAATTTGAGGAGGTTCGAGTAATTTATCGAATTTTAAAATTTGCACACATTTGATTCATTTATATTTTGAGTCGAATTCAAATCAAACTTTTAGTCGAGCGAGTACGAATTGAGCCCGATTTATTTACTCATTTTACAGTCTTAGTTCAGAGGTCGCTGCTAGAGAGTTGGCCGAGACTCAAACCACCACTACAAACAAAAACAGTAAGTTTTATCTCGTATCTTAATTTCTATATAAATAGTTCTCTTTAATCCAACTCTTATGTGTTGCTTAATTTGTTCAAAAAGAATAATATTATATAGGTACGTAATTAGACAAAAAATATCTAATTTATCTAGACAAAACTTTCAGCACAATTTTGTTAGGTAAATTAAACGGTTTATGACCAGTTACCTAGTATTACTCTTTCAAAATTAATGAGTGATTTAACTTGAATTTTGTATGCAATTGGTGCATATATATATATATATATATATATATATATATGAATCGGATCCTGTTCGGACTTTCGGACAGGTTTAAAATTCGATCTTTTTTTTTTCTTTTTTTTAAAAACAAAAAAAAATTAATAATTTATGGAACTGAAATTTTTAGATAATACAGTGTTTTGGGTGTGTTTTGAATACATATAACAAAACATGTCTGTACAGACGTCCGGACTGGATCGTGTCCCTTTATATATATATATATATATATATATATATATATATATATATACTCCCTCCGTTCTTAAAAGATTATCATTTTAGAAGAAAGAATTTGTTTCAATTTATAAGTCGTTTACAACTTTCGAAGAGAATAAATTACTACTTTCTTAATCCATGTGTCAAAATCTTAAACGACAATCTTTTAGGAACGGATGTAGTATTTACTTTCCTATATCACCCCTGCATTCTCTTATTGTCCCAAAAAATTCTCACTTGTATTAATAGTTTTCAACTTCCCATAAAAAGGTAGTGATGAAATTTCAAACAAATTTTAATTGTTACTCCCTCCATCCCTAATTATTTGACGTTTTAAAGGTGGACACAAGAATTAAGATAATGATTAGAAAGCATTAAATATAGTACTCAATTATCTATAATACCCTTGAATCTTTTGTTGGGATAAGGAGAGAGAGAGTTTAAAGTATCAAAAAAAATAGGCAGAGTAATCAGGGGTAATTTTGAAAAATTTGTCATTAATTCTCCTAGATTTGAACAAACGTCAAATAATTAAGGACAAATAAAAAACTCTAAAACGTCAAATAATTAGGGACGGAGGGAGTAAATGATAGTATTAAATGACTTTCTTAATACATGCAATCACTACAATTAAATGATACTAATTAACTCTTCAACTTCAAAGAAAATATATTAAGGCTATTTTTATCATTTTAACTTGTGTATGTATTGGTACGTGTGATTTAAACTAAAAAATCACTTATTATGGGACGGAGGTAGTATTAACAAAAAAAATAAATAATTGTTGCATAGTTAAGTTGGCAGCTATATTTATTATTAGCTTTAATTGGCTAACATGATTCTACTATACATGCAGCTAAGGCAGCTACTGTTGATGGGAGGGGCGGATATAATGGCGACCGAGGTTACCATAACGGCGGGGGAGATTATAACAACGGCGGCGGAGGCTACCACAAAGGCGGTGGAAGCTACAACGATGGCGGCGGAGGTTACCATAACGATGTCGGTGGTGGTGGGTGCAGCCACGGATACTGCCGTTATAGGTGCTGCAACTATGCAGGTGAGGTGGTGGGCTAAGAGACTACCGAAGTCAAGCCTCACAACTATGCATGCATGTACTCTATTATGAATAAATAGTGGTGAATAATGAATGGATGATATATATGTATATATATATATATATATAATAAAAGCAGCATTATCAGTCAAAATATGTTAGACTAAAAGACAAAATATACCTCAAAGTTTACTTCTTATTTATCTGTGCACCCCAAACTTAAAAAATTATTTCAAGACAATTGTTTGAACTTAATATTGCGTTCAAAAAAACACACACTTTTACCAATTAAATGGTCAAAAGTGACCGGCTATGACCGGCTGAGGCTTGAATGTTTAACAATTATATTTCTTTTGTCTTTTAGTCCTCAAACAATCATAAAAACCGTATTTTTTTAAAAAAAAATATTTTTGTTTTTAAAAACCGTATTTTTTTAAAAAAAATTGTTTTTAAATTCTGTTTTTAGAATTTTAAAATTTCAAAAACAGTTTTACAAAAATAAATTTTTTTAAAACAAATTTTTACAAAATATTATGTTCCAAACAGAATTTTAAAACAAATTTTTACAAAACAGAAATCTATTTTAAAAAACAGAATTTCAAAATTTCAAAAACAGTTTATACAAAAATAGAATTTTTCAAAAACAAAATTTTATTTTACAAGTTAAATTTTTTTTTTGTAACAGTTTTAAAATTTTATTTTAAAATTTGTAACAGTTTAAAAATTTTAAATTTTTTTAAATTTTGTAACAGTTTTAAAATTTTATTTTAAAATTTATTTCAAATTTTTCAAAAACAGAATTCTAAAAACAGAATTTTAAACTTTTAAAAACAGATTTTTTTAACAAAACAAATTTTTAACAAAACCGTATTTTTAAAATTTTTAACAAAACCGTATTTTTAAATTTTTAACAAAACCGTATTTTAAAAAAAATTGTTTTTGTTTTTAAAATAGAATTCTGTTTTTGAAAAATTGTAACAAATTTTAAAAATAAATTTTAAAATTGTTACAAAAAAAAATTAACTGTTACAAAATTTTTAAAAACATAAAATACGGTTTTAAAAACAAAAACAAATTTTTAACAAAACAAATTTTTAATAAAAGAATTTTATTTTGTTTTAAAAAAAATTGTTTTTGTTTTTAAAAACCGTATGTTTAAAAAATTGTTTTTGTTTTTAAAAATCGTATTTTTTTTTAAAAAATTGTTTTTAAAAACTATTTTGAAATTCTAAAAACAAAATTTACCCAAAATTCTATTTTTTTTTAATTGTATGGTAATTGTATGGTAACTATTTTAAAATTCTTATATTTAAAATGTAAATTACCAATCTTACACCTTCAATAATAAACATTCAAGCCTTAGCCAGTCATAGCCGGTCACTTTTGACCGGCTAATTAGTAAAAGTGTGCGTTTTGTAACGCAATATTAAGTTTGGGGTGTACTTAGATATCTTTTTAAATTTGGGATGCACAGATAAATAAGAAGTAAAGTTTGAAATACATTTTGTGTTTTAGTCTATATGTTATTATATATGAATGTAAGGAGTGGTATTTGTGTTTCATAATATAAATGGAAAATGTTGTGTTCTCCTACATTTCAGCTAACTAAACAACAGAAAAATCTTTTGAAATTTAAAATATTTATGTGACTATTATGTCCTACAATGCCGACTTGACACGGTTGCGTTTGCAGTCGGTTAAAATGTGATATGTTTTCTGGAATAAAAACAAATAAATATTTTCTTGTGTTTTTTACTTTGACTATTTGTAGATTCATGATTTATTTTTGTAAACCTATTTGGTTGATATATATATATATATGTATATATATTAATGTCGTGATAAAAATGTTTATAATGTAACCAATATGGTTAAAAATGGGTAACTCTTTCATTCTAAAGACTAACAAATATTTAGAAAGTGTCAATGCATTGATGTCATCGAATTGTTATATTGATATGATTCTTAGTGGTATATTTTAAAGTCTCATTATACATTACACAAACCTCACCAAGCCTCAAATATCGACATATGTACTTGATACATTTTGAAGAGTCCATGTCTCGTATCGCTTACTTGCACTGTAATTCTAACATCTAAACGAAAGGAAAAACAAATGAAAGAATGTCTCAGTTTCGGTCCTCAGACATGAAGGGAAAACACATGTTACATGTGAAAACTGAAAAGCACGAGAATTAATAATTATGTTGGATCTTCATGTCAAACAAACACCATGTCCAAAAACATAGCAATATAGCACCGTGTCATACACAACACAATGTTATAGTTAAAGAACGAATACATTACCTCATTAATTTTTTTTATCAATTTTTGACAATTATATAGGCACTCACAGTATTACCATAATACAAAAAAATATATTAATGATGATGAAAATGATTTACCGGATGCTAGTACTTAACAAATCATGTAAAGCCACAATCCATATAATAGAATGCAATAAATGAAGAAGCCATAAATATAAACACCGTGGGATATAGTCCACAAAATGAAGCCATAGCCCCTTCCATTGAATGCACTGTCCCATAATCTGAAGGAACGTATTCATATAACTCCTTTGCACTTTCAACAGTACTTAGAATTGTAGGACGCAAAATTTTGTTGTGCTAAGCAGAATAAAATCCATGATGCACCTGAAATAATGCAAGAAGCATGCCAACAAAAATTTAACTCTGCCAAGAACTGCATACACCAAATTCATTGTCACATTACCATTGAACCATAGGTACCGAAATTATCACAGCTTAAGCTTCTTCCAATTTAGGTCTTCAATCCATTATATTTATTGAATGTGCAATATATTCACACAAACAAAAATTAGCACTTAAATGATCTTTTTAACGATCGTTGCAATCTTATAAATATTTGCGGCGAATGAATCGGACAATAGTGAAATATAAAAATTTAGACATACTTAATAGTTGATTTCTGTAAGACCCCAACTTATTATAAATAAAAATCAAATTTCCTTTATTTATTATTGTGAATAATAAGGTATTAATTTGATATAATACTTTGGTTATGGGTGAAATGTGCAAATTTTCAAAATAAGCAAGTGGTTATATAATATTCATTATTGTCAGAGAATATTCGTTTGGTCGTGGAATATTCTTTACGTCGGGAATATTAAATGCGACGCCATGCAACTATTTATGGGCCCCATAACGGATAACCTCGCTTTATGAAGAAAACGACAAAAATTGAATAACGACGTAGTTATTACTGAATTAAGACCGTTGGAATACCCGTTGGTTAAAATACGATGTACGGCGTGGTTGCACGAAGAAACACATGGTATTACATGATATTGTTGAATTATTGATCTTTACGTGAAAGGCACTACTCAATATTTGTCACGATGAATTCTTTATTCAATATTTTATTTTATTGATTCAATAATTCTTTGCGTTGATATTTTATATTATTGTTGTTCAATAATTGTCAACGCACAATATCTCCATTATCGGATCAATAATTCATATTATTTGAATAATATTATTAGATAGCATTATTAGCAATGTCTAGAAAGTTCGTCAAGGAGAGGTTTGGTCACCTAATTGTGCGACGATGAGAGAAATCCTTATCGAAAGCCCCTCTTTCCTCGGAACTATGCGTTGTCATAAATGTGATTCTGCAATATTATTTGTGAATAATTAATTATTGATTCATATGATAAGGAAATATTTATTTTATGTGGATATAAATGATGGATTTATTTATTGTGGTTAAAAATAAAAGAGTTAATGTTGAGGTGTTTTATCAGTATTTTTGTCGGAATGAATGTATTAAAAAATTAAACCAGTGTTTTTGAGATATATTGTGTGAGTTATAATTTTTAATCCGACCATTGGATCGTTGTAATTTTTGGATATGTTATACATATATAAGTTGAGTATATGTCCACAAATTTTGAACCGTTAAAAATGAACGTATGATTTGTTATGAATTTTAAGAGGTGACTAGTTCAGAAATTGTTGAAGTATCCGAATTTAGCATTTTGGTGGAAAATTCTAGAATTGAGTGGGCCCCACTTGTGGTTGGTGAAGAAATGTGCTGAATTGAATTTCAAATGTGGTGGGTGGCAATAGTAGCACGTAAAGCCATCTGCTAGCAGGTTAAGTCTACTTCGGCGTGCTACCATTTTCTTATAAATAGAGGGCTAAGTTAGAATTGAAGATCACACCAGAAACATAAGCTTTCTTTCTTTCTCTCTCTATATTATCGAGCGTATTCTTGTTAGTATTTTGATACTTTGAGTGTTGCTATACGATGCAAGTTCCTTCAGCACTATATCCAGTATTCCAGCCAGAAGTATTATCTTTTTGAGGTAAGGGATGCTATTTTCTTCGTAAGTGATATTATTTCTTCAATATCATTATGCAGAAATATTGGTTGGAATTTTTTTATCAAATTTGGAACTTTTCATGTCGGGGTTACTATTCATAAGTTACTATTCACGAGTTACTATTCACGAAGCATGATGATTTTTCTTGTGGAATTTCTATCTTTTGGTGTCGGAGTTACTATTCACGTATACGACACTATTCACCGAAAAATGAAATTTTCTTCTTTTTGTCCAAGATGTCTATTATGGTTACTATCTTTGATTGTATCTATGTTTTGATCTTTATTTTTGAATTCTGCTTCAAAATTGGTATTTATAAAGTATTATTGATCTTGGATAAACTGTTATACGAATCCCTACTATTTGTCCTTCCGTTTCACTGGATTCATTTTCTTTAAAATATTTTTCATCATCCTCAGGTCTAAATGATGATATTACTAAATATCTTCTACTGTAGTGCAAAATAAATGATTAATCGATGAATATCTTTGGCCCGTGGTCAAAAGATGAACAGTGTTGAGATGAACATGACTAACCGGTGATACAAATGAATATCTTTAGTACAGTAGTGCAAAGATGAATATTTGATTAAAGATGTATATTGATTGTTATTCTGAGGATAAAATATTGATGATGGACTTTTAAATCTTAGAAGATAGTAGAACTCATTCTCTACTTGACTCTTCTTAAATGGATTCTTTATTCCATTGCGATTGTTGATCTAAAACTTGTTGGCTATTATATTTTATCGATTTTCCTGTTGAAGACTAACGATAATTTGTTGTTTATTATCTTAGTCATAATATTCTTTATCTTGGGCTAGTTGAGCTCACCTTATTCCTTTTGTTCCATTTTTCTCGGGAGGTAAGAACATAGCAGAGGAACTAGTCGGGGGTATGGAGTGATGGTTCTAGAAAGATGTTTTAGCGATCCTCACTATTTACGTAAAATAGTGTTTGAATAATTATAACGAGGACTTATTTGAGTGTGGATATTGTCTCAGAAGACAATATTTGTATTTAAACTCACGATATGTGTTGTGTATTTTGCACGACAATTGTATTATTGAAGTTGTAGTTTGCTTTCGTACCATGTATTTGGCGACTTTCAGTTGGGTGTTGTATACCTATTTTAAGGGCGTCACAGTTGGTATCAAAGCTTAGGGATATGATCCCTGGCTGAGATGTGAGACAAGAACTAGAAGGGGAGAGACGGGGAATTCCTTCACTAGTATGACCTACCTAAGTTTGTTTGGTATTTATTTGGTCGGTCAGAGTATAGGGATAATATGTGACATGTCAATTAACCATTGTTTTGTTGCAGTGTTTGAAAATGGCATCTAAAAATGTTGTGATAAGCAATGAAGCATATGAGACCGTTTAGTCACCAACGATCAATACCCAAGATAATGTGCATCAGGATGACAATAATCCTCAGGTGAAAAACGACAACGACCAAATGACGAACGAAGGTACGTTTAGGAGCTTTTTAGAATTCATAAAACACCAAACGAGAGAGACTCCTGTTCATAATGTAGGTGGAAACAATGGCAACCCACGGTTGGTCACCGCTAAGCAGTTCAAGGAGCTGGGACCACCGGAGTTTTTGGGAAAGCCAGAACCACTTACGGTAGAGACGTGGATAAAGCAGATCATCAAGATATTTGATGTCTTGGGATGTTCCGAGGAGCAAAAGGTTCCTTTTGCCACCTTTATGTTGCGAGGAGAGGCAGATTACTGGTGGGAATCGGTAAAACGTACTCAACATGTCGCACTGAAGATGTCTTGGGAGAAGTTCCAAGAATTGTTCAATGACAAGTACTTTCCCGAAAGTATTCGTCACATGAAGGAGGTTGAGTTCATCAAGCTGGAGCAAAACAATATGAACGTGTCGCAGTACGAAGCTAAGTTTGCGAAGTTGTCCCGATTTGCATCCTATTTGGTTGATAATGAGGAGAGAATGACGCGAATGTTTCTGCGAGGTTTGAAACCCGAAATATGTTAATACCTCATTTCTCACAAACTTTGTTTATATTCAGATGTAGTGAATAGGGCTCAGTTATTGGAGCGCAATAATGAGCCAAATTTAACCAAGGATAACGAGCAACAACACGATAATAATCGTAATGCAGGTGACAACGATCGTCTAACAATGATAACCATCGTGGAAGAAATTATCATGCTAGAAATGGTAACCACTTGGTGGTAATCATGACCAAGATAATAGAAGAAATGATTCAAGTGGAAATTTCAAGAAGAAAGATTTAACGATGACGGAAAGACGCGTCAAGCAACAAGACCAAAGACCAAAGAACAAATTCTAGGGAAGAGAACGACCATCGCTTAGATGCTACTGATCACGAAGAGGAGGGACATATAAGTTCAAACCTGCTCACGACTTTCCAAGATATGTTTTAGTTGTGGAAAAGACGGTCACATAGCTCGATTTTGTTTTGTAGCGAAATCAAGTCCAGTTGGGACGGTGGCACCAAAGGTGGATACGGACAAAACAAAGTCGGTGGTTTCAGAAAAAGCATTTTTCGTGACTTCTCAAAGAACGAGTAACCCGAACGAAGTTAGCACGGGTTAGTTAATTATAAATTCTTGTGAAGTCTATACCTTATTAGATACCGGCTCTACCCATTATTTTATCTCTCTTGCTTGCGCTCAATGTTTAAATTTAAATCTAGAGAAGTTAAACTTTGACTTATCGATTGAAACTTCGTTAGTAGAAACCTTCATTACATGTGCTATCCAAGTCTTGGATGAGAGTCACGCTTTTAAATGATATTTCTATTGTTAATAAATCTCTAACGTATTCTCAAGGACTTCTTAGCCTACCCTAGGCGTGAAATCGAATTTTGTATTGACCCCAAAGCAAAACCCATTTTAAAACCCTTAAATATTTCTTCAACCAAAACGAACGTATAATGCGCCAAAGACGCTGGGCTCGAGTCATTGAAGATTATGATCGTATCATTCAATACCATCGTGGGAAAACGAAAGTGGTAGTAGACGCGATGAGTAGAAGATCGTATCGTTCTGAGTGCGATGTTGTTAACAAAAAAACCCATTTCAGTATAACTTACAAATGATGAAGATAGAGTTAAAGACTCTAGGGACCCACATGAAGATAACGAATATCTGAGTAGAATAGACTTTAATCGATAAAGTTAAAACCGCTCAAGCTACACACCGGAGCTGATGAATATAAAGAAGAAGGTGCAAGAATGAGTTATTCTAGAAGTAAGAGTCGATGAAGATAAGAAAGCTCAAGCCTTCGATTTATTTGAAATCCTCGATCAAGTAGGAACTGTGGCCTATAGACTCGCCTTAACGCTAAGTATGTCGCGTGTTCATAACGTTTTTTACGTATCGATGTTACGTAAATATGTAGATGACCCGAATCATATTATTGCGTTAGAACCAGACGAGATAGCCGAAGATTTAACGTACGAGGAGGTACTTGTCAAGATCTTGGATAGGAAAGAACATGTCCTATTCACAAAGGTTATACCTCAAGTTAAGATTTTGTTGAGAAACCATGCTATTGAAGAAATGACCTGGGAGTTGGAATCAGAAATGAAAGCGAGGTACCCTCACTTTTTCGAAACACCAGGTACGTACGTCAATTTTGAGGACGAAATTTCATAAGGAGGGGAGGTTGTAAGACCCCAACTTATTATAAATAAAAATCAAATTTCCTTTATTTATTATTGTGAATAATAAGGTATTAATTTGATATAATACTTTGGTTATGGGTGAAATGTGCAAATTTTCAAAATAAGCAAGTGGTTATATAATATTCATTGTTGTTAGGGAATATTCGTTTGGTCGTGGAATATTCTTTCCGTTTGGGGAATAGTCGATGCGGCCAGCCAGCACTATTTGTGGGCCCCATAACGGATAAGCTGCCGGGATGAAGAAAATGACAAAATTGAATAACGGCGTAGTTATTCTGCTTAAGATCGTTGAAATACCCGTTGGTTAAAATACGATGTCTACGCGTGGTTGCACAAGAAGATTACCAGATATTACATGCAGTATTGTTGAATTATTGATCTTTACGTAAAAAGGCACTACTCAATAATATAATTGTCATGATAGTTCTTGCTCAATATTTTATTTTATTAATTCAATAATTGCTGCGTTGATATTTTATATTATTGTTGTTCAATAATTGTCATTGCATTAATATCTCCATTATCGATCAATAATTCATATTATTTGAATAATATTATTAGATAGCATTATTGGCAATGTCTAGAAAGTTACATCGAGGAGAGGTTTGGTCACCTAATTGCGGCGCCCGATGGAGAAATCCTTATCGGAAAGCCCCTCTTTCCTGAGGAACTATTTGTCATAAATGTGATTACGTAATATTATTTGTGAATAATTAATTATTGATTCATATGATAAGGAAATATTTATTTTATGTGGATATAAATGATGGATTTATTTATTGTGGTTAAAAATAAAAGAGTTAATGTTGAGGTGTTTTATCCGTATTTTTGTGAATGAAGGTATTAAAAATTAAACCAGTGTTTTTGAGATATATTGCGTGAGTTATAATTTTTAATCCGACCGTTGGATCGTTGTAATTTTTGGATATGTTATACATATATAAGTTGAGTATATGTCCATAAATTTTGAACCGTTAAAAATGTACGGTATGATTTGTTATGAATTTTAAGAGGTGACTGGTTCAGAAATTGTTGAAGTATCCGAATTTAGCATTTTGGTGGAAAATTCTAGAATTGAGTGGGCCCCACTTGTGGTTGGTGAAGAAATGTGTTTAATTGAATTTCAAATGTGGTGGGTGGCAATAGTAGCAGGTAAAGCCATCAGGTAGCAGGTCAAGTCTGCTTCGGCGTGCTACCATTTTTCTATAAATAGAGGGCTAAGTTAGAATTGAAGATCACACCAGAAACATAAGCTTTCTCTCTTTCTCTCTCTATATTATTGAGCGTATTCTTGTGAGTATTTTGATAATTTGAGTGTTGCTATATGGTGCAAGTTCCTTCAGCACTATATCCAGTATTCCAGCCATAAGTATTATCTTTTTGAGGTAAGGGATTTTATTTTCTTCGTAAGTGATATTATTTCTTCAATATCATTATGCCGAAATATTGGTTGGAACTTTTTATTAAATTTGGAACTTTTCATGTCGGGGTTACTATTCATGAGTTACTATTCATAAGTTACTATTCACGAGTTACTATTCACGAAGCATGATGATTTTTCTTGTGGAATTTCTATCTTTTGGTGTCAGAGTTACTATTCACGTATACGGCACTATTCACGTATACGACACTATTCACCAAAAAATAAAATTTTTTTCTTTTTGTCCAAGATGTCTATTATGGTTACTATATTTGATTGTATCCATATTTTGATCTTTATTTTTGAATTCTGCTTCAAAATTGGTATTTATGAAGTATTATTGATCTTGGATAAACTGTAATACGAATCCCTACTATTTGTCCTTTCGTTTCACTGGATTCGTTTTCTTTAAAATATTTTTCATCATCCTCAGTCATAAATGATGATATTACTAAATATTTTCTATTTGTAGTGCAAAGATAAATGATTAATCGATGAATATCTTTGGCCGTGTAGTGCAAAGATGAGCAGTGTTGAGATGAACACGACCAACCGGTGATATGAAATGAATATCTTTGGCTCAGTGCAAAGATGAATATTTGATTAAAGATGTATATTGATTGTTATTACGAGGGGATAAAATATTGATGATGGACTTTTAAATCTTAGAAGATAGTAGAACTCATTCTCTACTTGACTCTTCTAATGGATTCTTTGCTTCCACCGCAGCTTGTTGATCTAAAACTTGTTGGCTATTATATTTTATCGATTTTTCCTTGTTGAAGACTAACGATAATTTGTTGTATATTATCTTAGTCATAATATATTCTTTTCGGGCTAGTTGAGCTCACCCTTTTCCTTTTTGTTCCATTTTTCTCGGGAGGTGAGAACATAGCAAGAACTAATCGAAGGTAGTGCGGAGTGATGGTTCTAGAAAGATGTTTTAGCAGTCCTCACTATTTCTGTAAAATAGTGTTTGAATAATTGTAACGAGAACTTATTTAAGTGTGGATATTGTCTAGAAGACAATATTTGTATTAAAACTCACAGTATGTGTTGTCGTATTTTGCACGACAATTGTATTATTGAAGTTGTAGTTTGCTTTCTGTACCATGTATTTGGCGACTCAGAATGGATGTTGTATACCTATTTTGGGGGCGTCACAATTTCAATATTGCATAACTATCAACCAAATAAATAATTATCTTTGCACAACTCTTTTATAGGAAATAGTATTGCCCAAGATAAAAAAAGTCTCACACTTAGCTAAAAATTCATGTGTTTGTCGGATTGAAAACTAACAGAACATAAAGAGCTCCTATATTAAATAAAAATGAAAAGAATTAGAGTAAAACACATATGAAATGGACTTGCATAGAATTTTAAATACTGTCATCCAAAAAGTAAAAGACAAACCTCGATCGAGATAGCTTTGTAAATACAAATCATAGATTTACCTAAAAAGATTCAAAATAGATTATAGTAAAAATTTCATGAGATATAATAATAAAATAATCAGGGTTTACACTAATAATAAGTAGCAAAAAGATAATAGCCAGAAACAGTCAAACCTTTATACATTAAATTGTGAAAAACTTTCTGAAAAATTATATTCTTTGTAGTATTGTATGTTTGTCCATCTTTGTCACAAATTAGTATTTTTTTTCTCCACTCTTGTTTGTAACTCTTGATACTGCTATATACAATTGGTCATGGCTAAAAACTGGACGTGACAGATCAGTCCAACATGTGAGAGAGATTTCTCCTGATTCTTATTAATTGTCATGAAAAAGAAAACAACCAAAAGAAATTGTCTTTGTTGGAATTTAAAAGGTAATCTAATGTTTGACGGTGTTAAGACCAAGCGAGGTATGAAAACTTTGTGTCCAAAATTGTTTGTCGAAATTACTTTTTGCTTCTATCGGATGTTTTCCCAATTGAGTTACTATTAATCTCGTGACATTGCACAAACCAAATCACTGATATATATTTCGGAGCAACATTACAGGAACCCCAATCTTCAACGTTATCTTGTGGTTTGACATTCTAGAAGATGTAATGCTATTAAAAAATTATAGGGTGTAAATGCCTTCATAGCTGTTTGAGTTTTTATCAACTTTACATAGGACATCTTAGATATGGTATTTCATCACCTGACCATAAATACATCACATATTGATTCTTTTACTAATCAATTAGTGAAAATTACAATTTCAATTCATGTAAATTAATTTGATAATGTAATAGTTGATTTCTTGAACTATTTTAAAAATATTAGTTACTACAAAATTATTATTTTAAAGATAAAAATAAATATTCACATGAATTTTAAATTGTTTGAGTTTTCCATAAATTGGTTATGCAAATAAATTTTCATATCTTTAGAATCAATTAGCGTGATTCAAATAATTGGAAGAATTTTTGGAAGCTAATAGATTGAAGTTTTAAAATGAATATGGAAATAATTTTTAATTGCATGGAACTATGAAAAGTAGGTAAAATAAATAAAAGTCTAATATTAAAGGAAATTTACTTTTCAAATAATTAAAACTAATTTTTCATAAAAAGCAAGTTGGCCCTATCGTGTTTAAATTGATCCAATCTGGTTGTTGCCTAAGAGAGTTAACTAATTAATAGATCCTAAAATAACGTGACTGTTGATAATATCCATAAGATAAGGTGATCGGTATATATATCAAAGTAATTGTCAATGGTATTTTTGTCAAGGACAATAAGAAGCATTAATTAAGATGGACATGTGTCAATTTTGTAGAATGACATATGTCAATTTATTGTATCATGTACTGTGATTTAGTATATATAATAGATTAATTACAACTAATATAATCATTCATAATTTACCTAATCATAGTTCGTGCTTTCTCCACAACCTTCATTCCTTGTATTACGTAAGTATATACTTAATTTTATATTAATCTTTTTTTTTTGAATTTTCATTGTATATTGAAACCTAAAATTTAAGAAAGGAAATGAGAAATGATGGTTATAATTAAACATATTGTTTATATGAGACAATGTTAAATGTTACTAAAAATATTAGAAATAATTTAAATCAAATGGTTTATATGAGAAAATGAGAAATGTTAATAATTTGTTTTTTTCAGAATTAAGATTTTTTTCTATTTAAATGTTAAGATTTCACATGTATCACTACCGCCTTTTTTTGAGCATGACAGGAAACGGGAACCCCAGATCATGGCTTAATGATCATTCTTGCCTTGGTGATGGAGGTTGGGCTTGAGTAGAGCTGAAGAAGGTCTTGTACCGTCTTATGTAGTATTGGGCTCAGCCCAACATCCATAATAACATTGTAATTTTAAATTAAAAAGTCATAATAACGTCACAAAGTTTTCAAATTTCGATTATGATTCTTTACGCATTATGTATCGTAGAGATATGTAAAAAATAAGAAGAATCTCACTTTAATTTATTTTATCTCATCCCTTACACTTTCAAGTTGGCAATCTAATTTTGTCAAATATTTGTCGACACGTATATCATTTTTCTAAATTAAAAGCTCTGACCATCGTAATTGACAAAATAAATTAAATAATCATATGGCTACTAATATTTCACATTAGTAATAATTTTTATTTTTTTTATCTTTTTTTTTTTTTTATAGTGTTTTCTACTGTAATAATGATATAAACTAGCCCACCTAAGTAATTCTATAAGGTAAGAGACGAGTTCTTTTTGAGCTTAGGAAGAGAGCCTTTTATGTATGTAATGTCCATTCTCTAGAGTTGAAGAACTTAAACCCTAGGCAATGCTAATTCCGTCAATTGGGAAAAATTATAAAAGTTAAAAATTAATTGAATTAAAGTTATTTAAAATTTAAAAGTTACTCTTTCAATTCTAAAATTAGAGGTAACCTTTTCTTATTAATTTTCAGTATTTAATTTTAGGAACCATAAAATGACATAAAATTATTAGTATGTCATTGTTTTAATTGAAGCATATTTAGAACTCATGTAAACTACTCAAGTTGTCTGTGAATTTAGACCAACATGACATTAAATCTAACTAAAACTCGTTAAATAAGTTGAGCTCGAACAAGATACTTTGTCCATTTAGTTAAACGAGTCGAGCTCGAAAAGTGGATTTTCTAGCTCAAGCATTACTTGTTTAAAATTTAATAAATTATTAATTCTTATTTTTATAGTATTAAATTAAAATTATAAAATTAAACATTGTATAATTTTATACTTTCAAAAATAACGCCTAGTCTTTTTGTAGATCACGTATTCTCTTGGTTATTCTAAAATATAAGATCATTATAGAGTTTTTAAAGTCTACTAAATATTGACGCCCCAAAATAGGTATACATCACCTATTCTCGAAGTTGTCAATACATGGTACGTAAACAACTACAACTTTATTATTACAACAAGAAATCTGTGAGTTTGAATACAAATATTATCTTCTGTATAATATCTATACTCAAATAAATTCTCATCATCACATTTATTGATACATTATTTTACAAAAATGGTGAGGACTACTAAACAATCCTTTCTAAAACCTTCATTCCATACCCCGACTGCATCGCTCGCTATATTCTCGCCTCCCGAGAAGAAAAATGGAACAAAAAGAAAAGGGTGAGCTCAACTAGCCCAAGAAAGAATATTATGACTAAGATAATATACAACAAATTACCGTTAGTCTTCAACAGGAAAAATCTAATAGAATACAATAGACAACAAATTTTAAATCAATATTCGCAATGAAATAATAATTCATTAGAAGAGTTAAGTAGAAAATGCAAACTACTATCTTCTATGTATGAATTTAAAAGTTCATCGCTCATCTTTTATCCCCGTAACATCAATCAATATACATCCGAATCAAATATTCATCTTTGCACTACAGCCAAAGATATTCATCACTTGGTCATGTTCATCTAAACACTATTCATCTTTTGCACTACTACCAAAGATATTCTTCAGAAATCATTCATCTTTGCACTACAGCCAAAGATATTCAATAATATCATCATTTAAGACCGAGGATGATGAAAAATATTTTTAAAGAAACGAATCCAAAGGAAACAAAATGACAAGGATTAAGGATTAAGGATTCGTACTTTGTTTTTTTATCCATGTTCAAAAATACCTCAAAAATAATCATAGTGGTGTAAAATTCAAGAATGATCAAAACATGAATACAATCAAAGCTAGTATCCGTAATAGATATTTTGGACAAAAAGAAGAAATTTTATTTTTCTATGAATAGTGCCAGTCAGATATGTGAATAGTGCCGTATACGTGAATAAGAATCTCACACCAAAAGATAGAAATTCCACAAAAAAACATCTTCACGCTTCATGAATAAATAGACTCGTGAATAAGAACTCGTGAATAAGAAACTCGTGAATAGTAACTCATGAATAGTAACTCTCGAATAGAATAAACCCCCCCGACATGAAAAAGTTTTAAATTTGATAAAAAGTTCCAACCAATATTTCAAAGATAATGATATTGAAGAAATAATATCATTCGAGAAGAAAATAACATCTCTTACCTCGAAAGATTAAGACTTCTAATCGGAATACCGTATAAGGTCAAGGAACTTGCACCGCCTAACAATACTCAAAGTATACTCACAAGAATACGCTCAATATATCGAGAGAGAAAATAGAGAGAAACTTCAGCTTCGTGTTTTTCAATTCTAACCTAAGACCCTATTTATAGAAAATGCTAGAAACACCAAAGCGTAAAATTGAATATAATATTAATATATTTTTCACATTTTCTTTAGCCCACCTTAGACAACTGATCTCAGCCCATTTGAATCACATGTGAGGCCAACTTAGTTGCAAAAAAAACGTTTTTCTCAAAATAATTAACTAAAACTCCCAAAAATTAATTATTTCTAACTTCTAACTTCAATAATTCATAATAAATAGCCCTTTCATCAGAAAATTTGAATCTCAAGCGAGTTTTTATAGGAAATTCAATTCTCTACAACTTTGCAGAAGAAAGTTTTTCCAAATTCCAAATAAAAATTGACCGAAATCCACAAACCAAGCGATTTTACAAAGCTATAATCAAATTTCACCAATAAATGGGGTCCACCAACATGTTTAACATGTTTTAAACATTTATTGCAACAAAATACTCTTCCTCCTCGTATACTCATATATCCCACATTCGTTGTAAAATATCACCATTATTATATTATTAAAATATAATAATATATTTAAATGAATTATTTTATCGTAAAAGATAAAATTTCAATTTTCAACAATTGTTACATTAAAATTTTTCTCCATCTATATCCACATAAAATCAATATTTTCTCATCATATGAATCAATAATTAATTATTCACAAATAATATTACATGTAATCACAATATCGACAACCGTGCAGCCCTGTGAGCAGGGGGCTTCCAATAAGAATTTCTTCTTCTTCGGGCGCAATTAGGTGACCAAACCTCTCCTTAGATGTAACTTTCTAGACATTGCCAATAATGTTATCTAATAATATTATTCAGATAATATGAATTATTGCTTCGATAATGAAAAATACCGTAATGACAATTATCAAACAACAAAGAATATAAAATATCAACGCAAAGAATTATTAACTCAATAAAATAATCGAATAAGAATTATCGTAACCATTATCGAGTAGTGCCTTCACGTAAGAATCAATAATTGGTGCAATACCGTGCAGCTACATCGTGTTTTAACCACCGGTATTTTAACAAAGATAATCTGTAATAACCACGCCGCTATTTTTAAACCACTTATATTTGTCGCTTTTTTCATCCAATCGCTTTCCGCATGGGGCCCACACATGGTCGCTACGTCGTATTTAATATTCCCCGACAAAGATTTAATATTCCACGACCAAACGAATATTCCCCGACAACAATGAATATTTTATAACCACTGCTTATTTTGAAATATTTATGATTTTACCCCTAACTATCCACATTAATCAAATCAACCCTTACTATTTCAAAATAATCAATAGAGAAAATTAAATTTCATTAATAATAAGTTGGGGTCTTACAACCTCCCTCCTTATGAAATTTCGCCTCGAAATCGACGTGACGACTGGTGTTTCAAAAGGTGAGGATACCTCGCTTTCATTTCCGCTTTCCAATTCCCTGTGTCATTTCCTCTATAAAGATGATTCTTCCACAAAACTTTAACTTGTGGTATGACCTTTCATGCGTAGGACATGCTCCTTCCTATCCAAAATCTTGACAGTACCTCCTCATACGCTAAGTCTTCTGCTATCTCGTCCGGTGCTTCTACTCTATAACGTGGTTCGGGTCTTTCACATATTTACGGCATGATATGTGAAACACATTATGAACACGAGACATACTTTGAGGTAACGCGAGTCTATAGCTACATTTCCTACTCGGGCAAGAATTTGAAATGGACCAATAAATCGTGGATCGAGCTTTCCTCTCTTCCCAAATCTTGTAACTCCCTTCCATGGAGCAACTCGCAATAATACACGATCCCTACACTAAATTCCACGCCTTTCGATGAAGATCCGCATAACTCTTTTTTGTCGATCTTGTGCCGCTTGTATACGCTGTCGAATCATTTGATCTTTTCCGTAGTCATACGCACTCAACTCGGTCCCAACAATGTTGCTTCACCCACCTCGTCCCAACATACCGGAGAGCCGACACTTTCGCCCATATAATGCTTCAAATGGAGCTACACCTATACTTGCTCGATAACTGCTGTTGTAGGAGAATTCCACCAATGGTAAATACTTATCCTAACCGCCTTTTGAAGTCTAGGACACGTAGTCTTAATAAATCTTCAAGAGTTTGAATAATCCTTTCTCGATTGTCCGTCCGCTTGAGGATGGTATGCCAAACTCAATCAGAAATCTGCGCTCCCATAGCTTTTTGCAAGCTAACCCAAAATCTTGAAGTGAATCTTGGGTCACGATCCAAAACTATGGATACAGTATGCCATGCAACCTCACAATCTCATTCACGCATATACTAGCAAGACGCTCAAGTGAATAAGTCTCCCGTGATCGGCAAGAAATGAGCGTACTTGGTTAATCTATCAACAATAACCCAAATAGCATTGATGCCCCGAGAAACCGTAGGAAGACCCGTGAATCTAAATCCATGGTAATGTGTTCCCACTTCCATTTCTAATCTCAAGTGGTTGCAACGGACCCTTAGGTACCGGATGCCCCGCTTTTACACGCCGACAAGTTAAACACATCGAGATAAACTTTGCAATCTCTCTCTTCATATTGTTCCACCAAAATGTATGTCAAGATCACGATACATTTTAGTACTTCCGTGATGGATTGCAAATGGTGTATCAGGTGCCTCCATCATAATCTTTACTTCAAATCGTAGTCGTTAGAACACAAAGTCTAGAGTGGACTCAAGTATTCCTTCTTCATCAATTCTCGCCCCTAATAGCTCCTTCTTGTACTTTCTTCTTCATACGCATCACCCTCCGGCCTGGCGGCTCGAGCAACCTTAACTTTTTCTATTAAAGTCGGGCTCTACGCGATACTTGACATCATCGCACTCGCTCTCAATATGATCTTTCTACTCAACGCCGCCTACCACCACGCTCGCTTTTCCGTGATGGTATCAATAGTGTGGTCGTAGTCTTTCAATAGCTCGAGCCAACGTCACGCCGCATGTTGAGTTCTTTTTTTGAGTGAAGAAATATTTAAGGCTTTTATGGTCCTAATATATCTCCACTTTCTCCCCATATAGATAAGTGCCTCCATATCTTTAATACGAAAACGATCACCGCTAACTCTAGATCATGAGTAGGATAATTCCTCTCATACTCTTTTTAGTTGTCGCGAGGCATAGGCTATGACTTTCCCACGCTGCATGAGAACACATCCTAACCCTTTGCTCAAGATCATCAGAGATAACAAATCCATCCGAACCAGATGGTATTGTTAGAACAGTCAAATAAGTCTCCTCTTAAGCTCTTGAAACTCTCTTCTCGCATTCTTCGCTCCCAAACGAATTTTGTATCCTTCCGAAGTTAGCCGAAGTTAATGGAGTAGTGATTCGAGAAAACCTTCCACGAATCTCCGATAATAACCAAATAAGCCCAAAAAGCTACGTATTTCACCACCGACTTCGTTTGTTCCCAACTTCAGATTGCTTCAATCTTCACCGGATCAACAGATACTCCATGTTTCAACACCACGTGCCCAAGGAATGCTACTTCCTCGCCGTAACTCGTATTTCTTCAATTTGGCATATAGTTTGTTTTCACGGCCTTTGAGTACCAAATTTCAAATGGTGCTCATGATCTTCACGACTTTTGGAATATATAAGGATGTCATCAATAAAGACAACAACAAACCGATCCAAATATTCCTCAATACTCGGTTCATCATATCCATGAAAGTCATAGA
The DNA here is from genome assembly GCA_020205615.1 of Panax quinquefolius. Classification (NCBI taxonomy): domain Eukaryota; kingdom Viridiplantae; phylum Streptophyta; class Magnoliopsida; order Apiales; family Araliaceae; genus Panax; species Panax quinquefolius. The sequence goes on from CM035164.1 coordinate 15,129,743, forward strand.
GAGCATTAGTCAATCCGAAAGACATGACTAAGAATTCATAATGCCCGCATCGAAGTTCTAAAGGCGCTTTGAATATCCTCGCCTAATCTTCACCGATGATATCCGTAATCGAAGATCGATTTTTGAAAAGAATTGTGCCCTTGCAATCGGGTCAAACAAGTCATCAATACGAGGTAGAGGATACCTATTCTTGATGGTGACATGGTTCAATTCCCGATAGTCAATACAAAGTCGCATACTCCCGCTCTTTCTTCTTTACAAATAAAACAGAGCACCCCAAGGAGATGTACTAGACGAATGAAACCGATGTCCAACAATTCCTCAGAGTTGGACCTTTAACTCCTCAAGTTCAATAGAGCCATTCGATATGGGGTTTTAGAAATGGGCTTTGTACCGTGTTCAAGATCAATAAAGAATTCAACTTCACGCTCGGGGTAGACGGAAGTTCTTCAGAAATACGCCAGAAAGTCAATAACAACATGAATATTATTCAAATTTGACGTGTCTTTATTCAAATCCATAACATGGGCTAAGAAAGCTTGACATCCGCTTTTCAATAAACGAATAGCTTTATGATTAGATATGACAAAGATTGATTTTAATGGTTTAGTTGCTTGAATTGCATAACAGTCAAGGTTAGGAATATAAAAACTAACAACCTTACGAAAACAATCAATTTTGGCATGATGAGTAGTTAACCAATCAATCCCTAAAATCACATCAAAAGCAAGTATCTTTAAAGAGATAAGGTCAACAGTGTAAGGTAATGGTGCCAACTTGAATCAAACAAGATTTATAAACAAAGGATGTGATGAAAGTTTCTCCTAACGGAGTTTCCACAGATAGGTCAAAGTCTAATTTCTCCTGAGTCAAGTTTAAACGCTGAGCACATGCAGAGAGAGATAAATGAATGGGTAGCACCGGTAGATCAAGTAAGGTATAAACTTCGCAAGAATTTATAAATAGCTTACCCGTGATCACCTCGCTTGGGTTCCTCGATTATGACCACATCCACAACAAACGCCTTCCCTAATCGCTGACTTTGACTTTTCTCTCTCACGATTTTTGAGTCACCGTCCCTCACCGAACTAGGTTTCGCTATCAGCATAATCTCGAGCGATATGTCCTTCCTTTCCACAATTATAGCATACCTTGAATCATTGACAGACGCTTGACCGATATGTCCCTCTTTCCCATTTTATAGCATACGACCGCTGGTCGCTTCTCCTCCCTTAGAACCGCTTGTTGCCGCCAAGACTGCCATCTTCATATGGTCGCATTAAATCTCCTCTTTTAAAATCTCCTCCCCGACTCGCTTCTTCTATTTTCACGGCTATGATTACCACCGTAGTGGTTACCATTTTTGTCCGTCTGCTTTTCTCCACCGGTTATCATTATTCTGTTGATCGCTATCTCGGTACGATCCTCGTTATGGTCCTCAATGACCGCATTTCTATATCTCGCCTAATAATTGAGCCCTCGCTATAACATCCGAATAGAGAGAAAGTTTATGAGAAATGAGATAATCGACGTATGCCGATTTCAAACCTCTAAGAAACATCCGCGTCATACGCTCATTCTCCACCAAAATGAGGTGCAAACTCGATAACTCGCAAACTTTGCCTCGCATCGAGACACCGCTGTTGTTTTGCTCTAATCTGGATGAACTCCACTTCCTTCATATGACGAACACTTTCGTGAAAGTATTTGTCATTAAATAGTTTCAAACGCTTCCCAAGATATGCCGAAAAGTGCGGATGGGTACGCTTCACGCACTCCCACCAAGAGTCCGCCTCCGCCACTTTTAACATAAAGGTGGCGAATGGAACCTTCGTTCTCCGCATCATCCCAAGACATCGAATATCTTGGTAATTTGTTTGACCCATGTTTCCGCCATGATCGGATCTGCTTTCCTTAAATTCGTGGTCCCAACTCTTTGAATCGCTTGGTCGTGACAACCCGTGAATTGCTATCATTTCTCCTCAGATTTTGAACACGAGTCTCCTCGTCTCGATTTTGCATGAATCGCAAAAAGCTTCTAAACATCCCATCGCTCATCATCTCTGCCAAGGTGTTGTTCACAGAGAGAATATTGCCACCACAGGCACGCTTCTCCTCGTTGGTGAGTACAGCGCTCTACTGGCCTCATTTCCATTGTTAATATTCTCAACGACATTCTCAAATACCGCCATAAAACAAGGGTTAATTAAGGAAATCAATATATCACATAATATCCTTATATACCCGACTCAACTAAAAAAATAAGCTTAGGTAGGACACACTAGCGAAGGATTTACTGCCCTCCCCTCCTAGTTCTATTCCCCGATCTCCGCCAGAGATCATATCCCTAAGCTCGATACCAACCGCGACGCCCCCAAATAGGTATACATCACCTATTCGAGTTGTCAATACATGGTACGTAAACAACTACAACTTTATTATTACAACAAGAAATCTCTGAGTTTGAATACAAATATTATCTTCTGATAATATCTATATCAAATAAATCCTCATCACATTTATTGATACATTATTTTACAAAAAGGTGAGGACTACTAAACAATCCTTTCTAAAACCTTCATTCCATACCCCTCACTTGCACTCGCTATATTCTCGCCTCCCGAGAAGAAAAATGGAACAAAAAGGAAAAGGGTGAGCTCAACTAGCCCAAGAAAGAATATTATGACTAAGATAATATACAACAAATTACATTAGTCTTCAACAGGAAAAAATCTAATAGAATACAATAGACAACAAATTTTAAATCAATATTCGCAATGGAAAATAATAATTCATTAGAAGAGTTAAGTAGAGAATGCAAACTACTATCTTCTATGTATGAATTTAAAAGTTCATCGCTCATCTTTTATCCCCGTAACATCAATCAATATACATCTGAATCAAATATTCATCTTTGCACTACAGTGCCAAAGATATTCATCACTTGGTCATGTTCATCTCTAAACACTGCTCATCTTTGCACTACGTACCAAAGATATTCTTCGAAATCATTCATCTTCACACTACAGCCAAAGATATTCAATAATATCATCATTTAAGACCGAGGATGATGAAAAATATTTTTAAAGAAACGAATCCAAAGAAACAAAAATGACAAGGATTAAGGATTAAGGATTCGTACTTTTGTTTTATCCATGTTCAAAAAATACCTCAAAAATAATCATAGTGGTGTAAAATTCAAGAATGATCAAAACATGGATACAATCAAAGCTAGTATCCGTATAGATATTTTGGACAAAAAGAAGAAATTTTATTTTTCTATGAATAGTGCCAGATATCGTGAATAGTGCCGAGTATGTGAATAGTAACTCCGACACCAAAAGATAGAAATTCCACAAAAAACATCTTCACGCTTCACTTAATAATAGTACTCGTGAATAAGAACTCGTGAATAAGAACTCATGAATAGAACTCGTGAATAAGAACTCATGAATAGTAACCCCGACATGAAAAGTTCCAAATTTGATAAAAAGTTCCAACCAATATTTCAAAGATAATGATATTGAAGAAATAATATCATTTGAGAAGAAAATAACATCCTTACCTCGAAAGATTAGTACTTTCTAAATTTAATACCGGGTATAAGGTCAAGGGAACTTGCACCGCCTAACAATACTCAAAGTATACTCACAAGAATACGCTCAATATATCGAGAGAGAATATAGAGAGAAACTTCAGCTTACGTGTGTGTTTTTCAATTCTAACCTAAGCACCCTATTTATAGAAAATGCTTAGAACACCAAAGCGTAAAATTGAATATAATATTAATATATTTTTCATATTTTCTTTAGCCCACCTTAGACAACTGATCTCAGCCCATTTGAATCACATGTGAGGCCAACTTAGTTGCAAAAAACGTTTTTCTCAAAATAATTAACTAAAACTCCCAAAAATTAATTATTTCTAACTTCTAACTTCAATAATTCATAATAAATAGCCTTTTTCATCAGAAAATTTCGAATCTCGCGTGTTTTTATAGGAAATTCAATTCTCTACAACTTTGCAGAAGAAAGTTTTTCCAAATTCCAAATAGAAATTGACCGAAATCCACAAACAAGCGATTTTACAAAAGCTATAATCAAATTTCACTAATAAATGGGGTCCACTAACATGTTTAACATGTTTTAAATATTTATTGCAACAAAAATACTCTTCCTCCTCAGATACTCATATATCCCACATTCGTTGTAAAATATCACCATTATTATATTATTAAAATATAATAATATATTTAAATGAATTATTTTATCGTAAAAAGATAAAATTTTAATTTTCAACAATTGTTACATTAAAATTTTTCTCCATCTATATCCACATAAAATCAATATTTTCCTCATCATATGAATCAATAATTAATTATTCACAAATAATATTACGTAATCACAATATCGACAACCGCAGCGCCTCCTGAAAAGGGGGCTTTCCAATAAGAATTTCTTCTTCATCATGCGCAAGCAATTAGGTGACCAAACCTCTCCTTAGATGTAACTTTCTAGACATTGCCAATAATGTTATCTAATAATATTATTCAGATAATATGAATTATTGCTTCGATAATGAAAAATACTCGTAAATGACAATTATCAAACAACAAAGAATATAAAATATCAACGCAAAGAATTATTAACTCAATAAAATAATCGAATAAAGAATTATCAGTAACCATTATCGAGTAGTGCCTTCTTACGTAAGAATCAATAATTGGTGCAATACCGCAGCAGCTACCGTGTTTTTTACCAATTTAGTATTTTAACAAGATAATCTGTGAATAACCACGCCAAGCTATTTTTAAACCACTTATATTTGTCGCTTTCTTCATCCAATCGCTTTCGTTATGGGGCCCACACATACATGGTCACTACTGGCCATTGCATTTAATATTCCCCGACAAAGATTTAATATTCCACGACCAAACGAATATTCCCCGACAACAATGAATATTTTATAACCACTTGCTTATTTTGAAATATTTTGCGTATTTTACCCCCCTAACTATCCACATTAATCAAATCAACCCTTACTATTTCAAAATAATCAATAGAGAAAATTAAATTTCATTAATAATAAGTTGGGGTCTTACATTTGCAATATTGACAATGTCTGTAAGTTACATCGAGGAGAAGTTTGGTCACCTAATTACGCACGATAAGGAGAAATCCTTATCTGAAAGCCCCTCTTTCTTGGGAACGACACGGTTGTTAAATATTGTGAGTTATAATATTAATGATGAATAAGTTCGTGTTGATTAAAGATGAAATTGATAGTTCCATTGTGTTGGAATTATTAGTGTTAGTGAAAATCGACATTTATTTCGATATTAATTGATGTCTGGAAGTTATACTGACCAATCGGGTAATTAATCGGATAAATGAGCAATTAATTGCTATCAATTCACATGATTATAACTATTTGCTCACATGTGTGTACTATTGATTCACATTCTTGTACTATTAGGGGTGGTGGTGCAAGATTGATAATACTTGCATGACTAAGTTAAAAATAGAGGTATAGATGGAGGTACTATACTGTAATTCGTATTTTTACATGTCTAGAACTATTGATTCACATGATTTACTATTGATTCACATTACTATTATGGGAGGTGGTGCAAGTTTGATAATACTTGCAGGACTAAATTAAAAATGAAGAAAAAGAGGAAGGTATTATACTGTAATATTTCGAGCCCCAAAACGTGCAATTATCGAAACTATATTTTTCTATAAATAGAAGATCATTCTTCCTTCATTTTTCACCAATTCACAAAAGCTATAGTCAATTATTATAGAGAGAGAAGAAGAAGAAGTCTCGCTACCTCACTATTTCAAGATCAAATTTTTTTCTAAGGTAAGGGGTATTATTCCTTCGTATTCATGAAGAAAGTTATTTTCTTTCAATACTGTAAGGGTTGTTATTCCATTCTTTATTATTATGTTGGAATAACTTGTCATGCAATCACCGCATACATGTGTGAAATTCTTCTTCTGTTATTCCATTCTTTATTATTCATTGGAATAATCATGCATGCTAGGCCTATCGCATGCCCGTGAATTCATTGTTATTTCATTCTTTATTATTTTGTTGGAATATCACATGCATGTGAATTACGTATGACCCGGTTCCGTTCTTTATTATTATGTTGGAATATCACATGCATCTGCGATTCTGCATGACACAGTTTCATTCTTTATTATTTTGTTGGAATAACCTGTCTATGTGGACTACCGCATGCATGGTGAATGATCCTTTGTATTCATTCCTTATTAAATTGTGGAAATGATCTGTCTACGTGGATTACCGTATGGCGGGAAAAAATCCATTTGCAGTTTCATATATTCTATTATACTCAGTTGGTTAAAGTTTTGGCTTCTATACTCCATGAAATTAGTAGAATATCCTGAATATTTGCGCTTTATCTAATATCTTTTCATGGAAATATTCTTCTGAGCATTCTTGAATTTTACTCCACAAAACAGTATCATGTTGACAATTTGGACGTTATTGATTTTCGGATAAATTAAATTATAAATCTTTAAAAATTTATCCTTGAGCTTGTCTTATTGAATTCTTATATCATTGTCATCATCCTCATGTTTATAATATGTTGAAAATCATTTGTGGCCTGTAGTGCATAGATGGACTTGATATGATTATGACCAGGGATTATTCGGTATAATCATAACCGTAATGTTACAAATGATGTGGTAAAAGTCCTCATTGGCCGTAGTGCATTAATGGACAGTTGTTGGCATGATCATGACCATTGATGAATACACGAATATCCTTGGCCCGTAGTGCATGAATAATTTGTGGTCGTGATACTAATGAATATCCTTGGCCGTAGTACAGGGATGATGTGGTTCATTTATTAAGCTAAGTCTTAGCGATAAAGTGATGAAAAACCTTTTAAATCATAGAAGATAGTAGATTTTATTCTCTACTTTACTCTTCTAATGGATTGCTTGTTCCGCTGCAGTTAAACTTGATGTTTGTTATATTTTATCAATTTAACACTGTTGAAGGCTAACGATAAATTATTCTGCATTATCTTAGTCATAATATTTCTTACTGAACTAGTTGAGCTCACCCTTTTGCTTTTATTGTTCTTTTCAGGAAATGAGAACGTAGCTGGGACTAGTCGGGGAACGGAGTGACGGTCCAGATGATAGCATTAGTAGTCCTCACTATTCTATTTCTATGAAATAGTGTGACAATAAATGTAATGAGGACTCCATTGAGTGTGGATATTGTCTAGATGACAATATTCTTATTAAAACTCTTAGATTATGTTTTGTCGTATTTTACACAACTGTTGTATAATTAAGTTGTATTTGAATTTTGTATCATGTATTTGGCGACTCAAGATGGGTGATGTATACCTGTTTTGGGGGCATCACAGTTGGTATCAAAGCTTAGGGATATGATCCATGGCTAAGATGTGAGACTAGAACTAGGAAGGGAGAGACGGGGAATTCCTTCGCTAGTATGACCTACCTAAGTTTATTTGGTATTTAATTGGTCGGTCAGAGTATAGGGATAATATGTTGCATCTCAATTAACCCTTGTTTTGTGGCAGTATTTAAAAATGACATCCGAGAATGTTGAGAATAGCAATGAAGCACAGGAGATCGTTGAGTCTCCACATATCAACAATCTGGAGAATGTGCATCAGGAAGGCGACAATCCTCATGCAAACAAAAACACTGACCAAATGATGAACGATGGAATGTTCAGAGGCTTTATGCAATTTATCCAACATTAGGTGAGAGCAGCTCCTGTCCAAAATGTAGGTGGAAACACTAGAAACTCTCGGACGGTCACCGCTAAACAGTTCAAAGAGCTGGGACCACCGGAGTTTATTGGAGAGCCAAAACTACTTAAGGTGAAAGCGTGGATAAAGTAGATCACCAAGATATTTGATGTCTTGGGATGCTCCGAGGAGCAAAAGGTTCCCTTTATCGCCTTTATGTTGCGAGGAGAGGCAGATTACTGGTGGGAATCGGTAAAGCCTACTCAACCTGTCGCACTGAAGATGTCTTGGGAGAAGTTCCAAGAACTATTCAACGACAAGTACTTTCTCGAAAGTATTCATCACATGAAAGAGGTAGAGTTTATCAAGTTGGAGAATAACAATATGACCGTGTCATAGTACGAAGCTAAGTTTGCCGAGTTGTCCCGGTTTGCGTCCCACTTGGTTGATAATGAGGAGAGAATGACGCGGATATTTCTAAGAGGTTTGAAACCTGAGATACGTCAATATCTAATTTCTCATAAACTGTGTTTGTATTCAGATGTTGTAAATAGGGCTCAATTATTGGAGCGCGATAACGAGTTAACCCAACCAAGAAAAAGCAGCCGACAAAATGATAATACCAGTGGTGGCAGTCATAGAAGCGGTGACAACAAACGTGGAGGGAATCAACATGCCAAAAATGGTAACTACTTCGGTGGTAATCATGGCCAAGACAATAAGAATGGATATTTCAAAGAGAGGAGATTCAACAATGATGGAAAGACGTCAACACCAACACCCGTTGTTAAGGAAGGAGAACGACCACCTATCATATGATTCAAATGCGGAGGGGAGGGACACATCAGTCCAAATTGCGCGATGCAGTCTAAAGCGTGTTACAATTGTGGAAGAGAAGGTCACCTAGCCCAATTTTGTCGTGCACCGAAGACAAGTCCAGCTGGGATGGAGGCACCAAAGGCCGTCCCAGAAAAGTCAAAACCGGTAGTTCAAGGGAGAGCGTTTGTTGTGACCTCCCAAAAAGCAAGGAACCCGAACGAGGTCATAACGGGTAAGCTTATCATAAACTCTAGCAAAATCTATACCTTATTTGATACCGGTTCTACCCATTCTTTTATTTCTCCTACTTGCGCTCAACGTTTAAATTTGACTCCGGAGAAATTAGACTTTGACTTATCAGTTGAAACTCCGTTGGGAGAAACCTTCATTACATCCACTGTTTAGAAGTCTTGTTTGATTCAAATCGGTAACCGCACGTTACCTGTCGATCTTATTTCCTTAAAAATACTTGCATTTGATGTGATTCTAGGAATTGATTGGTTAACTACTCATCATGCTAAAATTAATTATTTTCGTAAGGTTGTTAGCTTTTATATTCCTAATCAACCTATTATGCGAATTCAAGCGACCAAATAATTAAAATCAATCACGGTCATCTCAAGCCATAAAGCTATTCGTTTATTGAAAAACGAATGTCAATCTTTCTTAGCTCATGTCACAGATTTAAACAAAAATACGTCAGATTTGAATGATATTTCTATTGTTAATAAATTTCCTGACGTATTCTCCGAAGAACTTCCTGGCCTACCCCCGGAGCGTGAAATCGAGTTTGGTATCGACCTTGAACCCGGTACAAAACTCATTTCCAAAGCCCCATATCGAATGCCTCCTATTGAACTTCAGGAGTTAAAAACCCAACTGCAGGAATTGTTAGACATCGATTTCATTCGTCCTATTACGTCTCCTTGGGTTGCTCCTGTTCTATTTATGAAGAAGAAAGATGGAAGTATGCGACTTTGTATTGATTATCGGGAGTTAAATCATGTTACCATCAAAAATAGGTACCCGTTGCCTCGCATTGATGACCTGTTTGACCAGTTGCAAGGCGACAAATTCTTTTTAAAGATTGATCTTCGTTCCAGATATCATCAGTTGAAGATTAAAACTGATGACATTCCAAAGACTGCTTTCAGAACTCGGTACGGGCATTACGAATTCCTAGTCATGTCTTTTGGATTGACTAATGCTCCTACTACCTTCATGGATATGATAAATCGAGTATTCAAGGAATATTTGGATCACTTTGTGGTCGTCTTTATTGATGACATCCTCATTTACTCCAAAACCCGTGAAGAACATGAGCAACACTTGAGGCTGATACTCCAAAAATTTCGTGAAAACAAGTAATATGCAGAGTTGAAGAAATGCGAGTTCTGGCTTGAGAAAATTGCATTCCTTGGGCACGTGATATCAAATCATGGAATATCTGTTGACCCGGCAAAGATTGAAGTAATTTAAAGCTGGGAGCAACCTAAGTCAGTGACCGAAGTACGTAGCTTTCTCGGCTTAGTTGGTTATTATTGGAGGTTCGTGGAAGGATTTTCTCGAATCGCTACTCCATTAACTCAGCTGACTCGAAAAGATACAAAATTCAGTTGGAGTGAGGAATGTAAGAAGAGTTTTCAAGAACTCAAGAGGAGACTCATTTCAGCACCTGTTCTGACAATACCATCTGGCTCGGAGGGATTTTTCATCTATAGTGATGCTTCAGGCAAAGGGTTAGGATGTGTTCTCATGCAACATGGGAAAGTCATAGCCTATGCCTCACGACAACTCAAGGAATATGAGAGGAATTATCCTACTCATGATCTAGAGTCATGTAATTTATCATTTTCAAGCTTAAGATTTGGAGGCATTACCTGTATGGAAAGAAGATGGAGATCTATACGGATCATAAAAGCCTCAAATATTTCTTCACTCAAAAGGAACTTAACATGCGGCAACGACGATGGCTTGAGCTATTGAAAGATTACGATCATACCATTCAATACCATCCTGGAAAAGCGAACATAGTAGCTGATGCATTGAGTAGAAGATCATATTCGGGTACGAGTGCATTATTGTCAACGCAAAGGCCCATTTTATATGACTTAAAAAGGATGGAGATAGAGTTAAAGACTCCAGGGACCCATGTGATGATGGCAAATATACGAGTAGAACCGACTTTAATCGATAAAGTTAAAGTTGCTCAAGCTACAGACCTGGAGCTGACGCGTATGAGGAAGAAAGTTCAAGAAGGTGCTATTTCGGAAGCAAGAATCGATGAAAAAGGAATACTTCGAGTCAACTCTAGACTTTGTGTTCCTAACGATTCTGACTTAAAGTATAAAATCATGATGGAGGCGCACAACACACCGTTTGCAATCCATCCTGGGAGTACCAAAATGTATCGTGATCTTCAACATACATTTTGGTGGAGCAATATGAAGAGAGAGATATCGGGGTTTATCTCAAGGTGTCTAACTTGTCAACGAGTAAAGGCGGAGCATCAAGTGCCAAAAGGTCCATTGCAACCACTTGAAATTACAGAATGGAAGTGGGGGCACATTACCATGGATTTCGTTACTGGTCTTCCCAAGGTTTCTCAAGGCATAGATGCGATTTGGGTCATTGTTGATAGATTGACCAAGTTTGCTCATTTCTTACCTATACGAGAAACTTATATACTTAAACGTCTTGCTCGTATGTACATAAACGAGATTGTAAGATTGCATGGTATGCCAGTATCCATAGTTTCTGATCGAGACCCAAGATTCACTTCACGATTTTGGGTTAGTTTGCAAAAAGCTATGGGCGCAGATTTACGATTTAGTTCGGCACATCATCCTCAAATGGACGGGCAGTCGGAGAGGACTGTTCAAACTCTTGAAGATTTATTAAGACTCTGTGTCCTTGACTTCAAAGGAAGTTAGGACAAGTTCTTACCATTGGTGGAGTTTTCCTACAACAACAGTTATCAAACAAGTATTGGCATGGCTCCATTTGAGGCGTTGTATGAAAGAAAGTGACGTTCTCCAGTATGCTGGGATGAGGTGGGTGAAGCAACGTTGTTAGGACCAGAGTTGGTACGTATGACTACTGAAAAGATTCAAACGATCCGACAACGTATAAAAACCTCACAAGATCAACAAAAGAGTTATGCTAATCTTCATCGAAAAGACGTGGAATTCAATATTGGAGATCATGTGTTGTTACGTGTTGCTCCATGGAAAGGAGTTACGAGATTTGGAAAGAGAGGAAAGCTCAATCCTCGATTCATTGACCCATTTTTAATTCTCGATCGAGTAGGAACTGTGGCCTATAGACTCGCCTTACCGCCAAGTATGTCTCGTGTTCATAACGTTTTTCATATATATATGTTACGTAAATATGTGAAAGACCCGAACCATATTCTTGAATTAGAACCAGACGAGATAGAGGAAGATTTAACATATGAAGAGTTACCTGTTAAAATCTTGGATAATAAGGATCATATTCTACGCACCAAGGTTATACCTCAAGTCAAAGTTTTGTGGAGAAACGACGATGTTGAGGAAATGACCTGGGAGTTAGAATCTAAAATGAAGTCAAGGTATCCTCACATCTTCGACATACCAGGTACACACCCTAATTTCGAGGATGAAATTTCATAAGAAGGGGAGGTTGTAAGACCCCAACTTTTATGAATAAAGAATAATTTTTTCTTGAAATATATTTTTGAATATTATGGTGTGGATTTGATATAATGTTATAGTTGTGGGTAATATTTACAAATTTTGCAAAGTAAGGAAGTGGTTATATAATATTCGATTGGTCGGGGAATATTCGTTTTAACAGGGAATATTCGTACGACGACACAATCATTGGTGGACCCCACAACGGAAGTATTGTCGTAGTAAGAAAATGACATAATTATCTTTATATAAAAATAACGGCGAAAGTGTTACCGTTAAAACTGTTGAACTACCTGGTAGTAAAAGTACAGTAATACGCGTGATTGCATTGTAGCACAAGGTATTGATTATTGATGCTTACGTGAGAAGTCACTTAGTTATACTCAATTATTGCTACAGTAATTGTTGCATCATATCTCTCATATTATTGATTCAATTATTGTCACAGTATCATCTGCATAATATTTATTATTATTAAATTAATAATTGAGACAACAAAATTATTCATATTATTATTTGTAATATTGATAATGTCTAGAAGTTCTGTCAAGGAGAGGTTTGGTCACCTAATTGCGCGCCAATAAGGAGAAATCCTTATCGAAAAGCCCCCTCTTTCCTGAGGAACGACACGGTTTGTTAAATATTGTGAGTTATAATATTAATGATGAATAAGTTCGTGTTGATTAAAGATGAAATTGATAGTTCCATTATGTTGGAATTATTAGTGTTAGTGGAAATCGACATTTATTTCGATATTAATTGATGTCTGGAAGTTATACTGACTAATCGGGTAATTAATCGGATAAATGAGCAATTAATTGCTATTAATTCACATGATTATAACTATTTGCTCACATGTGTGTACTATTGATTCTCATTTTTGTACTATTAAGGGTGGTGGTGCAAGATTGATAATACTTGCATGACTAAGTTAAAAATAGAGGTATAGATGGAGGTACTATACTGTAATTCATATTTTCACATGTCTAGAACTATTGATTCACATGATTTACTATTGATTCACATTATTTACTATTAGGGAGGTGATACAAGTTTGATAATACTTGCAGGACTAAATTAAAAATGAAGAAAAAGAGGAAGGTATTATACTATAATATTTCGAGCCCCAAAACGTGCAATTATTGAAACTATATTTTTCTATAAATAGAAGTTCATTCTTCCTTCATTTTTCACCAATTCACAAAAGCTATAGAGCAATTATTATAGAGAGAAAGAAGAAGAGAAGTCTGCTACCTCACTATTTCAGTATCCAGTTTTTTCTAAGGTAAGGGGTATTATTCCTTCGTATTCATGAAGAGAGTTATTTTCTTTCAATATTCGTAAAGGTTGTTATTCCATTCTTTATTATTATGTTGAATAACTCTGTATGTCTAAATACCGCATACATGGTGAAATTCTTCGGCTATTCCATTATTTAATATTCTATTGGAATAACTCATTATGCATGCGATCTATCGCATGCACTCGTGAATTCTGTTGTTATTCCATTCTTTATTATTACGTTGGAATATCCTCATGCAGATAAATTATGCACGACCTGGTTCCCTTCTTTATTATTACATTGGAATATCACATCATGCGGATTACGCGTGACTTCGGTCCATTCTTTATTATTACATTGGAATAACTGCATACTATGTGGACTCACTACAAGAAAAGAGTATATCAGCGACCGCGTATCAGCGACCGATGTTGGTCGCAGATAGCTATTAGCGACCGAGTGCAGTCGCTGATAGTCGTCGCATAAAATATGGTCGCTGGGATGCACATCCACGACCACTATTAGCGACCGATATATCTTCGACCGCTAATAATAATGACCAAATTCATTATTTGATTCATTAAAAGTTGAAGTCGAGATGGCTCGGGGCCAAAAGTTATGGCGTGGTCCACGTGGTCCACGTGTCCGCGACTACTATCAACGACTGCACGCGGTCGCTGATACCCTCAAATGCTTAGCAGTCACTGAAAACCAGCTTTTTGCTTTTTTGCATAATTCCCTAAAAACTGTACTTGTTTTGTATCTGCTGTGACGCCCCCAAAATAGGTATACATCACCTATTCTGAGTTGTCAAATACATGGTATAGAAACAACTACAACTTTATTATTACAACGGTAAAACTGTGAGTTTGAATACAAATATTATCTTCTAGACAATATCTATACTCAAATAAATCCTCATCACATTTATTGATACATTATTTTACAAAAATGGTGAGGACTACTAAACAATCCTTTCTAAAACCTTCATTCCATACCCCAGGCTAAATACTTCGCTATATTCTCGCCTCTTGAGAAAAATGGAACAAAAGGAAAAGGGTGAGCTCAACTAGCTCGATAAAGAATATTATGACTAAGATAATATACAACAAATTATCGTTAGTCTTGACGAGGAAAAATCTAATAGAATCTGATAGACAACAAATTTTAAATCAATATTCGCAATGAAATAATAATTCATTAGAAGAGTTAAGTAGAGAATGCAAACTACTATCTTCTATGTATGAATTTAAAAGTTCATCGCTCTATCTTTTATCCTGTAACATCAATCAATATACATCTGGAATCAAATATTCATCTTTGCACTACTGAGCCAAAGATATTCATCATTGGTCATGTTCATTTAAACACTGCTTCATCTTTGCACTACTTACGCCAAAGATATTCTTCTTAATCATTCATCTTTGCACTACGGCCAAAGATATTCTTAAGAAATCATTCATCTTTGCACTACTGAGCCAAAGATATTCCATAATATCATCATTTAAGACCGAGGATGATGAAATTTTTTTTTTTTAAAGAAAGCGAATCCAATGAAACAAAATGACAAGGATTAAGGATTAAGGATTAATACTTGGTTTTATCCACGTCCAAAAATACCTCAAAAATAATCATAGTGGTGTAAAATTCAAGAATGATCAAAACATGGATACAATCGAGTTAGAATCTAGAATAGATGTTTTGGACGAAAAGAAGAAATTTTATTTTTAGATTGAATAATCTGAGTATCACGTGAATAGTCTTAGTATATATGTGAATAGTCTTAGTATCGTGAATAGTAACTCCGATACCAAAAGATAGAAATTCCACAAAAATATCTTCACGCTTATGAATAGTACTAAGTGAATAGTAACTTCGTGAATAGTAACTCATGAATAGTAACTCGTGAATAGTAACTCATGAATAGTAACCCCAGACATGAAAAAGTTCCAAATTTGATAAAAACTTCAGATCAACATTTCAAATAAATGATATTGAAGAAATAATATCATTTGAGAAGAAAATAACATCCCTTACCTCGAAAGATCGGTCTTACAAATTTGAAACAGGATATAGGCTATGACTTGGACTTGCACCGTATAGCAATACTCAAAGTATACTCAAAATACTCACAAGAATACGCTCGATAATATAGAGAGAAAACTTGAGTTTACGGTGTGATTTTCAATTCTAACCTAAGCACCTATTTATAGGAAAATGCTTAGAACACCAAAGCGAAAAATTTAATAAAATATATTATTATTAATAAATTTCCTACGCCTCTTTGGAAATCAGATCCCAACATTTCCCACATGCCAACCTTCTAGAAAGAAATGATAAAAAACGTTTTTCATAAAATAAATAATTAAAACTTACAAAAATCAATTATTTCGGAGCTTCAGAACTTAAATAATTCATATTAAATAGCCTTTTCATCAGAAAATTTGAATCTCGTGAGTTTTTATAGGAAATTCAATTCTCTACAACTTTGCAGAAGAAAGTTTTTCTAAATTCCAAACAAAAATTGGCCAAAATCCACAAACGAAGCGATTTTACGGTTATAATCAAATTTCAAATCGATAAATGGGGTCCACCAACATGTTTAACATGTTTTAAACATTTATTGCAACAAAAATACTCTTCCTCCTCGTATACTCATATATCCCACATTCGTTGTAAAAATATCACCGTTAATATATTATTAAAATAATATATTTAAATAAATTATTTTATCAGAAAAAGATAAAATATTAATTTTCAACAATTGTCATTTTAAAAATTTTCTCCATCTATATCCACATAAAATCAATATTTTCCTCATCATATAAATCAATAATTAATTATTCACAAATAATATTACAGAATCACAATATTGACAACCAGAGCGGTTTCTGGAAAGTGGGGGCTTTCGAATAAGAATTTCTTCTTCTTGGGCCTTGATTAGGTAACCAAACCTCTCCTTAGACGTAACTTTCTAGACATTGCCAATAATGTTATCTAATAATATTATTCAGATAATATGAATTATTGCTTCGATAATGAAAATACTGTGTAATGACAATTATTGAAACAACAGCAATATAAAATATCAACGCAACAATTATTAACTCAATAAAATACTGAACAGTAATTACTGTAACCATTATTGAGTAGTGCCTTCTTACGTAAGAATCAATAATTGGTGCAATACCGTGTGTTACTGTTCAACAACGCGTATTAGTGTGTTTTAACCAATAAGAGTATTTTAACAAAGATTAATCTTGAATAACTACGCTGTTATTTTTAAACCACTTATATTTGTCATTTTCTTCATCCAATCGCTTTCAGTTATGGGGCCCACACGTTTTGCTACTATCATTTAATATTCCCGACGATCACGAATATTCCACGACCAAACGAATATTCCCCGACAACAATGAATATTTTATAACCACTTGCTTATTTTGAAATATTTGCGTATTTAACCCTTAACTATCCACATTAATCAAATCAACCCTTACTATTTCAAAATAATAAATAAAGGAAATTCCTTTTTATTTAAAAATTTGGGGTCTTACAACCTCCCTCCTTATGAAATTTAAATCCTCGAAATTGACGTACGTACTGTGTGTTTGAAAGGTGAGGATACTTCGCTTTCATTTCCGTTTCCAATTCCCGGATCATTTCCTCTATAGCATGATTCCTCCACAAAACTTTAACTTGTGGTATGACCTTTCTTGGCGTAGGGGACATGCTCCTTCCTATCCAAGATCTTGACAGTACCTCCTCATACGTTAAGTCTTCACTATCTCGTCCGGTTCTAACTCAATAACGTGGTTCGGTCTTTCACATATTTACGGAAATGCACGGATATGTGAAACACATTATGAACACGAGACATACTCGGAGGTAACGCAAGTCTATAGGCTACATTTCCTACTCGGTCAAGAATTTGAAATGGACCAATAAATCGTGGATTGAGCTTTCCTCTCTTCCCAAATCTTGTAACTCCTTCCATGGAGCAACTTCATGAATACATGATCCCCTACATTAAATTCCACGTCCTATCGATGAAGATCCGCATAACTCTTTTGTCGATCTTGTGCCGCTTGTATCGTTGTCCGAATCATTTGGATCTTTTCGGTGATCATACATACTAACTTTCGGGTCCCAACAATGTTGCTTCACCCACCTCATCCCAACATATTGGAGAACGACATTTTCGTCCATATAATGCTTCAAATGGAGCCACACCTATACTTGCACGATAATCTGTTGTTGTAAGAGAATTCCACCAATGGTAAATACTTATCCCAACTACCCTTGAAGTCTAGGACACGAGTCTTAATAGATCTTCAAGAGTTTGAATAGTCCTCTCGATTGTCCGTCTGGTTTGGGGATGGTATGCTTAAACTAAATCGCAAATCCGTGCCCATAGCTTTTTGCAAGCTAACCCAAAATCTTGAAGTGAATCTTGGGTCACGATCCAAACTATGGATACAGGCATGCCATGCAACCTCACAATCTCATTCACGTCATATACTAGCAAAATGTTCAAGGAATAAGTCTCCGTGTCGGCAAGAAATGAAAGAGACTTGGTTAATCTATCAACAATAACCCAAATAGCATTGATGCCTTGAGAAACCGTAGGAAGACCCGTAACGAAATCCATAGTAATGTGTTCCCACTTCCATTCCGGAATCTCAAGTGGTTGCAACGGACCCTTAGGTACAAGATGCTCCGCCTTTACATGTTGGCAAGTTAAACACATCGAGATAAACTTTGCAATCTCTCTCTTCATATTGTTCCACCAAAATGTATGTCGAAGATCACGATACATTTTAGTACTTCCAAGATGGATTGCAAATGGCGTGTTGTGTGCCTCCATCATAATCTTGTACTTCAAATCGAGTCGTTAGGAACAAAAAAGTCTAGAGTGGACTCAAGTATTCCTTCTTCATCAATTCTCGCTTCGAATAGCTCCTTCTTGTACTTTCTTCTTCATACGCGTCACCTCCGGGTTCGGTGGCTTGAGCAACCTTAACTTTTTCTATTAAAGTTGGCTCTGTCGTATACTTGACATCATCGCTTTTCGTTCCGCGTATGATCTTCTACTCGATCGTCCACTACCACGTTAAACTTTACCGGGATGGTATTGAATAGTGTGGTCGTAGTCTTTCAATAGCTCGAGCCAACGTCGTCGGCTGTCGCATGTTGAGTTCTTTTGAGTGAAGAAATATTTAAGGCTTTTATGGTCCGAATATATCTCCACTTTCTCCCCATATATAGATAGTGCCTCCATATTTTTAGCTAGCAGCTTATTTACGCTAACTCTAGATCATGAGTAGGATAATTCCTCTCATACTCTTTAAGTTGTCATGAGGCATAGGCTATGACTTTCCCACGTTGCATGAGAACACATCCTAACCCTTTGCACGAAGCATCGCCAGAGATAACAAATCCATCCGAACTATATGGTATTGTTAGAACAGTGCGAAATAAGTCTCTCTTAAGCTCTTGGAAACTTTTCTCGCATTCTTCGCTCCAAACGAATTTTGTATCCTTCCGAGTTAGTTGAGTTAATGGAGTAGCGATTCGAGAAAACCCTTCCACGAATCTCCGATAATAACCATTAAGCCCAAAAAGCTACGTGACTTGATCCACCGAACTTGGTTGCTCCCAACTTTGTATTGCTTCAATCTTCACGGATCCACGGATACTCCATGTTTTGACACCACGTGCCCAAGAAATGCTACTTCATCAAGCGAACTCGCATTTCTTCAATTTGGCATATAGTTGGTTTTCACGAAGCCTTTGGAGTACCGAATTCAAAATGGTGCTCATGATCTTCACGGCTTTTGGAATATATGAGGATGTCATCAATAAAGACAACAACGAATTGATCCAAATATTCCTTGAATACTTGGTTCATCATATCCATGAAAGCCGCGAGAGCATTAGTTAGTCCGAAAGACATGACTAAGAATTCATAATGCCCATACCGAGTTACAAGGCGGTCTTTGGAATATCCTCGATTCTAATCTTCAAATGATGATATCCGAATCGAAGATCGATTTTGAAAAGAATTGTGCCTTGCAATCGGTCAAACAAGTCATCAATACGAGGTAGAGGATACCTATTCTTGATGGTGACATGGTTCAATTCCCGATAGTCAATACAAAAGTCGCATACTCCCGTCTTTCTTCTTTACAAATAAAACAGAGCACCCCAAGGAGATGTACTGGGGCGAATGAAACCGATGTCCAATAATTCTCGTAGTTGGACCTTTAACTCCTGAAGTTCAATAGAGCCATTCGATATGGGGTTTTAGAAATGGGCTTTGTGCCGGGTTCAAGATCAATAAAGAATTCAACTTCACGTTACGGGGTAGGCGGGAAGTTCTTGAAAAATCGTCGGAAAGTCAATAACAACAGAATATTATTCAAATTTGGCGTGTCTTTATTCAAATCCATAACATGGGCTAAGAAAGCTTGACATCCGTTTTTTAATAAACGAATAGCTTTATGATTAGATATGGCGGTGATCGATTTTAATGGTTTAGTTGCTTGAATTAAATACAACGGGTTGGTTAGGAATATGAAAACTAACAACCTTACGAAAATAATCAATTTTGGCATGATGAGTAGTTAACCAATCAATCCCTAAAATCACATCAAAAGCAAGTATCTTTAAAGAGATAAGGTCAATGGTAAAGGTAATGGTGCCAACTTGAATCAAACAAGATTTATAAACAGTGGATGTGATGAAAGTTTCTCCTAACGGAGTTTCCACAGATAGGTCAAAGTCTAATTTCTCGAGTCAGTTTAAGCGTTGAGCACATGCAGAGAGATAAATGAATGGGTAGCACCGGTATCAAGTAAGGTATAAACTTCGCAAGAATTTATAAATAGCTTACCCGTGATCACCTCGTTTAGGTTCCTCGCATTATGTTTGACTTTTTCCGGGACGATCTTTTTGAGTCACCGTCCCCATCGAACTAGGTTTAGCTCTTGTCTGATCTCGAAAGCGATATGTCCTTCCTTTCCACAATTATAGCATACCTTGAATGTGTTGTGGGCGGTTTGGACTGATATGTGCCTCTTTTCCGCATTTGTAGCATATAACCGGTGGTCGTTCTCCTCCCTTAGAACCAGATTCTTTTAGAATCTTGTCATCTTCACATGGTCGTTGTTAAATCTCCTCTTTTAAAATCCCTCTCGACTCGCTTCTTCTATTTTCATGGCCATGATTACCACCGAGTGGTTACCATTTCATCAATCTGCTTTCTTTCTCCGCAGTTATCATTATTCTGCTGACCGCTATCTCGATACGATCCTGGTTGTGGTCCTCTCGGTTGGCCGTACTTTCGTTATCTCGCCTCTAATAATTGAGCCTGCTTACAACATCTGAATAAAGAGAAAATTTATGAGAAATGAGATACCTTGGCGTATCTTAGGGTTTCAAACCTCTAAGAAACATCCGCGTCATCGTTCCTCATTCTCCACCAAATGAGGTGCAAACACGGATAACTCTGCAAACTTTGCCTCGTCTTGAGACACCGTCGTATTATTTTGTTCCAATCGATGAACTCCACTTCCTTCATATACGAACAACACTTTCGGAAAGTATTTGTCATTAAATAGCTTCAAACGTCTCCCAAGACATCTTTGAGTCTTGGTGGATGGAGTACGCTTCACGAGACTCCACCGATGAATCTGCTTCGCCACGGAACATAAAGGTGGCGAATGGAACTTTCTGTTCTCAGGTGCACCCCAAGACATCGAATATCTTGGTAATTTGCTTGACCCATGTTTCCGCCATGATCGAATCTGGCTTTCCTTTAAATTCGGTGGTCCCAACTCTTTGAATCGCTGGTTTTGTGACAACCCGTGAATTGCTATCATTTCTCCTCAGTATTTTGAACACGAGTCTCCTCAATCGTCGATTTTGCATGAATCAGAAAAACTTCTAAACATCCCTCGTTCATCATCTCGCTTTCAATGGTGTTGTTCACAGGAGGAACATTGCCCGACTGTTTACCAGCGTTCTCCTCGTTGGTGAGTACATGCATCTCCACGGTCTCATTTCCATTGTTAATATTCTCGATCGACATTCTCAAATCTTGTCATAAAACAAGGGTTAATTAAGGAAATCAATATATCACATAATATCCCTATATATCTTGACCAACTAACAAATAAGCTTAGGTAGGACACACTAGCGAAGGATTTACTTTCGTCTCTCCCTCCTAGTTCTATTCCCGATCTCCGCCAGAGATCATATCCCTAAGCTCGATACCAACCGTGGCGCCCCCAAAATAGGTATACATCACCTATTATGAGTTGTCAAATACATGGTATGCGAAACAACTACAACTTTATTATTACAACGGTAAAAGCTGTGAGTTTGAATACAAATATTATCTTCTGACAATATCTATACTCAAATAAATCCTCATCACATTTATTGATACATTATTTTACAAAAATGGTGAGGACTACTAAACAATCCTTTCTAAAACCTTCATTCCATACCCCAGGCTAAATACTCGTATATATTCTCGCCTCCACGAGAAAAATGGAACAAAAAGGAAAAGGGTGAGCTCAACTAGCTCGAGAAAGAATATTATGACTAAGATAATATACAACAAATTATCGTTAGTCTTCAACAGGAAAAATCTAATAGAATACAATAGACAACAAATTTTAAATCAATATTACATGAAAATAATAATTCATTAGAAGAGTTAAGTAGAGAATGCAAACTACTATCTTCTATGTATGAATTTAAAAGTTCATCGTCATCTTTTATCCTGTAACATCAATCAATATACATCTGAATCAAATATTCATCTTTTTACTCACAGCCAAAGATATTCATCACTAATCATGTTCATTTAAACACATGTTCATCTTTTGCACTACGCCAAAGATATTCTTCAAAATCATTCATCTTTTGCACTACAGAGCCAAAAGATATTCTTAAGAAATCATTCATCTTTGCACTACGGGCCAAAGATATTCCATAATATCATCATTTAAGAGTGAGGATGATGAAAATATTTTTTTTTTAAAGAAACGAATCCAAAGAAACAAAATGACAAGGATTAAGGATTAAGGATTAGTACTTGGTTTTATCCACGTCCAAAATACCTCAAAAATAATCATAGTGGTGTAAAATTCAAGAATGATCAAAACATGGATACTGATCGAGTTAGTATCCGAATAGATGTTTTGAGACGAAAAGAAGAAATTTTATTTTTCTATTGAATAGTCACCGTATCGTGAATAGTGTCAGATATCGTGAATAGTCTTGAGATACGTGAATAATAACTCAGACACCAAAAGATAGAAATTCCACAAAAAATATCTTCACGCTTACGTGAATAGTACTGCGTGAATAAGAACTTTCGTGAATAGTAACTTTAATGAATAGTAACTTTCGTGAATAGTAACTCATGAATAGTAACCCCGACATGAAAAAGTTCCAAATTTGATAAAAACTTGGATCAACATTTCAAAGATAATGATATTGAAGAAATAATATCATTTGAGAAGAAAATAACATCCACTTACCTCGAAAGATCGATCTTAAAAAAAAACACGGATATAGGCTATGACTTGGACTTGCACCGTATAGCAATACTCAAAATATACTCAAAATACTCACAAGAATACGCTCGATAATATAGAGAGAAAACTTGAGTTTACGGTGTGATTTTCAATTCTAACCTAAGCACCTATTTATAGGAAAATGCTTAGAACACCAAAGCGAAAAATTTAATAAAATATATTATTATTAATAAATTTCCTCGCCTCTTTGGAAATCAGATCCCAACATTTCCCACATGCCAACCTTCTAGAAAGAAATGATAAAAAACGTTTTTCATAAAATAAATAATTAAAACTTACAAAATCAATTATTTGAGCTTGAACTTAAATAATTCATAATAAATAGCCCTTTCATCAGAAAATTCGAATTTCGCGAGTTTTATAGGAAATTCAATTCTCTACAACTTTGCAGAAGAAAGTTTTTCCAAATTCCAAATGTAAATTGACCGAAATCCACAAACGCGAGCAGGCGATTTTACAAAGTATAATCAAATTTCAATCAATAAATGGGGTCCACCAACATGTTTAACATGTTTTAAACATTTATTGCAATAAAAATACTCTTCCTCCTCGTATACTCATATATCCCACATTCGTTGTAAAAATATCACCGTTAATATATTATTAAAATAATATATTTAAATGAATTATTTTATCGAGAAAAGATAAAATATAAATTTTCAACAATTGTCATTTTAAAATTTTCTCCATCTATATCCACATAAAATCAATATTTTCCTCATCATATAAATCAATAATTAATTATTCACAAATAATATTACAAAATCACAATATTGACAACCAGTGCGGTTCTGAAGGAAGAGGGCTTTCCATAAGAATTTCTTCTTCTTGGCGTAATTAGGTGACCAAACCTCTCCTTAGATGCAAACTTTCTAGACATTGCCAATAATGTTATCTAATAATATTATTCAGGATAATATGAATTATTGCTTGATAATGAAAAATCTTGTAATAATGACAATTATTGAAACAATGAAGAATATAAAATATCAACGCAAGACAATTATTAACTCAATAAAATCTTGAGCGATAATTCATCAGAACCATTATTGAGTAGTGCCTTCTTCGTAAGAATAAATAATTGGTGCAATACTGGTGTCTTCTTGTTCACAACGGCGTATTAGTGTGTTTTAACCACCGGGTATTCCAACAATATTAACGGTATAACTACACCGTTATTTAAAACAACTTATATTTATGCGTTTTCTTCATCCAATCGCTTTCCGTTATGGGGCCCACACATGGTTTGCTGC
The DNA here is from genome assembly GCA_020205615.1 of Panax quinquefolius. Taxonomy (NCBI): domain Eukaryota; kingdom Viridiplantae; phylum Streptophyta; class Magnoliopsida; order Apiales; family Araliaceae; genus Panax; species Panax quinquefolius. Next base: position 15,154,150 of record CM035164.1, read on the forward strand.
CGTCGTATGAATATTCCCAAACGAAGACGAAATATTCCACGACCAAACGAATATTCCCCACAACAATGAATATTTTATAACCACTTGCTTATTTTGAAATATTTGCGTATTTAACCCTTAACTATCCACATTAATCAAATCAACCCTTACTATTTCAAAATAATAAATAAAGAAAATTCCTTTTTATTTAAAAATTTCGGGGTCTTACATCTGCTATATCCCAACACACATACACAACAATATAAATAATGTGCATAACAATATAAACATCCATCGTCCACCAAACTAGCTAGTATATAAACTATATATATAAACCTTTAAAAATCGATATGAATTGAATAAATAACCACAAATCTAATGTTTAAGTAACATACAAACATCCAAAGAATGAATATACAAGTACAAGCTTATACTATAACTACAAAACTGATCTAAAGCAAGTACGTCAAGCATCATCGCCTCCTTGATCACCCTGTAATTAACAAAATAATAAAACAAGTTACAAATATAGTAACTATGTTGATACTGATATATATTACGATAATATATACAACAAATTAATTTTATACCTCATCGTCATCCCCATGCTGTCCTGCTGCTGCTGTCGCTACTGCTTCAGCTAACTCCTCGGGATCAAGAACCCCCAGATGCCCGCCCATTATCTTCAAAAGTTTTCGATCTCGACATATAGCTCTCACACAGTCAGCCGGAGTATGAACAGCTGGATGACTCGATGACTGTGAAGACTGGATAGCAGAGCTGCCATAGCCACTGAAGGATGGGCGTCGTCGTTGTCCTTGACCTTTAATGTAGTTCTTCTTCACAACAGACGCCCTCTCCCACAACTCTTGATCAATAAGAAGACGTGGAGTGCCTTCAGGATAGTGCTCATTCAATAAACGCTTATAAGTATCCTGTCATCATGTTAACAATTAAATAGTTAAAAAAAATTCTGTAAGCATTGATAAACAAGCTCATTGTAACAATCTCCTTGGACACACACTCTAGAGTTCGTTGTTCTTTTTCCGCGCCCATATGCCTTTGTATGAAATTCACAACCATTTATTTTGTAATCATTCTTGGTGTTGACTTGGTCCCCTGCTCGTCCCATAGCTAGGACTTGTACATTAAGCCAGGAATCGTTGATCCTCAAATCAAAGCCTACAAAAACTCCATCTTATTAAATGAAGTCATAGTTAATATGGAGTATATATATATATATATATATGTATGTATGTGTGTATATATATATATATATTGTGCTTAAGAAATTGAACTTATTTTGTCCTTTAGCCAAAGTGCAAATTTTTTATCACGATTGATTTGAATATCTTTATCAGTTATGCCGGGATGCTTCACTTTTAACTCGTCATCGTACAATCTATACCATGTTATAAAATTCTAATCCAGGACGCTTACAAATATCTTTCATGTCCAAACGTGCCTTATCATTATCTTTTGTCTTTCCCGTAACATTTATCACGGTGTTAAACACATTGTCAAACATATTCTTCTCAATATGCATCACATCTAGATTATGACCAATCAAATTTGTAGACCAATAAGGCAGTTCCCAAAAGATGCTTCTCTGAACCCAGTTATGAGATTCGCCAAACCCATTTATTATGTTTGTGGCATCAATCTTACCAAATGGGATAACCGGCAATCTCATCACACGATCTCGCATCTCCGTTCTTGACAATCGCGGTGCATGCATATCATTGTCTACTTTCCCTTTCCTGAAGTGTTCTCTATTTCTTTGAAACGGGTGATCTACCCGAAGCAAGAACGATGATGATAAATCAAACCAAAGAAGGCTTTCGACCTTTTGATAGATTGAAAGACTTTGTATGCTCCATACAATACGGACAAGTCAACTTCCCGTGCGTACTCCATCTAGCTAACATACCATAAGCTGGGAAGTCACTTATAGTCCACATAACCGCTACCCTAAGGTTAAAATTTGTTTTCGTTGCAACATCCCAAGTCTGTACTCCATCCTCCCACAATACCTTCAACTCGTCTATAAGAGGTCTCAAGTAAACATCTAAGTTCTTTCCAGGACTTTTAGGACCATGAACCACGAGTGAAAAAAACAAGTATGGCTGTTTCATACACATCCAAGGAGGCAAGTTGTATGGAGTAACAATCACAGGCCAACATGAGTACGAACAATTTGAGTGGCCAAACCAGGTTGAAACCATCGATGGACAATCCAAGCCTCACATTTCTAGGTTCCAATGCAAACCCAGGATGTGCTAAGTTGAAATCTTTCTAAGCCTGCCCATCTACAGGATGATTTAGTTCTCCATCTTTAGCTGGAGATTTCGCATGCCAACTCATATGTTCAGTTTCTTGAAGACATGTATAATCTTTTTAGCCGATGTGTTATTGGAAAATATCTTAGAATCTTAAATGGTATACTTGATTTTTTTGTAGTCACACCCTTTTATTAAACTAAACCGATCATGACCGCAAAACGCGTGCACTGTTGTCATCTATTCATTTTCCTTATAAAATAACATGCAATCGTTGGGACATGCATCGATCTTTTGGTATCCAAGACCCAACTTCTTTACCATGCTCTTACAAAAGTAATAGTTACCAGGTAATTTCTCACCGTCGGGCAACATACTCTTAATGGCCTTCAAGAACGACTCAAAACACTACCGGCTCATGTTGTGATCAGCCTTGATGTTAAGTAATGTCGCCACTGCAGACAATGTAGTGTGTTTGGTGCAACCATGCCACAATGGCTCGCTACCCTCGCCTAACAACTTAAAGAAGTCTTTGCATCGTAATTCATAGGTTGCTCTCTGCCTTGTTCCCAATCAAAATCTCGCCCCAGAATATCATGAACCATTTCATTCATCGATGAGTACTACTGCCCGAATTGTGTACTTGTGTGATGCCACCATCTCTTCTCTGCCCATGTGCCCACCAGCATTCTTCGTAGTTTTTCATGAACCCAGAAATAAGTAAATGATAGTGTATCACGTCTCTGTCCATATAATTTACATTCTTACACTTCAAACATGGACATCGTATCTACGACTTACCATTCATACATTCCGGGTGACTATACGCATACTCCAAAAACACACGGAAACCAAATTTCTAAATTCAATTTAGAAGCTTTTATCGTGGCACTTGTCTTTCGTCGTGCCATCCAACTACGGTCTGAATAGAGGTCCATGATACCACGGTACCTACTACAGACAACATGAGCTTACTTGTAAGTATATGACTTGAGCATACTTGTAAGCATATGATTAACATTTAAGCATACTTGTAAGCATATGACTTGAGCATACTTGTAAGCATATGACTTAAGTATACTAGCTAGTAAGCATGTGACTTGAGCATACTAGCTAGTAAGCATATGACTTGAGCTCGTTAATATTAAAAATGTTTGCAACTACTCGACCAACAATTTTTTTTTACCAGAGTCTCCCCTATAATATGGACTAGCCGCATGTATGACGACATGTATATATGGTCATTTCTAGGCACCCAAGATACAAACCAAGAAAAATATACAAATTCCCAATATAAATGGATCAATCCACCATTTATAAAAAATGGCAGAATTAATTAGCATGTCTTAAGTGTATTTGTTCATAAGTGTACTGTTGGGGGCATGCATTATAATTGAATTTCTTGGCAGTCCTCTACAATTCTATATATAGTGTAGACTTGACATGGTTCTCAAGTACATGAACATGGTTTTGGTTGGTATATTTGCCCTGTGCCATGAACATGGTTTTGGTTTTGGTATATTTACATGAACATGGTTTTGGTTGGTATATTTGCCCTGTGCCATTTTTTTTCTACAAACAAATTGTTGCAAATTAAAAAAAACAACATTAAGAATAATATCAATGCATTTATTAAAAACAAAAATCAATCCACTTCATCTTCTCCGTTTCATTCTAAAACACACATCAATCAATCCAGTGTCAAATCAAAACATACAACAATCTAGTATAAAATAAAAATTTTAAAGATTAAAACACTTGTTGTCTTTGTTCAAATTACATCTCAATAGGAATGAATCCTCATGATTGTAACATGAACTCCAACCTCACTTGCATCATAAGCTTCAATATTTCTAACCATTTCAAAATTTTTCCAATTCATATTCCTATCTTTTTTGGAACGATTGATATCCCCCCCCCCCCCCTTTTTCATATTATCTTGAGATTCCATAAGAGTATTAAGCTTCTAGCACCCATGTTACTCATATAGTTAGTCTGATAGTCAGCCCACAGATTGAAAGAAACCAAAAGTTGGGTGGTTATAGCCCCAAAATGCATTCATTTAGGATTAAACACCATAATTTTTACAAAAAATGAAACTAATCAAAATGCATTCATCTAGGAATGCAAAGTGATTTTGAGTCTAAACTATATAGTATAATTTGTTCAGATTCACATAATTTGTTCAGTGGTATATAAAAAAGAGTTATTTGTTCAGGGTTTTGGTTGATAGTACCTATGGCGGCGGTTTATGCAAATGCAAGTGATGGCGATTTTGTGGTACTGCGATGGAGGGAGATTTGGTGGCGTACGCACAACGATGGCGTGGCTTCTCTTTTCTCTTCTCCCCCTTCTCTCTCTATTACGCCCTCTGTTTTTCTTCATCATCTGCGGTATTTGTTTAATGCACGATCATCGATTACATTTAGTTTGATCAGCGACCACATGCGATCGCTAATGTGACGCCCCCAAAATAGGTATACATCACCCATCTTGAGTCGCCAGATACATGGTAATGTAATTCAAATACAACTTAATAATACAACCGCCGTGGGTACAATAATCGACAAAACATAAGTTTGTGAGTTTGAATACAAATATTGTCTACTAGAGATTATACAAACTCAAAAGGAGTCCTCATTACAATTATTATCACACTATTTCACGAATAGTGAGGACTACTAATGCTATCATCTCGCCCGCCACTCCGCTCCCCGACTAGTCCTCGCTACGTTCTCATTTCACAAGAGAACAATGAAAGTAAAAGGATGAGCTCAACTAGCCCGATGAGGAAATATTATGACTAAGATAATGAAGAATATATTATCGTTAGCCTTCATGTTGTTAAAAGCGATACAATATAACAACCATCAAGTTTAATCTGCAATGAACAAAGCAATCCATTAAAAGAGTCAAGTAGAGAATAAAATCTACTATCTTTTATGATTTAGAAGGTTTTTCATCACTTTTATCACGACTCACTCGACAATAAATAATCCACATCATCGAATCACCCCCGCACTACTGACCAATGATATTCTTTAGTATCACGACCACAATTATCCATGCACTACGGGCAAGAATATTTGTGTATTCAATAATGGTCATGATCATGCCAACAATCATCCATCAATGCTCTACGGGCCAATGAGGACTTTTTCCACATCATTTATAACATTACGGTCATGATTACACCGAATAATCCTCATTCATAATCATACCAAGTCCATCTATGCACTATAGGCCACAGATGACTTTCAACAAAATATAAACATGAGGATGATCACAATGATATAAGAATTCAATAAAACAAGTTCAAGAATTAATTTATCTAGGAACTAATAACGTCCAAATTGTCAATATGATCTTTGCTTTGTAGAGTAAAATTCAAGAATGCTCGGAAAAATATTTCCATGAAAAGATCTTTGGATGAAGCACAAATATCAAGGATATTCCACTAATTTCATGGAGTATAAAGTCAAAACTTTAACCAATGAGTATAATAAGGAATGGAATAACAAAAGAAATTACCGGGCATGTGATAGACCGCAAAAAAAGTTATTCCAATGAATAATAAATAACGGAATTAGGTCCGCAGAAAAAAAGCATGCAGACAAGATATTCCAACAGAATAATAAAGATTTTAACCAGTGTCCGCATAAAACGCATGCATGGATATTCCAATGTAACAATAAAGATTTTAACCAGTCCCACGTGAAACGCATGACATGGATGTTCCAACGAGAATGATAAAGAATGGAACAATGTAAGAATTTCACCAAGTATAGGGTAGCTCACAGATATCTGAGTTATTCCAATGAATAATAAATAATGGAATAATGAAGCTCTCTTCATGGATAAGAAAGAAATAATACTCCCTACCTTTAGAAAAAGCTGATCTTTGAAATAGTGAGGTAGCAGACTTCTCTTCTTCTTTTCTATAATTTCTCTCTATAATAATCGCTTCTAAAACTTTTGTGAATTGGTGAGAAATGAAGGAATAATGAGCTTATTTATAGAAAAATATAGTTTCGATAATTACACGCTTTTGGGGCTCGAAAAAATTTCAATCTGATACCTCCAACTTTTTCTTTATTTTTAATTTAGTTATGGAAGTATTATCAAACTTGCACCACCCCCTAATAGTAAATAATGTGATTCAATAGTAAATTATGTGAATCAATAGTTCTGAACATGTGAAAATACGAATTACAAAGATATAGTACCTCCATCCATACCTCCATTTTAACTTAGTCATGCAAGTATTATCAATCTTGCACCAACTCCCCTAATAGTAACAAGAATGTGAAACAATAGTATACACATGTGAACAAATAGTTATAATCATGTGAAATAATAGCAATCAATTGCTCATTTATCCGGTTAAATACTCGATTGGTCAATATAACCTCCAGACATTAATTATTATCGAAATAATTGTCGATTTTTGCTAACACAAATAATTCCAACACAATGAAACCATTTTTATCAAAAATATAAATTTTGAAATTTCGAAGTTTGACTTTTCCCAAAAAAGTCAACTGTTGACTTTTTGACCAAATAGTGAATTCTGAAAAATTTTGTGTTTATAGACTATTTTTACTAATTTCATCGTTTCGGACTCAAATATCACGTTCGCGTCTCCAAATTTAACTCCGAACACAACTTCAATTTTAATAACATTCATCATTAATATTATAACTCACAATATTTATCAACCAGTCGCTCCTGGAAAGAGGGGCTTTCGATAAGGATTTCTCTTTATTGGTAGCAATTAGGTGACCAAACCTCTCCTCGACAAAACTTCTAGACATTGTCGATATTGCAAATAATAATATGAATAACTTTGTCGTCTCAATCATTGATTTAATAATATATCATATTATGCGAGATGATCTGTAACAATAATTGAATCAATAATATGAAAGATATGATCGTTAAATTCTCAGTAGCAATAATTGAGTATAAGCGAGTGACTTCTCACGTAAGCATCAATAATCAATACCGTGTATCTACTACTTAACTACGCCAGACATCGTTCTTTAACTTTAACCGCAAGGTGTTTTAACAGTTAACGATAAAACTTCCGCCACTATTTTCATAAAGTATTTTTGTCATTTTCTCAATCCGAATGATAATTTTCGTTCTTGGGTCCACCAATGATTGTATCGTCGTATAGATATTCCCCGATAAAAAGAATATTCCCCGACCAATCGAATATTATATAACAACTTGCGTACTTTGCAAAATTTATAAATATAACCCACAACTATAACATTATATCAAATCCATACCATAATATTTAAAAAATTATTTTGAGAAAATTAAATATTTATTCATAAAATCTGGGGTCTCACAGCTAATGTTTAATGACATGGACTTATCAGCGACCGCATGCGGTCGCTGATGTTATGTAGTCGCAAACAATATACGCGCCAACACTTCCAGCCAAAATTTGGGAGGCAAAATTGTATTAGCGACCACTCATCGATCGACATGATGATCATCGCTAATATATAATAAATTGGATGAAATTGAGGTCGCAGATGTGATCATACTACTAATATCTCATGACTGTATATGCGATTAGTTGATAGTATTGGTCGTCATTAGGCCTTTTTCTTGAAGTGACTACATGCGTGCGGTGAATAATCCTTCAGTATTCATTCCTTATTAAATTGTGAAAATGATCTGCATCTGCGTGGATTACCGCATGGTGGGCAAAAATTCATTTGCGTTTCATATATTCTATTATACTCAAATGGTTAAAGTTTTGCTTCTATACTCCATGAAATTAGTAGAATATCCTAGATATTTCAGCTTCATCCAAAGATCTTTTCATGAAAATATTCTTACGAGCATTCTTGAATTTTACTCCACAAAACAAATGTCATGTTGATAATTTGATCGCTATATTGATTTCCTGATAAATTAAATTATAAATCTTTAAAATTTATCCTTGAACTTATTTTATTGAATTCTTATATCATTGTCATCATCCCTCATGTTTATAATATATTGAAAGTTATCTGTGGCCTATAAAGGCATAGATGAACTTGGTATGATTATGATCGAGGGATTATTCCGATAATCATGGCCGTAATGTTACAAATGATGTGGTAAAAGTCATCATTAGTAGTAGTGAATTGATAGGCAGTTGTTGGCATGATTATGACCATTGATGAATACACGAATATCCTCGGCCCGTAGTGCATGAATAATTTGTGGTCGTTGATACTAATGAATATCATTGGTAGTAGTGCGGGGATGATGTGGTTCATTTATTGTTTGAGTCTCGACGATAAAAGTGATGAAAACCTTTTTAAATCATAGAAGATAGTAGATTTTATTCTCTACTGACTCTTCTAATGGATTGCTTGTTCATTATGAGCTTAAACTTGATATTTGTTATATTTTATCAGTTTAACAATGTTGAATGCTAACAATAAATTATTCTTCATTATCTTAGTCATAATATTTCTTACTCTCACTTAGTTGAGCTCACCCTTTGCTTTCATTGTTCTCTTTGGAAATGAGAACGTAATATTGTGACTAGTCGGGGAACGGAGTGACGGTCCAGATGATAGTATTAGTAGTCCTCACTATTCTATGAAATAGTGTGACAATAAATGTAATGAGGACTCCATTGAGTGTGGATATTATCTAGATGACAATATTCTTATTAAAACTCTTAGATTATGTTTTGTCGTATTTTACACGACTGTTATATAATTAAGTTGTATTTGAATTTTGTACCATGTATTTGGCGACTCAAGATGGGTGATGTATACCTATTTTGGGGGCGTCACATTTCCACTATTACCTCATTCTTCTTTTTTTTCCCCCGCTAAATTGTGAGTATATTAAAATTAAGGTTGTAAAATGAGTAAATAGTTTTGGCTCGATTCGTACCCGTTCAATTAAAAATTTGATTCGAACTCGATTCGAAAATATAAATGATTCAAATATGAGCAAACTTTAAAGTTCGATAAATTACTCAAACCTCTTCAAATTGTAATTTTTTATTGATACTCGAATCATATTCGTTCGAAAAATTCAAACTGCTCGGGTTCGATTCGAGATCGTCCTCGACTCGGTAGCTAAACAAGCTTCAATCAAACCTTATTTTAGACTCGATAAATTTTGTGAACCAAATCTGAAAAACTCAATACTCGACTCAACTCGATCGGTTCATTTACATCCTTAATTAAAATAAAAGAGGATATATTAACTGGGGCCATACCCCGCGAGGCCACTATAACAGGCACATCAAAGACAAGTCAGTGATATTAATGCATAGTCAAAAGAGTATAACTGTCAGTTTGTCAACATATTTACTAAATTTCTTTACAGACTACAATTTGCATATTATAATTTTAAGACAATCTTGAGCAAAAACAGAGGTAGCAGAGGGATTTTCTCCATGTGATCGTTGATTTCGCTAATTTCAAAATTTATAATGTGGGAAGTCATGCAATCTTTCTGAGTGAATTAGATATGTTGAATCAGGTGTTTCCAAATAAATAGTATCCCAAACCGATCATGATTAGCGAAAAAATAGCTCAATATATGCTTTGATATAGCACATTCAAAAAATAGGTGACCAAAAGTTTCGTTTACTTGATTGCAAAGGCAGCAAGTATCAAGAGGCTAAAGGAGAAATCTGTTATGGAATGCCAGTCGATCAGAGGAAGAATGAATACTTAGGTTCCTGCAAATTGTGCCAAAACATTTTGAACCAATTGACAGATGTTCCAACTTCCGATAGAGCCAATGGCAGCCCAAATCGATACTTCATTTCCCGCTTTAGTCCTTTAATCCTGAATTTTTTATTATCATTTTTGAGGATGCCATTATAAATATCGTTACTGTGATGATCAGGAATCTCATAATATAATAAACTTATATTAATGACCCCAAAGTTATATTAATCAATAGCATCACACTAACTAGAGAAAGGTAAAAATACAAACTCACTATAATGATTAAAACTGAAACTAATATACATATATAAAGGTCATAGAACCCCACCCTTAATCATCGGACTTAAAATTCATTCGATATTCCCAGATGATTTAATTTATTACTTTTATTCATCTTAATGTTATACCAACTACAATTAAGTACACAAATTATATATACATCCTCGTGCTTTGACTTACGCGTTCATAACAATATTCAATGGCCACAAACAACAAATCTTCCGACATTGACTGACTGCAATTGAATGACCCCTATCTAATTAGTTAAAATAGCAATATAATTAAGATGAAGCAAATGTTGGATTGATTGAAAGGCTATGCAATCGAAAAGATAAGATCGGAGTGGTATGAATTAAAAGCCAAGTTTACATAATTTTCAACACCCACCCACATGCATTATGGGGGGAGGGGGGCCTTAGTACTTGTTTTGGAAATAAAAACTGTGCCACACGTATCTTACTCCCATTTCATATCTCACTTTGTTTCTGAGCCTATAAATAGACATCGAAACACACTAGTTTTTTCATCCTTCTCCACAATATCATTCTGATTAGAGTACAAAGTTGAGAGAAATATGGGTTCCAATAAGGCATTTCTTTTACTTGGTCTTTCTCTGGCTATTGTTCTTCTTATTATTTCAGAGGTCGCAGCTAGAGAGTTGGCTGAAGCTCAGACCACCAATACCAACAAAAACAGTAAGTTTTAGCTCATATTTTAATTTGTGTATATAGTTTTCAATTTAATCAAGTTCTTATTTGTTGCATCCTTCATATAATTCAAGAATAATGTTAGGTATAATAGTTAGACAAAAATGGTCTAATTTTTATAAAAACAAAAGTTTTATTAGTTGTGCAATATAACTCATCAATCTTTTGTCTAGTTCAACTAAACAGTTTTTGTCTAATTATAGATATTATTACTCTTTCAAAAACCCAGGAGTGATTTTACTCGAATTTTATATGCAATTATTGCATAGCATTGACAAAAATAAAAATAAAAATAAATAATTGTTGCATAGTAAAGTTGGCAGCTGTATATATTATTAGCTTTAATTGGCTAAAATGATTCTATACTATACATGCAGCTGAGGCAGCTACTGTTGATGGGAGGAGCGGATATAAAGGTTACGGCGGTGGAGGCTACCACAACGGCGGTGGAGGCTACCATAATGGCGGTGGAGGATACCATAACGGTGGTGGCCAAGATGGTAGTGGGTGCAATCACTACTGCCGTTATAGGTGCTGCCGTTATAGGTGCTGCAATTATGCAGGTGAGGTGGTGGACGCAGAGACTACCGAAGTCAAGCCTCACAACTAGAGGAGTGTTTTGATCTGACGATGCATGCATGTACTCTAGTCTATGATATATAGTCGTGAATGTATGGAATGTATATATATATATATATATATATATACACACACACACACACACTACTTCTTCATAGAATGTACTAGTATATATAAAATAAAAGCATGCATGATCACTCAATATATGTTTAGCAGCACTGTTGACGAGAAAATAATGGAACTGAGCTAGTGAGTAGTTCTTTTCGTTGAATTAGTCAATTTGCGAGCGCCCACATCATTAATGAATTGTAAGCATGCACAACTGTGCGGTGGCCATTGGAGAGAAATCCAAGTATTAAATGCTCGTCTTAAGTCATGGCTAGAGTTTTGATACCGATAAGGATAAGCTTTAATGGAACAGAAGAAATGTCCAGAGAAATTAAGAATATGCTTTACAACTGAAATTATAATACTATTAAATATTCTATAATTTTATACCTTCAAACATAACGCGGAGTTTTTTTTTAGACCATGTACTAGTGATTCTAAAATATAATATCATTATTGAATTTTAAAAGTCAATTAAATATATTTTTAAACTCAAAATTGATATGCATGAGTTTCTTTAATTTTAATCAATATAATGATGAATACTATAAATTATTTCAAAAGTAATACTTGTTGTAAGATTTTTTAATCTTTAATGAATCATCTCAATTTTAAATTTAAAAATATATCAAATTAACTTTTAAAATAAATAATAATTTTAAATTTTAAAACAGAAAGAGTATAGTTTTCTACAAATAAAACTATTTTTATATAATGGAGGGAGTATCACTATTACATTTCCACTTTTACTTCATACTTTTTTTTTTTTTACTAAATTGTTAGTATATTAAAATAAAAGAGGATACATAAATTGGGGGCATACTCTGCAGGCCACTATAACAGGCACATTAAAGACAAGGTAGTGATGCTAATGTTATAGTCAAAAGACTATAATTGTTAGTTTGTCAACATATTTACTAAATTTCTTACAAAATACAATTTGCATTTTATTATTTTTAAGATAATCTTGAGCAAGAAGAGAGGCAGCAGAGGGATTTTCTCTATGTGATCGTAGATTTCGCTCGTTCCAAATTTTATAATGCGGAAAGTCATGTAATCCTTCCGAGTGAATTGGATATTTTGAATCAGCTGTTCTCAAATAAATGGTATCCCAAAGGCCAAACCAGTCATGATGATGAGCGAAAAACAGAGCTCAATATATGCTTTGATATAGCACATTCAAAAAATAGGTGACCAAAAGTTTCGTTTGCTTGATTGCAAAGGCAGCAAGTATCAAGAGGCCAAAGGAGAAGTCTGTTATGAAATGCCAGCCAGAGGAAGAATGAATAACTAGGTACCAGCAAATTGTGCCAAACCATTTTGAACCAGTTGACAGATGTTCCAATAGAGCGAATGGCATCCCAAATCGTTACTTCATTTCCCGCTTTAGTCCTTTAATTCCGAATTTTTTATCATCATTTTTGAGGATGCCATTATAAATATCGTTAATGTGATGATCAAGAATCTCATAATATAATAAATTTATATTTGTAATTCTGTAAATAAGTATTTAGAGAGGTGAATATGTGTTTAAGCTAAAAGTGAGAAAAATAAAATCTTATTCATTTTTTCTGCAACAAGTTTAAATCAGACAGGTATTCATGTCTCTTTTGGGGGTTGAGGCGTCAATAGCATGTCTTTGTCTTGGACTAACATTTGATACAGTGTTAATTTTTTAACCACAATTATCAAAATAATAAATAAAAAATAATAGAAATAAGTTTGAACAAAAATTGTAAAAAAATATATTTTTATTGAAAAACACGATAAAACAGTTTACGATGTTTTTCAATAAAAGATATACTTTTTTTTTACGTTTTCTTCAAACTTCTTTCTATTATTTTTATTTATTATTCGATAATTATGGTTAAAAAAAAAAAAATTAACACTCTTTACTACCGATCGTTAATCGTCTGACACCTCCAATTACTCTTTTGGTGTTTGCTTTAGCTTATGTTCTTAGCCTGATATAAGATTAGTATATCTTCAAGCGAGCGCAAAGCATCTAGAATTATAAAAACAAAATAGAGAAAAACTAAATCACATCAAGATTTTTATGTGATTCAACTTATATCCTCTAATCTAGTAGCCTAATCCACGTCCAATATCAATTGGTATTAGACTCTTTTTATTAATCTTAATACTCAATTAAGTACAAAGAAAACTTCCATGTTCAAAGAAAATCCAACTCTGACTTGGACACCAACGTACTCTTGCACCTCTGCTACTTTTTTCACCACCTTTAAAACTTTCTTTGAACATGTTAACTATTACAAGAGAACCAAGCCAACTAGGCTTGTACTCGGATTACGAAGATCATAAAAGAGTACAATATTTTTTCAGCTCAAAAGGATTTAAGAATGATACAATCATCGGTTGGAATTAGACTTAGAAAGCTCTTGAGTTAAATGTTTTTTCAGTCATCGTACTATATGTCAACTTACAGATTGATAACTGAACTTTTTTTCTTACAGATCACTCAACTGTCTTTCGATTTCTTAACAAAAGTTAAAAAAACTGTTAAGTCATGTTGACATAACAGAACGGTACACCTAAGCAGCTGAGTTGTCCAAAAAAAAGCCTATGTGGCAGTTAGTATGCGACATGACAATGATGATGTGAATTTGGAGAAATTTTTTTATGAAAAAATAGAAAAAAATATTTTAAAGTATAATATAAATTTAAAAAATTAGCCAAAAAAAGAAAATAAATAAAAAATATATTTAAATTTTTTAATAAAAATAAAAAAACAATTATTTTTTAAAAAAAATCTGCATTTGTTTTATTTTTATTAAAAAAATTACGTTTTAATTTTTTTTTATTATTAAAAAAACTGCGTTTTTTATTTTATTTTTATAAAAAAAAATAGTTTTTTAATTTTATTAAAAATAATTATTTTTATTAATAAAACTGCATTTTATTTATCTTTTTAATAAAATTAAAAAAAATTATTTTTATTAAAAAAAAAAACCAAACAACGCTCTCTCTCTCCTTCTTCGTCACAACAACGCAGTTTGATTTTTTTTTTAATAAAAATACTTATTTCTTAAATTTGTTTAAATTAAATTATAAAATTTAAATAAAGTATACTTTTAATAATTTAATTTACTTTATTAAATTATTTCCATGTGGCGGCTTTTGTGGATATTATTTTTTTATACAACAAACAGGAAGAAGTTGGTCCACTGGAGATAAATAGCTCACTTTTGTGGATATTGGATTATCTTGATAGTTTAATTGGAAAATATTATGCTCCTCATGCAACAAACAAAGATAAAAATTATACAGCATCAAATTTACTTTATTTAAATTATAAAATTTAAATAAAGTATACGTTTAATAATTTAATTTACTTTATTTAAATTTTATAATTTAATTTAATCAAATTTAAGAAATAAGTATTTTATTAAAAAAAACAAACTACTTTGTTGTGACAGAGAGAGGAAAGAGAGAGCGTTGTTTGGTTTTTTAATAAAATAATTATTTTTTTATTTTTATTAAAAAATAAATAAAACTCAATTTTTAATAAAAATAATTATTTTTATAAAATTAAAAAACACGCTTTTTTATATAAAATAAAATAAAAACGCAGCTTTTTTTTAATAATATAAAAAATTAAAACGTAGTTTTTAATAAAAATAAAAAATGCACGACTTTTTTATTAATTTAGAACCAGACGAGATAACTACCGATTTAACGTTTGAGGAGATCGTGTTAAAATCTTGGATAAGAAGAATCGTATTCAACACTCAAAAAGGTTATACCTCGAGAGTTAAATTTGAAATGAAGTGAGGTATCCTCACCATTCAAAGATACCAAGTACGTCGTAAATTTCGAGGCAAAATTCCATAAGGAGGGAGATTGTGAGACCCCAGTTTTTATGAATAAATATTTAATTTTCTCAAAATAATTTTTAAATATTATGGTGTGAATTTGATATAATGTTATAGTTATGGGTTATATTTATAAATTTTGCAAAAGTCGCAAGTTGTTATATAATATTCGATTGGTCGGGAATATTCTTTTTGTCGGAGAATATCCGTGATGCATGCAGATACAATCATTAGTGGACCCATGAATTGGAATTATTATCGGATTGAGAAAACGACAAAAATACTTTATAAAATAAGCGGCGGAAGTTTTACTGATTAAGCTGTTGAAACACCGGTGTTAAAAGTATGCGATGTCTGGCGTGGTTGCGTAGTAGCGCACGATATTGATTATTGATGCTTCGTGAGAAGTCACTCGATTATACTCAATTATTGCTACAGTAATTGCTGCATCATATCTTTCATATTATTGATTCAATTATTGTTACAGTATCATCTGCATAATATGATATATTATTAAATCAATGATTGAGACGACAAATTTATTCATATTATTATTTGCAATATTGATGATGTCTGTAAGTTACATCGAGGAGAGTTGGGTCACCTAATTGCGCGCCAATAAAGAGAAATCCTTATCGGAAAGCCCCCTCATTCTTGGGAACGACCTGGTTGTTAAATATTGTGAGTTATAATATTAATGATTAATGTTATTAAAATTAAAGTTGTGTTCGGAGTTGAATTTGGAGACGCGGACGTGATATTTAAGTCCGGAACGATGAAATTAGAAAAAATAGTCTATAAACACAAAAATTTTTGGAATTCACTATTTGGTCAAAAACTAGCGAAGAAAATCCCTGTCTCTCCCCTCCTAGTTCTAGTCTCACATCTTAGCCAGAGATCATATCCCTAGGCTATGATACCAACTGTGACACCCCCAAAATTAGGTATACATCACCCATCTTGGGTCGCCAGATTACATGGTACGTAATTCAAATACAACTTACTTACTAAACTGTTGCAGTACAATATTTAAAAACATAAACCGTGAGTTTGAATACAAATATTATCTACTAGAGATTATACAAACTCAAAAGGAGTCCTCATTACAATTATTATGACACTATTTCACAGAATAGTGAGGACTACTAATGCTATCCTCTGGACCATCACTTCATTCCCCGACTCGTCCCAGCTATATTCTCATTTCTTGAAGAGAACAGTGAAAGGAAGGGTGAGCTCAACTAGCCAGTAAGAAATATTATAACTAAGATAATGCAGAATAAATTATCATTAGTCTCCAACAATGTTAAATTGATAAAATATAATAGACATTAAGTTTAACTGCAGCGGAACAAACAATTCATTAAAAGAGTCAAGTAGAAAATAAAATCTACTATCTTTTATGATTAAAAAGGTTTTTCATCACTATTATCGCTGAGACTCAGCTTAATAAATATTCTACATCATCGAATCACCCTTGCATTACGGCCAAGGATATTCTTTAGTATCACGACCACAATTATCCATGCACTACGGGCCAAGAATATTTGTGTATTCATTAATGGTCATGATCATGCCAACAACTGTTCATCAATGCACTACAGGCCAATGAGAACTTTTACCACATCATTTATAACATTACGGTCGTTATTACAATCGAATAATCCTCGGTCATAATCATACCGAGTCCATCTATGCACTTTCTGAATACGGATGACTTTCAACAAAATATAAACATGAGGATGATGACAATGATATAAGATTCAATAAAACAAGTTCAAGAATTATTTTATCCAGAAATTATTAACTTCCAAATTGTCAACATGATAATCTTTGTTTTGTAGAGTAAAATTCAAGAATGATCGGAAGAATATTTCCATAAAAGATCTTTGGATGAAGCCTTGAAATATCAACGATATTCTACTAATTTCATGGAGTATAGAAGTCAAAACTTTAATCAACCGAGTATAATAAAGAATGGAATAACAAAAGAAATCACCATGATGCGATTGCCCGCATAGATAGGTTATTCCAATGTAGAATAATAATAACGGAATCAAATTCGAGGCAAAATTTATACCGAAGCGGGATGTTCCAATGAGAATAATAAAAGCGGATCCAGTCCGGTGTAAAACACATGACATGGATGTTCCAACGTAATAATAATAAGATGAAACCAGTCCTGTAAAACACACGGGCGTGATGTTCCAACGGAAATAATAATAAAAGCGGAACCGAGTCCTGTAAAACACACGAGCATGGATGTTCCAACTTAATAATAATAAAGAACGGAACCAGTCCTGTAAAACACACACGCATGTAATGTTCAAACAGTAATAATAATAAGAGAACCGGATCCGGTGTAAAACACATGCATGTGATGTTCCAACGGAATAATAATAAAGATTTTAACCAGTCCCGTGTAAAACACACGAGGCAGGATGTTCCAATGAATAATAGAAGAATGTCACCAAGTATAGGGTAGATCAATATACAGTTATTCCAATGAATAATAAGAAATGGAATAACAACAGTTCTCTTCATGAATAAGAAAGAATAACACCCTCACGACTACAACAAATAATATTCCCTACCTTAAGAAGAAAATCTTGATATATAAAGTAGTGAAGTAGCGAGAATACTTTCTTCTTTCTCTCTATAGTTTATCTCTCAGAGTTTCAATGTGAATTAAATAAGAAAATAATGAATGAATGAGCTTATTTTATAGAAAAATAGAATACATAAGTAACTAACTCATGAGCAGTGAGATTGATTTACTTTAATCTGATTATCCATCTTTAAAGCAAAATCTTTTAAATAAAATATAATATATTCTATTTATAATCTAATAAAACGAATAACTTTATAAAAGATTTTACTATACAAACACTATCAGTACTTATGCATAATAAAATATAATATATTCTAATTATTGTCTAATAAAATAGATAACTTTATAAAAGTATTACATTTTTTATATAAAAAGATTTTACTATACAAAACACTATGCAGAGACTTTATGCATAATAGAATATAATATATTCTATTTATAGAATAACTTTATAAAAGTATTCGCATTTTATATAAAAAATTTTACAGTATTTTACATTAATAATACCAATAAAAGCGGTGACTTATCACGTAAGCATCATAATTAATATAATATCGTACTCTTTATACGCAACCACGCCAGACATCTTTATTTTTAACACCTATTGTTTCAACAGCTTAATCAGTAAAACTTCCGTCGTTATTTTCATAAAGTATTTTTGTCATTTTCTCAATCCGACAATAATTTCGTTGTGGGGTCCACCAATGATTGTGCCGTTGTACTAATATTCCCCGTTAAAACGAATATTTCCCGACCAATCGAATATTATATAACAACTTGCGTACTTTGCAAAATTTATAAATATTACCCACAACTATTATATCAATTTCACTCCATAATATTCAAAAATAATATTTATAGAAAATTCATCTTTATTCAAAAAGTTGGGGTTTTACAGATCTTATTAATGATAGGTCTTTCATAAGAGATTAAATTAGATTGCATAGCGATAATCAACGGTACAGGCAAGTTTCCTTAACTCAAACTTGAGTTGTATATTTAAAGCATGTTGGTGGATAATTATTGTTGATTATTCACATCTATACTGATTATTGATTCGCACTTAGTGCATGTTGTATATGTTCATCAGTTATGAAAGGCTGATCACCTTCATTACCATAAGGTTCAGTTAAATTGTTCAGGGTCATTGAATACCTTCAAACATTATTGATTCATGTTATTTCACAATTACTATATTGTTGAAAACTTGAAAGCTCATTCTCTCTTTTCAATCGTGATATATCTTCATTGTATTTAAAACTTGCTGGGCAAATTTGTTGCTCACCCTTGTTATATCATGATAAAATTTTCAAATTAAGATGAAAGCTCGAATAAAGGCAGAGGCAAAGACAAAGTCCAAGATTAAGCTATTATGTAGTTAGAACTATTAATTGTGATAATGCAAATGATATTGTAAACCTTTAAGATATTGAAGGTATGTATTAAGTTAAGGTTGTAGACCTTGGGAATGATGTGTAAAAGTTTAATGTATAAACAATTTATGTTTATATCTTCCGCAATAGTTATAGAATGATTGAACCAGATCCGTGGTGATTTGAGACCTGGATTTGGGGTCTCACAATTGATATCAAAGTCGTAGGTTATGAACTTTAGGTAGGGGTACCTTAGGTTATAACCGCGGAGATGATGATAAGCAATAAACTCGAATAGAGTTTATGTAAGACCCCAACTTATTATTAATGAAATTTAATTTTCTCTATTTATTATTTTGAAATAGTAAGGGTTGATTTGATTAATGTGGATAGTTAGGGGTAAAATACATGAAATATTTCAAAATAAGCAAGTGGTTATAAAATATTCATTGTTGTTTGAGAATATTAGTTTTGGTCGTGGAATATTAAATATTATCGGGGAATATTAAATGCGACGAATGGCCAAGACCATGTGTGGGCCCCATAACGTGAAGCGATTGGATGAAGAAAACGACAAATATAAGTTGTTTAAAAATAACAAATGTAGTTGTTACCATTAATCTTGTTAAAATACTAAATTGGTTAAAACACGAGTACTGCGGTATTGCACCAATTATTGATTCTTACGTAAGAAGGCACTACTCAATAATGGTTACGATAATTCTTATTCAATATTTTATTGATTTAATAATTGCTTTGCGTTGATATTTTATATTCTTTGTTGTTTCAATAATTGTCATTACACAAGATTTTTTCATTATCGAGCAATAATTCATATTATCCGAATAATATTATTAGATAACATTATTGGCAATGTCTAGAAAGTTACATCTAAGGAGAGGTTTGGTCACCTAATTTGCTTGGCGCCAAGAAGAGAGAAATTCTTATTGAAAGCCCCTCTTCCTGAACCCGCTGCTGGTTTGTCGATATTGTGATTACATAATATTATTTGTGAATAATTAATTATTGATTCATATGATGAGAAAATATTGATTTTATGTGGATATAGATGGAGAAAATTTTTAATGTGACAATTGTTGAAAATTAAAATTTTATCTTTTTCTCGATAAAATAATTCATTTAAATATATTATTATATTTTAATAATATAATAATGGTGATATTTTTACAACGAATGTGGGATATATGAGTATCTGAGGAGGAAGAGTATTTTTGTTGCAATAAATGTTTAAAACATATGTTAAACATGTCGGTGGACCCCATTTATTTATTGAAAATTTGATTATAACGTAAAATCGCCTTGTTTGTGGATTTCGGTCAATTTCTATTTGGAATTTGGAAAAACTTTCTTCTGTAAAGTTGTAGAGAATTGAATTTCCTATAAAAACTCAAGTGAGATTCGAATTTTCTGATGAAAGGGCTATTTATTATGAATTATTGAAGTTCAAGTTCAAAATAATTGATTTTGGAAGTTTAAAATATTTAAAATTAGAAAAACGTTTTTCTTACTTTTTCTAGAATGTGGCATGTGTTTGATGGCTAAAATCAGATTCTAGGCATATGTAGGAAATTTATATAATTATATTATTAATTTATTAAATTTTACATTTTGGGTTCTAGCGATTTCTATAAAATAGGGTCTTGGGTTAGAATTGAAAATCACACCGAAATCAAGTTTTCTCTCTCTATATTATCGAGCGTAATCTTGTGAGTATTTTGACTATACTTTGAGTATTTTTAGGCGGTCTGAAAGTTCCTTCAAAGACTATATCCAGATATTCAAATTAAAATCTTAATCTTTCGAGGTAAGGATGTTATTTTCTTCTCAAATGATATTATTTCCTCAATATCATTATCTTTGAAATATTGGTTGAAACTTTTTATCAAATTTGGAATTTTTTCATGTATCGGGGTTACTATTCATGAGTTACTATTCATGACTTACTATTCACGATTTACTATTCACGTCTCTATTCATAAGCGTGAAGATGTTTTTTTGAGAAATTTCTATCTTTTGGTGTCTGAGAGTTACTATTCACGATATCGGCACTATTCACGATACTGACACTATTCACCGAAAAATAAAATTTCTTCTTTTTGTCCAAAATATCTATTCGGATACTAGCTTTGATTGTATCCATGTTTTGATCATTCTTGAATTTTACACCACTATGATTATTTTTGAGGTATTTTTGAACATGGATAAAACAAAGTACTTAATCCTTAATCCTTAATCCTTGTCATTTTGTTTCAATTGGATTCGTTTTTTTAAAAATATTTTCATCATCCTCGGTCCTTAAATGATGATATTATTGAATATCTTTGGCACCAAGTAGTGCGAAGATGAATGATTTCTCAAGAATATCTTTGGTAGTAGTGCAAAGATGAGCAGTGTTTAGATGAACATGACCAATCGATGAATATCTTTGGCTGTGAGTGCAAAAGATGAATATTTGATTCCAGATGTATATTGATTGATGTTACTGAGGATAAAAGATGAGCGATGAACTTTTAAATTCATACATAGAAGATAGTAGTTTGCATTCTCTACTTAACTCTTCTAATGAATTATTATTTCATTGCGAATATTGATTTAAAATTTGTTGTCTATTGTATTCTATTAGATTTTTCCTGTTGAAGACTAACGATAATTTGTTGTATATTATCTTAGTCATAATATTCTTTACTAGGCTAGTTGAGCTCACCCTTTTCCTTTTTGTTCCATTTTCTTCTCAAGAGGCGAGAATATAAGCGAAATGCAGCCTCGGGTATGGAATGAAGGTTTTAGAAAGAATTGTTTAGTAGTCCTCACCATTTTGTAAAATAATGTATCAATAAATGTGATGAGGATTTATTTGAGTATAGATATTGTCTAGAAGATAATATTTGTATTCAAACTCACAGTTTTACTGTTGTAATAATAAAGTTGTAGTTGTTTCTGTACCATGTATTGACAACTCAGAATAGGTGATGTATGTGAGACCCCAGATTTTATCAATAAAGATTTAAATTTTGTTGAAATAATTTTTTTTAATATTATGGTGTGAATTTAAGATAATATTATAGTTGTGGGTAGTATTTATAAATTTTGCAAAGTATGCAAGTGGTTATATTATATTCGATTGGTCGGGGAATATTCGGTTTAACAGGGAATATTCTTACAACGGCTCAATCATTGGTGGACCCTATAATGTAATTATTGTTATTGATTGAAAAAACGACAAAAATATTTTATTGAAATAACGGCGGAAGTTTTACCGTGAGTTCTTGTTGAACTACTCGGTAGTAAAAGTCTGCGATGTCGTGTGTGGTTGCGTAGTAGCACCACGGTATTGATTATTGATGCTTATGTGAGAAGTCACTCGGTTTGATTCCATTATTGTCGATTAATAATATGAATTATTATAGCGATAATGACGTTTTATTTTATTCGTATTATTAACGTAATAAAAGCGAAACATCTTTTATATAAAATAGAATACTTTATTAAAGTTATTACATAAATAGAATATATTATATTTTATTATGCATAGTGTTGCGTAGTGTTTTTGCATAGTATTTTGCATAGTATTGCATAGTGTTTGCATAATAAAATGTTTTTATATAAATAGAATATATTATATTTTATTTAAAAGATTTTTCTTTAAATATGGATAGTCAGTTAAAGTAAAATCAATCTGGACCGTTCATAGATTAATTCTTATGCATTCCATTTTCCTATAAATAAAGCTCATTCCTTCATTATTTTCTTACGAATTCATTGAAACTACAGAGAGAAAATTATAGAGAGAAGCTATAGAGAAAAATTATAGAAAGAAGAAGAGTATTACCTTTACTTCACTACTTACTATATTCAGGTTCTTTTACGGTGAAGGGTGTTATTCTTCTTCTTGAAGAGAACTTACATTATTTCATTCACTATTATTACATTGGAATAACTTTTGTAAAAGTGGCATACCCTATACATAACTTTGTATCATGGCATACCCTATACTTGGTGAAATCCTTATGTTATTCCATTGCTTATTATTACATTGGAATAACTTTTGTATCTGCAGTTTACCTATACTTGGTGACATTCTTCTATTATTACATTGGAACATCACATGCATGTGTTTTACAGGACTTAAAATTTTATTATTATTCATTGGAACATCCATCGTTCATGTGTTTTACACCGACTGGTTCCGCTTTATTATTATTACATTGGAACATCACATGCGTGTGTTTTTACACCGGACTGGTTCCGTCTTTATCATTCTGTTGGAATATCCTATCATGTGTTTTTACACCGGATCTCGGTTCCATCTTTATTATTATTCTTTGGAACATCCACGTCGGTTGTGAATTTCACCGACACTGGTTCCGTTATTATTATTACTGTTGGAATAACTTTGTCATCTCACAAGTCTGCGCATGCATGGTGATTTCTTTTGTTATTCCATTCTTTATTATACCGGTTGGTTAAAACTTTGACTTATATACTCCATGAAATTAGTAGAATATCCTTGATATTTGCGTTTCATCCAATATCTTTTCATGGAAATATTCTTACGATCATTCTTGAATTTTACTCTCTGAAACGATGTCATGTTGACAATTTGGGCGTTAATAATTCATGGATTAAATAATTCTTGAACTTGTTTTATTGAATTATTATGTCAATGTCATCATCCTCATGTTATATTATGTTATCTTTGGCTTACGTGCATAGATGAACTTAGTATGATTATGACCGAGGATCATTCGGTATAATCATGACTTGATATAAATGATGTGACAAAAAGTCCTCGATTGGCTTTGTAATGCGATGATGGATAGTTTTGGTATGATTATGACCGGGGTGATTCGGTATAGTCATGACCATTGATAATTTGATGAAAATCCTTGGCCAGTGTAGTGCGGGGATGATTAGATGTGGTGGTTTATTTATTAAAAGTGAGTCTCGGCGATAAAAATTGATGAAAACCTTTTAAAACCTAAAAGATAGTAGACTTTATTCTCTACTTGACTCTTTTAATGGATTGCTTATTCCATTGCATTAAAGCGGTTTGTCTATTATATTTTATCGGTTTAACATTGTTGAAGGCTAATGATAATTTATTACGCATTATCTTAGTCATAATATTTCTTCTTGGGCTAGTTGAGCTCACCTTTCTTTCACTTTATTCTCTTGAGAAATGAGAACATAATTTGGGACGAGTCGGGGAGCAAGTAATGGTCCGAAGGATAGCATTAGTAGTCCTCACTATTCAGTGAAATAGTGTGATAATAGTTGTAATGAGGACTCCTTTTGAGTTTGTATAATATCTAGTAGACAATATTTGTATTCAAACTCACGATTTATATATCGTATTATACACCGCGTTATATTAGTAAGTTGTATTTGAATTTATGTACCATGTAAGTGGCGACCCAAGATGGGTGGCGTATACCTAATTTTAGAGGCGTCGCGGTTGGTATCGAGCTTAGGGATATGATCCACGGTTGAGATGTGAGATAAGAACTAGGAGGGAGAGAGAAATTCCTTCGCTAGTATAACCTACCTAAATTTATTTGGTATTTAATTGGTGGATTCGATATATAGGGAAAATATGTGATATGTTAATTAACCCTTGTTTTGTGACGGTGTTTGAGAATGGTATCCTGAAAATCTTTGAGATAAGAAATGAAGCACATGAGAGTGTTGATTCAAATTTCAAACAAAAAGGTAACGACCAACAATCGATAATAATAATCATCTTTGGTGGCAACGACCATCGAACAATGATAACCATCGTGGGGAAATTATCATGTTAAGAATGGTAACCACTTAGGTGGTAATCATGGCAAAGATAATAGAAGTGGAAATTTCAAGAAGAAAGGTAATTTAGCTCAATTTTTGTTGTGCAAGCAAAGTCAAGTCCAATTGGATAGTGGCACCAAAGGCGGATCTGGACAAAACAAAGTCGGTGGTTTCGGGAAGAAGCGTTTTTCGTGACTTCTCAAAAAAGTGGGTAACTTAAACGAAGTTAGCACAGGTTAGTTAATTATAAATTCTTGCGAAGTCTATACCTTATTAGATATCTGGGTTCTACCCATTCTTTTATCTCTCTTGCTTGCTTTGCGTTCAACGTTTAAATTTGACTCGGAGAAATTAGACTTTGATTTATCTATTGAAACTTCGTTGGGAGAAACCTTCGTTACCTCCAACATTTATTAATCTTGTTGTTTCAAATAAACACTTTCACGTTACTGTCGATCTTATCTCTTTGAAAATACTTGCCTTTGAGGTAATTTTAAAAATCGATTGATTAACTACTCATTATTCTTTTTTGTAAGGTTGTTAGCTTTCATATTCCTAACCAACTTTGTTATCTGAATTCAAAGTAACCAAATCCTAAAGTTAATCATTTGTGATATCAAGCCATAAGTAAAGAGCCCGAACCTTTCGTTGTCAACTTCCTTGTGTGGAATGCAAAGGCGGACTTTCTACGAGCGACATCGTGAATGAAGATGGCAAGTTTATAGGTATCATTGTGAGGTCTTATCTCTAGGTTAAGGGATAGAAGTCACAGTTGGTATCAATGTGACGTCTATCCAAGTCTTGGATAAGAGTAATGATTTTGAATGATATTTCTATCATTAATAAATTTCTTGACGTATTCTTGAAGATTTCCTAGCCTACCCTAGAGCGTGAAATCGAATTTTGTATTGACCCCAGTACAAAAACCCATTTCTTAAACCCTCAAATATTTCTTCAACTAAATGAACAGTTTACGTGGTTTATGATGAAAGTCATAATAAAAGCATTGGAATAATGAAAATCATGGGTATTCATGGTATTAGTAAGTTTTATGATGAGTTATGTTGGTTAGTATGTAAAAACATGAAAGTTTCTTAGAAATCACAAAGAGTTGAAAATCGATTTTGGTGAAAAAGCGTAACATGAAATTCAATTGACCATATCTCTTATTATATTTTGAATTTTTGAATGTGGTCAAGTCCTAGAGTTAGATCTACGAGTTACCTAACTAATCCAAGTGGAATTACTGGAAAAGGTGTTGTGGATTTTTGTGTGGACTGATTTTAGCAAAGGAGGCCAAAGCTGTAAATTTCGAAAATGCTACTGCCCAGAAACTTTAAGGGACTGTTTCGGCCACTTAAATTATGAGAAAATTCTGGCCTTTTGGGACATGAAAGTATATGGTATAAAGTACCTCCTGTCCAAAAATGAGCTCATTCGACTTAAAATGAGCAAGTTATGACTATTTCAATATTTAGGGTTTTCAGGCGAAAAATGCTATAACTTAGAGTTCTATAACTCATGACCATGAAATTTAAACTAGAAGCTCACGTTAACATGTGTAAGATCCTGCCAAGATTTGGGAATTTTGGAGTTAAACTTGAGGTAGCTAATTTCTTAAGGAATTAATTAGAAATTGATTTTTGAAAATAGTAAATGAATTTTAAAAATTCCGAGAAAATATATTTTCATTATGGGACTATATTATGCTAAATCCCAGAAAAGAAATATTTTGGGACTAATTTGGTATTTTCATGAAAATAGTTTAATTCTGAACATATGAGTTAAATATGTTATGTGAAGTAATAAAGTTGAAAATAGGATTTTATGGCTAGAGAATCCTATATAGAGTATATGCATATTTTTTTGATGAGGATTTGATAATTGGTGATGATATTTTATGAGTATGGCATTTTGAATGATTAAATGCATTATATGGTAAAAGCGTAAACAATTGAGATAAATTGTTTATAAATTTAAGAAGTGATTAAAATATTATTATAATATTAATGTTATTAGATTATGAGATTATTAAGTGATTGATAACATGGGGATATTCTTGAATCTGGATAAATTATATTATAAATGTTTAATATTTATCCTTTATCTCATTTGATTGATTCTTTATATCATTATCCTCATGTTTATATTATGTTGAAAGTCATACGTGGCTTTAGATAGTGCATAGATGGACTTGGTATGATTATGACCACGGATTATTTGGTATAATCATATTAGTAATTGAATACACAATTATCTTTGGTAGTAGTGCATGGATAATTTGTGGTCGTGATACTAATGAATACACAATTATCTTTGGTAGTGGTGCATGGATAATTTGTGGTGCGTGATATCTTAATGAATACACAATTATCTTTGGTAGTAGTGCATGGATAATTTGTGGTCGATACTTAATGAATACACAATTATCTTTGGTAGTAGTAGTGCATGGATAATTTGTGGTCGTGATACTAATGAATACACAATTATCTTTGGTAGTAGTGCATGGATAATTTGTGGTCGTGATCTTAATGAATACACAATTATCTTTGGTACGTAGTGCATGGATAATTTGTGGTCGTGATACTAATGAATACACAATTATCTTTGGTAGTAGTGCATGGATAATTTGTGGTCGTGATCTTAATGAATACACAATTATTTTTGGTAGTAGTGCATGGATAATTAAATGGTCGTGATACTAATGAATATCCTTGGCACGTAGTGCGGGGATGATTCGATGATATGGATTAATTATTGAAATGAGTCTCAAAGTGATGAAATATTAATTAATGGATGTGGTAAAAAGTCATCTTTGGTAGTAGTGCATTGATAGACTTGGTATGATTATGACCACGGATTATTCGGTATAATCATGGCCGTAATTGAAAACACGAATATCCTTAGCGATGGTGCATGGATAATTCATGGTTGTGATACTATTAAAATTTGAGTCTCGATATTATTGGTTTTACTGATTTGTATATCTTTGGCTGTAGTGCAAAGATGAATTTGTTAATGAATATCTTTGGCGGATTGCAAAAATGAATTTAATGTTTTCAACGATAAAGGTATTCAAGGTATCCTCATCTCTTTATCATATCGTCATCGTACCCTAATTTCGAGGCGAAATTCCATAAGGAGGGAGATTGTGAGACCCCAGATTTTATCGATAAAGATTTAAATTTTGTTGAAATAATTTTTTAATATTATGGTGTGAATTTAAGATAATATTATAGTTGTGGGTAGTATTTATAAATTTTGCAAAGTATCACAGTGGTTATATTATATTTAGATTGGTGGGGAATATTCGGTTTAACGAGGAATATTAGATACAACGGCTCAATCATTGGTGGACCCTAATGAATTAATTATTGTCGGATTGAAAAAACGACAAAAATATTTTATTGAAATAACGGCGGAAGTTTTACTGGTAGTTCTTGTTGAACTACTTTCGGTAGTAAAAGTACGATGTCGTGTGGTTGCATAATAGCATTACGGTATTGATTATTGATGCTTATGTGAGAAGTCACTCGGTTTGATTCCATTATTGTCGATTAATAATATGAATTATTATAGCGATAATGACGTTTTATTTTATTCAGTATTATTAACGTAATAAAATGCGAAACATCTTTTATATAAAATAGAATACTTTATTAAAGTTATTACATAAATAGAATATATTATATTTTATTATGCATAGTGTTGCGTAGTGTTTTTGCATAGTATTTTTGCATAGTATTGCATAGTGTTTGCATAATAAAATGTTTTTATATAAATAGAATATATTATATTTTATTTAAAAGATTTTTCTTTAAATATGGACCGTCGATTAAAGTAAAATCAATACGGATAGTTCATGGATTAGTTCTTATGCATTCCATTTTCCTATAAATAGAAGCTCATTCCTTCATTATTTTCTTACGAATTCATTGAAACTCTGAGAGAAAATTATAGAGAGAAGCTATAGAGAAAATTATAGAAAGAAGAAGAGTATTACGCTTTACTTCACTACTTCTATATTCATTTCTTTTACGGTGAAGGGTGTTATTCTTTCTTCTTGAAGAGAACTTACATTATTCCATTCACTTTATTATTACATTGGAATAACTTTTAAAAGTGGCATACCCTATACATAACCTTTTGTCGCCAGGCATACCCTATACTTGGTGAAATCCTTATGTTATTCCATTGCTTATTATTACATTGGAATAACTTTTGTATATGCTGTGATTTACCTATACTTGGTGACATTCTTCTATTATTACATTGGAACATCACATGCATGTGTTTTTTGCAGGACTGGTTCCGTTTTATTATTATTACATTGGAACATCCTCACATGCATGTGTTTTACACCTTGGACTGGTTCCGCTTTATCATTCTGTTGGAATATCCTATCTCGTGTGTTTTACATCGGATCTGCAGTTCCATCTTTATTATTACATTGGAACATCACAGTTGGGTGTGAATTTCACGACTTGGTTCCGTTATTATTATTACATTGGAATAACTTTGTACTGTCAATCCGCATGCGTGGTGATTTCTTTTGTTATTCCATTCTTTATTATACCCAGTTGGTTAAAACTTTGACTTCTATACTCCATGAAATTAGTAGAATATCCTTGATATTTGCGTTTCATCGATATCTTTTCATGGAAATATTCTTGATCATTCTTGAATTTTACTACTCTGAAAGCGATGTCGTATTGACAATTTGGGCGTTAATAATTCATGGATTAAATAATTCTTGAACTTGTTTTATTGAATTATTATGTCAATGTCATCATCCTCATGTTATATTATGTTATCTTTGGCTTACGTGCATAGATGAACTTAGTATGATTATGACCGAGGATCATTCGGTATAATCATGACTTGATATAAATGATGTGACAAAAGTCCTCGGTGGCTTTTAATGCACGGTGATGGATAGTTTTTGGTATGATTATGACCGGGGGTGATTCGGTATAGTCATGACCATTGATAATTTGATGAAAATCCTTGGCCAGTAATACGGGGATGATTAGATGTGGTGGTTTATTTATTAAGTTTGAGTCTCAAATGATAAAAATTGATGAAAACCTTTTAAAACCTAAAAGATAGTAGACTTTATTCTCTACTTGACTCTTTTAATGGATTGCTTATTCATTGCGAGTTAAACCGGTTGTCTATTGTATTTTATCGGTTTAACAACTTTGTTGAAGGCTAATGATAATTTATTCGCATTATCTTAGTCATAATATTTCTTCTTGGGCTAGTTGAGCTCACCCTTTCTTTCACTTTATTCTCTTGAAATGAGAACATAATTTGGAGACGAGTCGGGGAGCAGTAATGGTCCGAGGATAGCATTAGTAGTCCTCACTATTCTGTGAAATAGTGTGATAATAGTTGTAATGAGGACTCCTTTTGAGTTTGTATAATATCTAGTAGACAATATTTGTATTCAAACTCACAGTTTATGTCGTATTGTACACGACAGTTATATTAGTAAGTTGTATTTGAATTTATGTACCATGTAAGTGGCGACCCAAGATGGGTGACGTATACCTAATTTTGGGGGCGTCACAATGTATACCTATTTTGGGGGCGTCACAGTTTAAGTGATAAGAAAATAATTTAGGAAATTCATTATTAAGTAAAGAAGTAGATTCAAAGAAGAATATTGAAGGGTTATAAGGATAAGAATCTGGAGTTATCTGACTCTAGTAATAAAGATAAAAAAGTGTAAAATCATAATATTATATGATTAAAGGAAAAGAAGATCGTAAAATAAAACGATAGCAAGTATAAAGAGAAATGATTACAAAAAAAGATCACGACGTGATCAGATTAAATTATTGAATAACATATGATATGTTAAGTGATTAGAATGATATAGCTTGATGCTATAAATAGAAGATACTAGGAAATGGTACAATGTAAACTCAGAAAAAGTGGTAAATGTTAAGATACGAATTAAAGAAAACTCGTATTAAGAAAAGAGAAAGTTAAGATTATGTGAGTTTTCAATCGAGGACTCATGTCAGCAGCTGAGTTGTATGATTTCTTGTATGGACGGGAAATTTGTACTTGGTTTTAGAATCACTTAGCTTCCTGGTCGATATAGTGGTTAGGTTGACTAATTCTTTGTATGGGCGGGGAATTATCCGTTTAGCTTCCTATATTAATTAGTGGCCGAGTTTGGTTTGACAACCATTTAGTTTCTTACATTGATAATCATTGGAACGTAATGTCGCGCTGTTTGTTATATAACATGTTGAGAAGGTGATTCTTTTCTCATGTGTATAACGAATAGGTAGAGAATATAAGGTTTGTTGCGAGTTCTTAAAACTCATACTTCTGGTAAGTTCATTACTCATAATCATATGATATATTTTTGAACCCCTCAGCGAATGG
Source organism: Panax quinquefolius (assembly GCA_020205615.1). NCBI lineage: Eukaryota > Viridiplantae > Streptophyta > Magnoliopsida > Apiales > Araliaceae > Panax > Panax quinquefolius. The sequence goes on from CM035164.1 coordinate 15,185,808, forward strand.
ACGCCTATGGTCTGACTAGGATAAGTTCTGAAACTCATATGATTGTGAAAAGTTCCTGAACTCATAATGTGTGGTAAGTTTGACGAACTGGGTATAGTTATGTTGTGAATGGAGCATTGATGACTATAGGAATAGATAGATTTATTAAGTAATGGATCATTAGAGAAAATGAAGTTGATGATGGAAGCATAGGTATTCCAAATGTTCTAGCTATGCTAGACTTCAAAGTTTTTGACATCAAGCTAAATTCGCACTGATGTGCCTTTCGAAATAAAATGAATTTTGTTATCAGCAAAACATGGTGACAAGTGTGTATTTGTGAACTTTGGGACACTAATACATCGTTACCAGTTGCGACATGATAGCATAAAAAAATGATTTTCGATGATTTTGAGCTATTTAAAGAAGAGTCTATGCTAATTTATTTCTGCTAGACGAAAATGATTTGAATTATCGAAATGTATTTTTATATCATTAATGCATCATGTAACCTGGTGTAGAGATGATAAAAATGATGGAGTTATCAATGCAGAATTACTTAGTGTTGGAAGTGAGCTAAGAATCGTCAGGCCACTATGGAATGATGTAGTATGACAAAGTCACAAAATGACAGAATCCTCAAACAAACTGTAAATACAGTGCGGTATCATGACGTCAAAATAATTTTAAGAATTTTAAAGGTAAATTATTGCCAACTAAATTTGTCCAGCAATGTTTCGATTGAAATTTGAATTATTTTGATATGCGTCTAAGCTATTTGATTCAGCTAGACACATGTTTATGGAATTCAAAGTATTCTTTGAAAGCTTATGCCGAACCAAATTAGTTTGCTACGGAATCTTATGATGAGTCTGAGGCAAACAACTCTGAAAATAGGAATATACTAATTGAATAAAATATTCCAATCAAAGAATGCATATAGTCGTTCTGATTACTAAGCTACAATAGACTAATCATCTAATGTACCCGCACCGGTAGTTTACCTTCTTTGTGATTGTAAACATACCAAATATAAATATTTTCAGAGGTAGAGTACCTTTCTTTCGTAATTGAAAGAGGTAGCAGGTATAAATACCCTTAAACCTCAAAGTTCATAGTTTTTATGATCCCTCAGACAGATATAAAAATTTTTAAACTCTTTAGAGTAATGTTTTAGTAGTATGTGATTATGGATATGAAATAGTGTAAACTCGTTGCGTACGAGTAGAATCTGATGTGATTGAATAAAAGTTATTATGAAAACCTAGTTTTGATGAATGATTGGAGCAATGTTTAGACAATATAAACTCCTAGTGGATATTTATGGTAAAATGTGATGATAGATGAGAAATCCTCAAAGGAGGAAATTGTAAAGGTTAAGTTAAAAACCTAGTTTGAATCAATAGAATAAGCAGATATTAGTATGTTATAATTTTGAGGACGAAATTCTTAGAAGAAGGGGTGAATGTGACAACCCAAAAATTTAAAAAATCTTAAATGATTAAATTAAAGGTTAAACTTTAAAACCTAGAGTTGAAATAGATGATTTATTTAAAAATTTTAAGAAAAATCTATGCGGTTTAATTTGAAAGAGATTATGTAATAATAAATATGGCAAGTCATATGAAGAAGGCTTATTGATTGTAGCAAACCATATGAAGAGGTTTAATAGACATTAAATTAAATGTCTAGTCTAATTTATCTAATTTATGAGTATATAAATTATTTTATGATTTATGAAGGACGTGTATGTTGACATAATATGGTAAATATATTAAATTTTATTTGCTATAAGTAAATAAATTTATATAAACAATTTATAATGTGAGAAAATAAAACTATTAATTATTTTCTATATGTGACGTGTGCATATTTGGTGTAATTGATAATTGGGAGTTAGTGAATATATATATATATATATATATATATATATATATATTTATTACGTGGGAAAATAAAATTATTAGGAACAATTTATGTAATGAAGCAAAAACAAAGGCGGAGTTAAGCATATAATATTTATATATACTTTACCCAAGAGTATTAGAATAAATTCTTATAGAAATTAATTTAATAAAGAAAAGATATTATATTTATTGTAATATCTTAAGGAAGTAAATAAAATTCTTAATTGAAGTTATGATAATGAGGTAAGGATATTATATTATAATATCTTGGGTATGTAAATAATTGTATTTATATGATGAATTATGTGTAGCATATTTATTTTGTAATTATAAAATAAATATGTATTTTATGTATGTAATGTTATGTATTATATAATTTATATATCAAAGATGGGCTATATAAATTATATGATTACAAGAGGGTAAAAGCGTTTTAAGGAGATTTATGTAGTAATTTATTTGATTAAATTAAGTTACTAAGATTGGGTAATTAAATTGCTTAAAAAACATTAAAAGAATAGTAGAATTAATTAACTAAAGTCCAAAACAAGTGGACTAGAAACCGTAATTAAATATATAGGGTTATGGAAATTAAATATATTGGACTATAATATTTTTTATGGCCCAAGCAATTAAAATAGAGAGCCCAATCAATTAAAAGGATGGCCCAACTTTAGCCCAAAACTTGGTGGAATTTGTAGATGGCAAACTAAGCAAATTGGGCAAGTAAAAAAAAAAGAGGCTAAATTCATGGTGCATGCACCGGATAAAGAAGGGAGAATAAGAGCATGCGTTGCAAATTTTTATTTTTTTTCAAAGTTTAGTTCAACCACTCCCTAGCCATGTGTCCTCCTAGCATAGCTTCTTTAATAATTGCCAAGACTTTGCAAGATTTGCTAGATTTATATATGCATACATATATTATATGTATACATTTTTTATATAAAAAAAAGTTACTTTTCTCCACCAAAGAGCTAGCAAAAGAAAAATATTAGGGAGAGAAGAAAAAGAAAGTAAATAGAAAGAGAGAGGAGAGTGTTGGTTCGGCAGCCCCTTGAGGGAAGAAGGAAGAGAAGTTTGCATGCCTCCAAGCTCCATATTCACCCTTGAAAGGAGAGGAAGAAAAATCATCAAAACAAAAGGTTTAAAAGTTCTCCTATTTCAAAACTCTAGTTATTTAATATGATTTATTGTGATGGTTTTTGTCAAAATAAAGATCAATGTTTCTTGAACTTTAAAACTTTATACCTACATGTTATATGGTGTATTATGTATAGATCTAACTATTTTGAGTGATAAAAGTTGGATCAATGGAAAGAAAAGTAAAACAGTTTTTAAAGCTTAAGAAAATTAGTAGACTACTGACCCAAAAAGGGAATTTCGAGATTCGTTAGATGTTTCAGAAAATTCTGGGCTTTTGGTATGTTATAGTACACTGAATAAGCTTTCCATAGACTCCGGAACGGACTAAATCCGACATCGGAGGAGAGAGTTATGACATTTCAAAGTTGTAGTGTCAAAACTGTCCAACAACTACGGTGCAATCTACTTGAACGGAATTTCTGGGCTGATATGTTCGAAATCTGAAAAACTATCACAGGGAAGAATTGTAGTCCCGGAAGTTAGCTTCGCGTGGGCTCAAGAATCACCTAAAAATATTTTAAAACAAAAGAGTTATGACTGTTTTAGCGAAAGAGGGTAAATCTGGGAAAAAGATGAAAACCTTTGCGAATGGACATTTTTGGGGCTTGTTTTAGGCTGCCTAAGAGGTCCGAAATTTCTGGGTGATATTTTTTAAAAATACTTTGGTATGCCGTGTATAACATATCCAAAAATCAGATTAATCAGAATTACGTGCAACGAGTACGAAAATCGCAAAGTAACTATTTTGCTATTGATAATCGCCTCTAGCAAAGACTAGCCGTCAGCAGAAGAAGGCCGAGCAGCACCAAATTTCTTCTTTGGTCTTGCGCGGAATGTTCTGCTATGCAGTCACTTATTTGGATTTTGACACGCTATTTTTTAAGAGCTTCCGTGATCCGTTTTCGCGGTGTGAAATTTTTCTAAAATACTATGACATGAGGTCTATAACATGCTCAAAATTTCACTGTTATACGACTTACGATTTGAGAATTAAAAATGAGCGAACATGCATGTTAGAACTAAAATTTAAGCGAACGCCGAGCGTAGGCGCGCCGAGCATAGGCGCGCCGAGCGACTTTGACGTTCGATGTTCCGAATCACGTTCCGGCAAAATAATAACTCATAATAAATATATTAAAGTCCTACGAGGCGAGATTTGAATATAAGTGATATTTTATGCCGAGAAACATCCTTTCGGGTATAAATAAAGTAATAAAAATATGTAATAAATTTAAATTACATACTTAAGCGAAATAAATCTATAGTTGCGGTAATCCATGTAGCCAGATTATTCCAACATAATAATAAAGAATGGAACCGTGTCAATGCGTAACTCTGCATGCATGTGATATTTATACGAAATAATAAAGAATGGAACCAGTCACGCGTAATCCGCATGCATGGGATGTTCCAACAGAATAATAAAGAATGGAACTGTGTCATGCAGAATCCGCATGTATGTGATGTGTCCAACAAAATAATAAAGAATGAAATAACAACAGAATTCACCAGGCATGCGATAGACCGCACAGACAGGTTATTCCAATAGAATAATAAAGAATGAAATAACAAAAGAATTTCACCATGTATGCGGTACTTCGCATAGACAGGTTATTCCAACATAATAATAAGGAATGGAATAACAACCCTTACGAGTATTGAAAGAAAATAACTCTTTTCATGACTACAAAAGAAATAATACCCCTTACCTTAAAATGAAAAGTATTCCGACTGGTAGGGCGAGGATATTCTTGAAGATAACTTATACTGTTTTCTATGCTCAAAGCTTCTTAAAACTCTAAAGAAATACGTTCAAGATTATAGAAGAAGAATTCTCTGAATTTCTGGTGTGATTTTCAATTCTAACTAAGAATCCTATTTATAGAAGAATGGAAAGGATACTATGCTGCACTATGCAATAAAATATAATATATTCTATTTATAATCAAATAAAACAAAACTTTATAAAAAGTATTATGTTTTATATAAAAAGTTTTTACTATGCAAATACTATGCATAATAAAATATAATATATTCTATTTAAAATATAATAAAACAAATAACTTTATAAAAGTATTTTGTTTTATATAAAAAGTTTTCTATTTTATTACATTTATAATAATAATAAAATAGACTTTATCATCATTATTATAATTCACAATATTAATCGACCAGGTCGTTCCCAAGAAAGAGGGGGCTTTTCAATAAGGATTTCTCCCTATTGGCGCGCAATTAAGTGACCAAACCTCTCCTTGATAGAACTTCTAGACATCGTTAATATTGCAAATAATAATATTAATAACTTTGTCATCTCAATTATTGATTTAATAATATATAAAATATTGATAATAATTGAATCAAATAACGTGAGATACTATACAGCAATTACTGTAGCAATAATTGAACAAAACTGAGTGACTTCTCACGTAAGCATCAATAATCAATACTGCGAAATTACTATGCAACCATGCCAGATTCTCAGTACTTTTAACACCGGTGTTTAAACAGTTAATTCAGTAAAACTTCCGTCGTTAATGATTGTCTTGGTTTGTCATTTAAATATTCCTTGTTAAAACGAATATTTCCTGACCAATCGAATATTATATAACAACTTGCGTACTTTGCAAAATTTATAAATATTACCCACAACTATAACATTATATCAAACTCATTCCATAATATTCAAAATGATATTTATAGAAAATTCATCTTTATTCATAAAAGTTGGGGTCTTACAAACACATTAAAGCACCAGTATTACATGTATTTTTGAATTATTGATTCTTACGTAAAAAGGCACTACTCAATAATTATTACAAGAATTACTATTCAATATTTTATTTTATTGATTCAATAATTATTGCGTTGATATTTTATATTATTGTTGTTTCAATAATTGTCATTGCACAATATTTCTCATTATCGGATCAATAACTCATATTATTTGAATAATATTATTAGATAATATTATCGCAATGTCTAAGAAAGTTCTGCTCAGAAAAGGGTTTGGTACCTAATTACGCCAAGAAGGAGAAATCCTTATCTGGAAGTTTGTGAGACCCCAGATTTTATTAATAAAGATTTAAATTTGGTCAAATAATTTTTTAATATTATGGTGTGAATTTGAGATAATATTATAGTTGTGGGTAGTATTTATAAATTTTGCAAAAGTATGCAATTGGTTATATTATATTCGATTGGCTCTGGGAATATTCTTATTAGCAGGAATATTCGTATAACTACCAATCATCAGTGGACCCCATAATGTAATTATTGCTTGATCGAGAAAACGACAAAAATATTTTATCGAAATAACTATGCGAAGTTTTACCGTGGTTACCGCTGAACTACTCTAGTAGTAAAAGTACAAGAATACATGTGGTCGCATAAGAGTAGACACCAGTATTGATTATCGATGCTTATGTGAGAAGTCACTCATTTGATTCCATTATCATTTATTAATAATATGAATTATTATAATGATAATGACGCTTTTGTTTTATTCAGTATTATTAACGTAATAAAATGTAAACATCTTTTATATAAAATAGTATACTTTATTAAAGTTATTCTATAAATAAATATATTATATTTTATTACGCATAAGTGTTGTATAGTATTTTTTGCATAGTGTTTTGCATAGTATTGCATAAAGTTTTGCATAGTAAAATGTTTTTATATAAATAGAATATATTATATTTTATTTAAAAGATTTTTCTTTAAATATGGACCGTCCGATTAAAGTAAATCAATCTGACCGCTCATGGATTAGTTACTATGCATTCCATTTTCCTATAAATAAAGCTCATTCCATCATTATTTTCTTACTTAATTCATCAAACTCTAGAGAGAGAATTATAGAGAGAAGCTATAGAGAGAAAATTATAGAAAGAAGAAAGAGTATTCTCGCTACTTCACTACTTCTATATTCAGTTTTTTTACTAGTAGGGGTGTTATTCTTTCTTCTTCGAAGAGAACTTCATTATTCCATTCATTATTATTCGCTTTGAATAACTCGTAAAAGTGGCATACCCTATACAAACCTCAGATACGCCAGATACCCTATACTTGGTGAAATCTTATGTTATTCCATCGCTTATTATTCTCGCTGGAATAACTCAGATACGCGGCTTACCCTATACTTGGTGACATTCTTCTATTATTCTGCTGAACATCCTCGTCTCAGGTGTTTTACACCCACCGGTTCCGCTTTTTATTATTATTCTGCTGGAACATCCTGTCTCAGTGTTTTACACCTGACCGGTTCCGCTTTTTATCATTCTCGCTGGAATATCCTATCCGTGTTTTTACACCGGATCCGGTTCCATCTTTATTATTCTGCATTTGAACATCCCGCTTGCAGAATTTCACCGACCGGTTCCGTTATTATTATTCTCCGCTGAATAACTCGCCTACGCTGGCACCGCATGCACGGTGATTTCTTTTGTTATTCCATTCTTTATTATACCCAAATGGTTAAAACTTTGACTTCTATACTCCATGAAATTAGTAGAATATCCTCGATATTTGCGCTTTCATCCAAAGATCTTTCATGGAAATATTCTTCCGATCATTCTTGAATTTTACTCTACTAAACAAAGATCATGTCGACAATTTGACGTTAATAATTCATGGATTAAATAATTCTTGAACTTGTTTTATTGAATTATTATGTCATTGTCATCATCCTCATGTTATATTATGTTATCTTTCGCTTACGCGCATAGATGAACTTAGTATGATTATGACTGTGATCATTCTAAGATAATCACGACTTGATATAAATGATGTGACAAAAGTCCTCAAAGTGGCTGTAATGCAAAGATGGATAGTTTTTGGTATGATTATGACCAGGGGTGATTCTAAGATAGTCATGACCATTGATAATTTGATGAAAATCCTCGACCGTGGTACAGGGATGATTAGATGTGGTGGTTTATTTATTGTCGAGTCTCAAATGATAAAAATTGATGAAAACCTTTTAAAACCTAAAAGATAGTAGACTTTATTCTCTACTTGACTTTTTAATGGGTCGCTTATTCCACCGCAGCTTAAACCGGTTGTTTATTGTATTTTATCGCTTTAACATCATTGAAGGCTAATGATAATTTATTCGCATTATCTTAGTCATAATATTTCTTCTATCAATAGTTGAGCTCACCTTTTTTTTTCACCGTTTCTTCGTGAAATGAGAACATAGCCGGGACGAAGCCTGGGAACGGGTAATGGTCCGTGAGGATAGATTAGTAGTCCTCACTATTCGTGAAATAAAGTGTGATAATAGTTTGTAATGAGGACTCCTTTTGAGTTTGTATAATATCTAGTAGACAAAATTTGTATTCAAATCTCACGCTTTATGTCGATTGTATACCTACGCTTATATTAGTAAGTTGTATTTGAATTTATGTACCATGTAAGTGGCGACCCAAGATGGGTGACGATACCTAATTTTGGGGCGCCATACTGGTATCGAGCCATAAGTGTGAAGAGCCCCAGCCTCTCGTTGGTGACTTCGCATGTTGATGGGGAATGCACCGCCGCATCTCCCGTAGGGACGCGCCTTTTCTTCGGTGGCAAGTCGATAGTACTAATGTGAGGTGTCGACACAAGTTGGTGTCCAGAGTCACAAAGCTAGATCGAGCTTAGGATACGATCCTGCTAAGAGGTGAGAATAGTACTAGGAGGGGAGAGACGGGAATTCCTTCGCTAGTATGACCTACCTAAATTTATTTGGTATTTAATTGGTCACGTAATATAGGATAATTTGTTACATTAAATTAACCATTGTTTTGTGACAAAGTTTGAGAATGGCATCCGAAAATGCCGAGTTAAGCAATGAAGCACATGAGAGTGTTGATTCACCAAACAAAAGGTAACGACCAACAACACGATAATAATCATATTGGTGGCAACGGCCATCGTAACAATGATAACCATCGTGGGGAAATTATCATGCTAAGAATGGTAACCACTTTCTGGGTAATCATGGCAAAGATAATAAGAAGTGGAAATTTCAAAGAAGAGAGGTCATTTAGCTCGATTTTGTCGATATAGTGAAGTCAAGTCCAAATTGGGATAGTGGCACCAAAGGTGATACAAAGGACAAAAACAAAGTCACTGTGGTTTCAGAAAGAAGCGTTTTCGTGACTTCTCAAAAGTGGGTAACCCGAACGGTTAGCACGTTTAGTTAATTATAAATTCTTGCTAAGTCTATACCTTATTAGATACCTGGTATTCTACCCATTCTTTTATCTCTCTTTTGCTTGCGCTCAACGCTTAAATTTGACTCGGAGAAATTGGACTTTGATTTATCTGCTTAAACTTAGTTGGGAGAAACCTTCACACTCCACTCGCTTATAAATCTTGTTGATTCAAATCAAAACTTTCACGCTACTTCGCCAATCTTATCTCTTTGAAAATACTTGCCTTTGATTTTAGGAATCAATTGGTTAACTACTCATCATGCTTTTCGTAAGGTTGTTAGCTTTTATATTTATAACAACCTCATTATACTAATTCAAAGTAACCAAACCCTAAAATTAATCATCATTATATCAAGCCATAAGTAAAGAGCCCCGAACCTTTCGTTGTTGACTTCCTTGTGTGGAATGCACCGCCGACTTTCAGAGGCAACATCGTGAATGAAGATGGCAAGTTTATAGGTATCATTGTGAGGTGCTTTCTAGTTAAGGGATAGAAGTCACAGTTGGTATCAATGTGACGTACTATCCAAGTCTTGGATGAGAGTCACGCTTTGAATGATATTTCTATTATTAATAAATTTCTGGCGTATTCTTGAAGACTTCTTAGCCTACTTAGAGCGTGAAATCGAATTTTGTATCGACCCCAAAGACAAAACCCATTTCTTAAACCTCAAATATTTCTTCAACTAAAAGGATCTGCTTTACGTGGATTATGATGAAAGTCATAATAAAAGTATAGAACTAATAAAAATCACGGTATATGAAGTATTAGTAAGTTTTATGATGAGTTATGTTGGTTAGTATGTGAAAACATGAAAGTTTCTTAGAAATCACAAAGAGTTGAAAATCGATTTTAGTGAAAAACGTAATATGAAATTCAATTGACCATATCTCCTATTATATTTTGAATTTTTGAATGTGGTCAAGTCCTAGAGTTAGATCTATGAGTTACCTAACTAATCCAAGTGGAATTACTGGAAAAGGTGTTGTAGATTTTGTGTGGACTGATTTTAGCAAAGGAGTGCAAAGCTGCAAAAACCGAAAAAGCTTCTGCCCATGATTTTAGAGAGGCTGTTTCGGCCACTTAAATTATGAGAAAAATTCTGGCCTTTTGGGACATGAAGGTATATGGTATAAAGTACCTCCTGTCCAAAAATGAGCTCATTCTCGACTTAAAATGAGCAAGTTATGACTATTTCAATATTTAGGTTTTTCCGATTTAAAAACGCTATAACCGAAAGTTCTATAACTCCGATGACCATGAAATTTAAACTAGAAGCTCACGTTAACATGTGTAAGGTCCTGCCAAGATTTGGGAATTTTGGAGTTAAACTTGAGGTAGCTAATTTCTTAAGGAATTAAGTGGAAATTGATTTTTGAAAATAGTAAATGAATTTTAAAAATTCCTAGAAAAATATATTTTCATCATGGGACTATATTATGCTAAATCCCAGAAAAGAAATATTTTTGGGACTGATTTGGTATTTTTCATGAAAATAGTTTAGTTACTTAACATATGAGTTAAATATGTTATGTGAAGTAACAAAGTTGAAAATAGGATTTTATGGCTGTAGAATCTTATATAGAGTATATATATTTTTTTTTTTGAGAGATTTGATAATTGGTGATGATATCTTATGAGTATGACATTTTGAATGATTAAATGCATTATATGGTAAAGCGTAAACAATTAAGATAAATTGTTTATAAATTTAAGAAGTGATTAAAATATTGTTATAATATTAATGATATTAGATTATGAGATTATTAAGTGATTGAAAACATGGGGATATTCTTGAATCTCGGATAAATTATATTATAAATGTTTAATATTTATCCTTTATCTCATTTGATTGATTCTTTATATCATTATCCTCATGTTTATATTATGTTGAAAGTCATCTCGTGGCATCAGTGCATAGATGGACTTGGTATGATTATGACCACGGATTATTCTAAGATAATCATAATCAGTAATTGAAAACACAATTATCTTTGGTCAGTAGTGCATGGATAATTTGTGGTCGTGATACTAATGAATACACAATTATCTTTGGTCAGTAGTGTATGGATAATTTGTGGTCGTGATATTAATGAATACACAATTATCTTTGGTCAGTAGTGCATGGATAATTTGTGGTCGTGATACTAATGAATACACAATTATCTTTGGCCGTAGGGCATGGATAATTTGTGGTCGTGATACTAATGAATACACAATTATCTTTGGTCAGTAGTGGATAATTTGTGGTCGTGATACTAATGAATACACAATTATCTTTCGCCGTAGTGCATGGATAATTTGTGGTCGTGATACTAATGAATACACGATTATCTTTGGTCAGTAGTGCATGGATAATTTGTGGTCGTGATACTAATGAATACACGATTATCTTTTGCCGTAGTGCATGGATAATTGTGGTCGTGATACTAATGAATACACAATTATCTTCGGTCGTAAAGTGCATGGATAATTTGTGGTCGTGATATTAATGAATACACAATTATCTTCGGTAGTAGTGCATGGATAATTTGTGGTCGTGATACTAATGAATACACAATTATCTTTGGTCGTAGTGCATGGATAATTTGTGGTTGTGATACTAATGAATACACAATTATCTTCGCCGTCAGTAGTGCATGGATAATTTGTGGTCGTGATACTAATGAATACACGATTATCTTTGGTCGTAGTGCATGGATAATTTGTGGTCGTGATACTAATGAATACACGATTATCTTTGGTCAGTAGTGTATGGATAATTCGTGGTCGTGATACTAATGAATATCCTCGCCTCGTAGTGCGTGGATGATTCGATGATATGGATTAATTATCGAAATGAGTCTCAAAGAATGAAATATTAATTCATGGATGTGGTAAAAGTCATCTTTGGTCAGTAGTGCATTGATAGACTTGGTATGATTATGACCACGGATTATTCTTAAGATAATCATGATCAGAATTGAAAACACGAATATCCTTAGCCAAGAAAGGTACGGATAATTCATGGTCGTGATACTATTAAACCGAGTCTCAAAGGTTTTATAGCTTATATATCTTTGGCCAGAGTAAAGATGAATTGTTAATAAATATCTTTGGCCCAGTAGTGCAAAAGATGAATTGTTAATAAATATCTTTGGCCTGAGTGCAAAGATGAATTGTTAATGAATATCTTTGCCGATTGAAAAGATGAACTTAATATTTTCAACGATAAAGGTATTCAAGGTATCCTCACCTCTTTATCATATCAGTATCGCACTTAATTTCGAGGGCTTAAATTCCATAAGGAGGGAGATCAGAGACCCCTGATTTTATTAATAAAGATTTAAATTTGGTCGAAATAATTTTTTAATATTATGGTGTGAATTTGAGATAATATTATAGTTGTGGGTAGTATTTATAAATTTTGCAAAGTATGCAAGTGGTTATATTATATTCGATTGGTTCTGGGGAATATTCGGTTTAGCAGGAATATTCGTATAACTACTCAATCATCAGTGGACCCCACAATGTAATTATTGTTTGGATCGAGAAAACGACAAAAATATTTTATTGAAATAACTATGAAGTTTTACCGTGGTTACCGCTGAACTACTCTTTCAGTAGTAAAAGTACAAAGAATACATGTGGTCGCATAAGAAATATACCAGTATTGATTATCGATGCTTATGTGAGAAGTCACCTACTTTTGATTCCATTATCATTTATTAATAATATGAATTATTATAATGATAATGACGCTTTTGTTTTATTCGTATTATTAACGTAATAAAATGTAAACATCTTTTATATAAAATAGAATACTTTATTAAAGTTATTCTATAAATAGAATATATTATATTTTATTATTATATAGTGTTGCATAGTATTTTGCAGTAAAGTTTTTGCATAGTATTGCATAAAGGTTTGCATAGTAAAATGTTTTTATATAAATAGAATATATTATATTTTATTTAAAAGATTTTTCTTTAAATATGGACCGCCGATTAAAGTAAATCAATCTGGACCGCTCATGGATTAGTTACTATGCATTCCATTTTCCTATAAATAAGCTCATTCCATCATTATTTTCTTACTTAATTCATTGAAACTCTGTAGAGAGAAATTATAGAGAGCTATAGAGAGAAAATTATAGAAAGAAGAAGAGTATTCGCTACTTCACTACTTCTATATTCATTTTTTTACTAGTAGTGGTGTTATTCTTTCTTCTTGAAGAGAACTTCATTATTCCATTCATTATTATTCATTGAATAACTTTGTAAAAGTGGCATACCCTATACATAACCTCAGTATACGCCAGATACCCTATACTTGGTGAAATCTTTATGTTATTCCATTGCTTATTATTCTGCTGAATAACTCAGATACGCTGTTACCTATATACTTGGTGACATTCTTCTATTATTCTTTGAACATCCCCTGCTCGTGTGTTTTTACACCCAATTCGGTTCCGCTTTTTATTATTCTCATTGAACATCCTGCTGCAGTGTTTTACACCTGACCGGTTCCGCTTTTTATCATTCTCTCGCTGAATATCCTATCCGCATGTGTTTTACACCGGATCCGGTTCCATCTTTATTATTCTCGGTTGAACATCCCGCTTGCGTGAATTTCACCGACCGGTTCCGTTATTATTATTCTTCGCTGAATAACCTGCCTATGCGAAGTACCGCATGCATGGTGATTTCTTTTGTTATTCCATTCTTTATTATACCCAAATGGTTAAAACTTTGACTTCTATACTCCATGAAATTAGTAGAATATCCTTGATATTTCATGTTTCATCCAAAGATCTTTTCATGGAAATATTCTTCCGATCATTCTTGAATTTTACTCTACGTAAACAAAGATTGTGTCGATAATTTGACGTTAATAATTCATGGATTAAATAATTCTTGAACTTGTTTTATTGAATTATTATGTCATTGTCATCATCCTCATGTTATATTATGTTATCTTTGCTTACGCAAGATAGATGAACTTAGTATGATTATGACCAGGATCATTCTAGTGATAATCACGACTTGATATAAATGATGTGACAAAAGTCCTCGGTGGCACAGAATGCAAGTTGATGGATAGTTTTGGTATGATTATGACCAGGGTGATTCGGTATAGTCATGACCATTGATAATTTGATGAAAATCCTCGACCGCAGTACGTGGATGATTAGATGTGGTGGTTTATTTATTGTCGAGTCTCAAATGATAAAAATGATGAAAACCTTTTAAAACCTAAAAGATAGTAGACTTTATTCTCTACTTGACTCTTTTAATGGGTCATTTATTCCGCCGCAGCTTAAACCGGTCATTTATTGTATTTTATCGCTTAAACATCGTTGAAGGCTAATGATAATTTATTCTCGCATTATCTTAGTCATAATATTTCTTCGGGCTAGTTGAGCTCACCTTTCTTTCACCGTTCTCTTCGTGAAATGAGAACATAGCCGGGACGAGCCTGGGAACGTAAGTAATGGTCCGAGGAGGATAGCATTAGTAGTCCCTCACTATTCTGTGAAATAGTGTGATAATAGTTGTAATGAGGACTCCTTTTGAGTTTGTATAATATCTAGTAGACAAAATTTGTATTCAAACTCACGCTTTATGTCGTATTGTATACTTACGCGCTTATATTAGTAAGTTGTATTTGAATTTATGTACCATGTAAGTGGCGACCCAAGATGGGTGACGTATACCTAATTTTGGGGGCGTCACAAAAGCCCCCTCTTTCTTGGGAACAACCTGGTTGTCATAATTGTGATTCTATAATATTATTTATGAATAATTAATTATTGATTTATATGATAAAGAAATATTTATTTTATGAGGATATAAATGATGACTATATTTATTTTATGTGGATATAAATGAAGGAATAAATACTGAGGTATTTTATCAGTATTTTATCGGAATGGAGGTATTAAAAATCGTCCGTATATGAATTTCGGATATTTTCTGATTAGAATTTGAAAAAAATTTAAACTTAAAAAGTTATAGAGAATTTAATTTCCTATGGAATGGACATAAAATTCGTATTTTTTTGATAAAAAGACTATTTATTATGAATTATTGAAGTTTCGAAAATTAAATATTTTTATTAAAATTGTGGGTGGGACCCACTTTTGTTTTTAACATGTGGGCTGCAAATTTGTGTTCAAGATGGTTGGCTTTGATAGAGGTGGGCGTAGAAAAGAAGAAAAGAAATAATATTATTTTATTATTTTAGTCTCCTCTAACGTTCTAGTATTTTCCTATAAATAGGGTGCTTAGTTAGAATTGAAAATCACACCAGAAACAAGTTTTCTCTCTCTATATATATATATTATCGAGCGTATTTTGTGAGTATTTAAGATACTTTGTGAGTTGCTATTAAGTGCAAGTTTCCTTCGGCTTTACATCCGATATTCCGATCAGAAGTATTGTTATTTTGAGGTAAGGGATGCTATTTTCTTCCTAATGATGTTATTCTTTCAATATCATTATACTGAAATATTTGTATGGATTTTATTGTGGAATTTCTACCTTTTTGTGTTGGGGTTACTATTCACGTGTACTGTCACGTATACGGCACTATTCACGAATACGACACTATTCACCAAAAAATAAAATTTTTTCCTTTTTGTCCAAGATGTCTATTATGGTTACTATCTATGATTGTATCCATGTTTTGATCTTTACTTTTGAATTATGCTTCACAATTAGTTATTATGGAATATTATTGAACTTGGATAAACTGTAATATGAATCCCTAATATTTGTTCTTTTATCTCACCGGATTCGCTTTTCTTTAATATATTTTTCATCATCCACAAATCCTAAATGATGATATTCTCGAATATCTTTGGCTTTGTAGTGCAAAGATGAATGATTAATCGATGAATATCTTTGGCCCAGTGCAAAGATGAAACAGTGTTGAGATGAACACACGACCAACCCGTGATACACATGAATATCTTTGGCTCAGTAGTGCAAAGATGAATATTTGATTCAAGATGTATATTGATTGATGTTACGAGAGATAAAATATTGATGATGGACTTTTAAATCTTAGAAGATAGTAGAATTCATTCTCTACTGACTCTTCTAATAGATTGTTGTTTCACCGCAATTGTTGATCTAAAACTTGTTTGTACATAATGTTCTATCGATTTTTCCTCGTTGAAGAGTAATGATAATTTATTGTATATTATCTTAGTCATAATATTCTTTACTGGGCTAGTTGAGCTCACCCTTTTCCTTTTTGTTCTATTTTTCTTCTAAGAAGGTAAGAACATAGCAGGAACTAGCCGGGGTATGGAGTGACGGTTCATGATAGTTGTTTTAGTAGTCCTCACTATTTTGTAAAATATATAGTGTATCAATAATTGTAATGAGAACTCCTTTTAAGTTTGTATACTGTCTATTAGACAATATTTGTATTCAAACTCATAATATATGTGTTGTCGTATTTTGCACGACAATTGTATTACTGAAGTTGTATTTGTTTCTATACCATGTATTTGGCGACTCAAAATAGGTGATGTATACCTATTTTGGGGGCGACACAACTTAGGTCTTACTCTTTTTACCTACTACCAACATGTAACCTTTAAATTATTTCTCTTTATCTTACTTTCTAGTTTCTGACCTTCTCGGTCCTATTATTCTTTCTACCTACAATATGTTAATGAATGCAAAGGTGAACATCAAATATACTTAGTAAGTATGGAACTGAAATAAAAAATTTAAGGAATAACTTTGAATAAATTATAATTCAATAATTTGGAAACGAAAAATAATTATCAGCTTTACGTTTCTTAGATGGTCATAAAAGACCAAAAGTCCAGCTTTACGTACTGCAGGTGATCAACCTAACAATACTTCGATGATCTCTGTAACATGTTACTTCACTGTAGTACACAATAACTTGTCAAAGTAATCTCATCAATGAATAAATATATTTTAAACAAATAAATAGCTCGTCAAGAAAATTTTCAACATAAGAAACTTCAACATCAGTCTTTATCTTTGAATTATTCTTGAGGGATCATATAAGGATCGTGAACTCTTAAACTTTTCAAAAATGTTTCTTTGCAAGAGCGCAACTTAACAGTAACACAGACTGCAGACTCTAACACACCAAAGCCTCGTCGTGGCACTATATAGCCTGGCTACAATCTTCAAGTCGACACTATATGGCCCATAATTGTTTGACATTCATACAACTGAAAACTTTTACACACGGTCACGAAGATCATGAACTCGTCATACATAATTCAACAGTCACAATGGCTTTGAATTCTATACATGGTCATGAGAAACATGAACTCATCATACAGAATTCAACAGTCACAATAACTGTGAATTTTATACATGATCATGAGGACCACGAACTCTTTTTTAAAAGTTAACAGTCACAATAACTGTGAATTTTATACATGGTCATGAGGACCATAAACTCTTTTATAAAAGTTAACAATCACAAAAGCTGCGAAATCTTTTCACGCCGAAACGTAAAAATTCCCCTATAATATAGGATTGTTCATCCTTAGTCTTAACATTAAGAATCTTCATCAAACAAATTCGGATTAGATAACATCAACCATCACAATTAACTTTATAATAGGGTAGTCGAAACAAATGACATCCTCTCTACTTCTAATAAATTCATGAATATCAAGAACCTGGAAATTCAGAAATAACGCTTCGTTCATAGAACTTATCACCATACATTATGAGTTCATGAACTTGCCATCATAATATGAGTTCAGGAACTCGTCATAATAATATAAGATCAAGAACTCATTGGAAATTTACCATAATATTATGAATTCAAGAACTTACCATACTAATTACGAGTTCAATAACCTACGTACCATAATAATATCAGTTCAAGAACTTGCATATATCTCCAAATCTTGCAGCTCAGCTCAATCATAAGCATTTGCATGACTTGCAGAATTTCAATAAATAAGGAACTTATTCAAATAAAGAGTTTGCCATGAATTTATAACTTGCTCAATAATTTAAAAATATCAAATAGTTCAGAGAACTTGCAACAATTAAGGAACTAGCACATAAACTCAAAAATAAGAAATTTCATAATTTGCGGAACTTGCCTCGGTCCGTACGTAGTTTATCATCTACATATTCACATCCAATATTTCTTCTCTCGTACTCAATTTTGAGTCGTCTACAATATTATAGAATATTTCCATCAACAAATTAACTTCCTTATAATAACATTTACTTTTATTAATTTACTTCCCGTAATTATATTTAAACATTTTTGTTAATTTCTCCAATAATTCCCAACATTAGAAACAAAATTCTAAAATTTTAAAATCTTAAACAATATCTTCTTCACGTCAAAATATGTTATTTTACGTCAACATATACCATCATACGTCACAATAAATCAATCCTCAAAGTTTCGTTTTAAAACGAATTATAAAACTTGATTTAACTTTTGCCAAACACTTGATTCTGTTTTTGTTCATTCTTAAGTCAAATTAAAGCTTATACAATCTACTTTAACCTCATCTAGGCCATGCATGACTTCAGCCCCTTCTTTGATTAAAACAAAATTTCACTTTTTACAACCACAGTCAGATTGTTACAAAATCTGGCCAGCTTGACTAAAAAAATCATAACAAATAATCTTTATGGATTTTTTACTTGATTCTTGCATCCACGCGTAGATAACTTCTGTATCTACAACTTCTCATTTTATTTCATGTTCAGATTCTGAACACACAAACCCAAAAAATTCTTTAAAAAACATGTTAGAATTAGTTTTTTTCAAAATTCTGATAGTGCAGTTCTCAGAACCAGCCTGCTTTAAAAATTCGCCATAAATAATCTAATATGAACTTTTGAGTTATTCTTGCTCGTTTTTGTGCGTAAATGACTTACAAGGATATTTTTAGACATCAAGATCATCTTTTAATTCTTTATACACAATGAGATATAACAGTTACAAAAAAGGGTAACAACAAAATTTTTTTGGAAATTTCAAATTTCCTGATTTTGTTAGATTTCTTGATTTCTCTTGTTTATACAATTCATTCGTATATCATTAAACAGAAAACGAGTATGTGATGGCCCACGCGCATCACATAAAATCGCTCACATACTGAAACAACTCGGATCAAATCCCAAGTCCGGAACAAATCAAATCAAATCCATCTAAATAAGGTCCTTAAACCACCGGACCGAAATAAGTATCTTCACGGGTCAACGTAAATTTCACCACAATGCTCACCCAAAAGGTCATAACTTGAAGAGTCTTATTGGTAGAACTTATTTCTTTATATACACACAAATTTTTTTCCTATCTTTCGATGTAGGATCGGGTGATTACAAACTCCCCACTTAAATTTCCTCGACGTCCCTGTCGAATCCCATCACACACACTACCCAAGATTTTTGTCTCTCTAGCCATTGTAGGCGCATGTGAGAGGTGTTTAAGATGGGGGAGTTAGGCAGAAAAAGGTGTGGTACAAAGCCGTGCTAGATAGGAGAAAAGCCTTGCATGAGAACCACGAGAGAAAAGCTCTTTGCTTTAAATGGGTACCAAAAGTGAAGAAGGAAAGTGATAGCTCGCAGCCAGTGTACAAAGCGGTTGTGAATGAATTTGGCAAGTAAAAATCTGTCAAGTTTGAGTTAGATCCTCCCATTGAGAAGAACCATGCCGATGAGACAAAGCCGGACATGAAGATAGTAGAAAATTCCAAGAAGCTTGAGTTGAGCCAAGATTTCGTTGGAATTAACTCCGAGTAAGGAGTTGAAGTTGGTGATTCCTCCTCTCATGGGTTCGGAGGGGAAGATTGTTGGGTGTGGGTCCTCATCCATGAGATAGAATCTAATATAGAAAAGAATTGATTTTCTTTGTGAGCAAATAAGTGGGTTTACTTGATATTAAAACAATTAGAAATTGGGTTAATGGAAGCAATATTGGAATTGGAGATTCCATGAAATGAATCCAAGTTGAAAAAAGATTTACTTGTTAGATTGGTTGGTGACCAAGATAAGGAGATGTGATCCCTAATTTGATTAGGAGAATAAATTGTTTCTAATCCATAATAGGAATGGATTAGGAAGAGTACTATAAATAAGGCAATGAGAGAGTCTTATTTAATATATGAGATAGAGAAGCTTGGTAGTAAGAAGATACCAAAAGAATAAATTGAGAGAATTATTGTTTGTTGTTCGTGGGTATCCGCCATCATCTCCGTTCAATTGAAAGCTTGAAGACTTTATTGCTTGGGGTGTTTTTTGGTGGTGAAGTTAATTAGGTTTCTCAACTTAATCAAAGGTAAATTTGTATTATCTCAATTTATTGTGTAATCTCAAGTTTTAAGGCATAAAACTTGAGAGGATTATCAGAAGCCATTATTAGTGATATAGTGGATATTCGGAGTTTGACCCGTGGTTTTTACCTCTTAATTTTAGAGGGGTTTCCACATAAATTTGGTGTCTTGCTTGTGGATGGTTATTTGTTATTTTTGTTCTAATAATTAGTTTTGTTGATTTCATATTTAATTGCACAAAGTCGGAAAAGTAATTCCTGGGATATAGATTATTTTTAGCGTACTTTTCCCAACAGTGGTATCAAAGCTTGGTTATTTTTTGTGGTTTTCTTGTGCGAATTAAATGGAGGATTGGACAGCAGGTTGCATGGTTAATCTGAAGGCTACAAATTATGCAATTTGGAAGCCAAGAATGGAGGATTTGCTTTACTGCAAGGATTTATACGAGCCACTTGAGAACGATGGAGTTAAGCTCACAAACAAAAGTGACGCACAGTGGAACAAGATGAACAGGAAGACTATTGGTCTGATTAGATCGTTGATTGATCAAAGTGTGTTTCATCATGTTGCCACGAAAACTAAAGCCTATGATCTCTGGAAAAAATTGGAGTCCATGTATGAAAGGAAGACGGCGCAAAATAAAGCTTTTTTGATTAGGAAGCTCGTGAATTCTAAATTCAAGGATGAAAACTCCGTTGCAGAACACTTGAGTGATTTTCAGAGTTTGATAAAACAGTTGAGTACGATGAAGATGGTCATTAACGATGAGATGCAGGCTTTGCTGTTGTTGAGCTCTTTGCCTCATAGCTGGGAGACGCTGGTTGTATCATTGAGTAACTCTGTTCCTAATGGCAAGCAGACTATGGATACAGTTAAGGATAGTTTGTTTAACGAGGAACAGAGGCGAAGAGATACTATGGTGATTAGTGCTGAGTCACAAGTTTTTGTCACACAGAGTAGAAGCAAAAACAAAGGGAGAAACTCTCTTGAAGATGACAACTCTAGGGGAAGGTCAAGAGATAGAAAAGAAGTAATTTGTTTTCACTGCCAGAAGCCGGGTCACATAAAACGAGAGTGCAGATTTTTAAAGAAGGAGCAGTCTAAGGAGAAAGATGAGGATACAGATTCGATTGTGTATCTATCCGACGTTGATGTAGCTATTGTTTGTGATGATAAACCCAAGTGCCATGTTAATGATTGGATTATTGATTCGGGTGCTTCGTTCCATGCTACTTCGCGTGGTGAAATCTTCACATCCTACAGTAGTGGTGATTTTGGCCATGTGCAGATGGGAAACGGAAGTGCATCCAAGATTATAGACATTGGAGATATTTGTTTGGAAACTAACAGTGGTTGCATGTTGATGCTCAGAGAAGTCAGACATGTTCCGGATATTCGTTTTAATTTGATCTCTGCTGGTAAGCTTGATGAGAATGGTTATAAAAGTTATTTTTGTGAAGGTCAGTGGAAGCTCACCAAAGGGTCTCTAGTGGTGACTAGAGGTAAGAAGGTAAACACTCTTTATACGATGCGGGGGCATGTGAGAGGTGTTGAAAATGGAGGAGTTAAGCAGAAAAAGGTGTGGTACAAAGCCGTGCGAGATGGGAGAAAAGCCTTGCATGAGAACCACGAGAGAAAAGCTCTTTGCTTTAAATGGGTATCAAAAGTGAAAAAGGAAAGTGATAGCTCGCAGCCAGTGTACAAAACGGTTGTTAATGAATTTGGCAAGCAAAAATCTGTCAAGTTTGAGTTAGATCCTCCCATTGAGAAGAACCATGCCGATGAGACAAAGCCGGACATGAAGATAGTAGAAAATTTTAACAAGCTTGAGTTGAGCCAAGATTTCATTGGAATTAACTCTGAGTAAGGAGTTGTGGTTGGTGATTCCTCCTCTCATGGGTTCGGAGGGGGAGATTATTGGGTGTGGGTCCACACCAATGAGATAGAATCTAAAATAGAAAAGAATTGATTTTTTTTGTGAGCAAGTAAGTGGGTTTACATGATATTAATACAATTAGAAATTGGGTTAATGGAAGCAATATTGGAATTGGAGATTCCATGAAAGGAATCCAAGTTGAAAAAAGATTTACTTGTTAGATTGGTTGGTGACCAAGATAAGGAGATGTGATCCCTAATTTGATTAGGAGAATAAATTATTTCTAATCCATAATAGGAATGGATTAGGAAGAGTACTATAAATAAGGCTATGAGGGAGTCTTATTTAATATATGATATAGAGAAGCTTGGTAGTAAGAAGATACCAAAAGAATAAATTGAGAGAATTACAGTTTGTTGTTCGTGGGTATCCGCCATCATCTCCGTTCAATTGAAAGCTTGAAGACTTTATTGTGACGCCCCCAAAATTAGGTATACATCACCCATTCTGAGTCGCCAGATACACGGTACAAAATTCAAATACAACTTCATTTATACAACTGTTGAACTGTCGTATAGAATACGACTACAATTAACTGTGAGTTTTAATACAATTGTATGTAAATCTCATGGTGCCTCAACCATAACCTTACAATGGTACTTTACATAAAAGTATAGTCAAAAACTGTTTTAGAAATTAAAATCTTTGGGAAGTGCTCAAGAAAACCTTCGCATGACAGGGAGGCCATGCGTCAGGGTTATAATAGATATCATATGTCCACGTAATTATCCTCGATTGACCCAAAAGTCCCCAAAGAAAAATAAGAAGATTACTATCATCTTCTTTCCAATGGTGAGTCTTCTTCGACATATAAATATCTCTGTTGTCTCCAAGTGAAAATTATATTTCAAATATACTCCAAGATCGGATAGGTAGTTCCTGAGATATATTCAAAGAAGTGGATATGCACAACCCTCGCCTTATGATAACACGAGTTTGTATGTCATTAGACATCTTGTATGATATAGTGGCAAAACACCCTTCCAAAGTCAGGGTTCACCTCACCCTATTTGATTCACCAAATATAACAACTAAATGATGTATAGAATACAACACACTTTTCTATACTTTGCTTAGGAGAACCTCTACAGCTAGAGACCACCGTTTTATTCCTCTGTTATCCCCGCTGACCCTGCACCCTTCTAAGACAACACTCTTATTACCCGAAAGGAATTGTGAAGCGTATGGGTGAGCACAACTAGCCCATAGAAAGAATATCATGACTAAAAAGATAATTAAATTATCAATAGCTTTCATCAATAATAAATCAAAGATTTAGAACATATGACAGATAATAAAACTTTTCAACCATAGTTGCAGCGAAACGAGCAATCACGATCATGTGAATAACTCATAATCACAATTGTGATTCTAAATTCCTCTTCGCACCTAGGACGAAGATAATTTTCATCACCTGAAACATCAAAAATCATGGTTATATAAAATCACAATTCCTGCTCGTAATCATTAAATCATCTTTGCTCTACGGCCAAAGATATTCATTATTATCACATCCATGAATTAATATTTCATTGTTGAGACTCAGCTCAATAATTAATCCACATCATCGAATCATCCATGCACTACAGGCCAAGGATATTCTTTAATATCACGACCACGAAATATCCATGCACTACAGCCAAAGATAATCGTGTTTCCATCAACAGTCCTGATCATGCCATAAAATAATTCATCTTTGCACTACGGCCAAAGAGAATCCAGAGCCATAATCTTACCAAAAATTGTCCATCAATGCACTAAGGGTGAGGACTTTTTCCACTTCATTTGTAACATTATGGTTATGATTATACCGAATAATCTTTGGTCATAATCATACCAAGTCCATCTATGCATTACAGGCCACAGATGACTTTCAACATAATATAAGCATGAGGATAATGACAATATTATAAGCATTGGTCAAACTAAATCAAGGATAAATATTAAAGACTTTAAATTTATCTAAACATTATCAATCACTTAATAAAATCATAATCTAATATTGTTAATATTATAACAATATTTTAATCACTCCTTAAACTTATAAACAATTTAATTTAATTGTTTACACTTTTTCAAATAATGTATTTAATCATTCAAAATGCCATACTCATAAGATTTCATCACCAATAATCAATTTACTCATCAAAATCAGATATACCTTATATAGATTTTCAAGCCATAAAATCCTATTTACCAATTATTCAACTTCACATAACATATTTAATTCATATGTTCGTAACTAAATCATTTTCAAGAAAAATACCAAATCAGTCCCAAAAATTATTTTTTTCTGGGATTAAGCAGAATATAGTCTCATATTGAACATATATTTTTGTCGGAATTTTTAAAATTCATTTACAATTTTTCAAAAATCAATTTCTAATTAATTCCTTAAAAAATTAGCTACCTTAAGGTTAACTCCAGAAATTCTCAAATCTTGGCAGAATCTTACACATGTTAACGTGAGCTTCCAGTTTAAATTTTATGGTCATCGGAGTTATAGAACTCCGGTTATAGCGTTTTTCGTCGAAAAACCCTAAATATTGAAATGGTCATAACTTGCTCATTTTAAGTCGGAATAAGCTCATTTTTGGACAGTAGGTACTTTATACCATATATTTTCATGTCCCAAAAGGCCTAAAATTTCTCACAATTTAAGTGGCCGAAAATGCTCTTTTAAATTTTCTGGCAGTAGCTTTTCGGCACTTTTCAGTTTTTGACTCCTTTACTAAAATCAGTCCACAGGAAAATCTACAACACCTTTTCTAGTGATTCCACTTGGATAAGTTAGAAAACTCATAGATCTAACTCTAGAACTTGACCACACTCAAAAATTTGAAATATAATAGGAGATATGGTCAATTGAATTTCATACTCTATTTTTACCAAAATCTGATTTTTAACCCTTTGTGTTTTCTAAGAACTTTCATGTTTTCACATAATAACCAACATAATTCATCATGACAATGACATAATAATTCAATAAAACAAGTTCAAGAATAAGTGTTAAAGATTTATAAGTTAATTTATCCTGAACTCAATAATGTCCAAATTGTCATCATGATACTACTTTGTGGAGTAAAATTCAAGAATGCTCAGAAAAATATTTCCATAAAAAGATACTGGATGAAGCGCAAATATCAAGGATATTCCACTAATTTCATGGAGTATAGAAGTCAAAGTTTTAACCAACTGAGTATAATAAAGAATGGAATAACAAAAGAAATCACCAGTACATGCGATGGAATCGCATGACAAAGCAAAGTTATTCCAATGTAATAATAAATAACGGAATTAGTCCCACAGAAAACGCATGCATACAAGATATTCCAAATGTAATAATAATGAATAGAACCGTGTCCCAAGAAAACGCATAGATAGGATATTCCACCGTAATAATAAAGAATTGAATCAGTCCCAGAAAAACGCATGCATGTGATATTCTAATGTAATAATAAAGACTAGAATAATGTAAGAATTTCACCAAGTATAGGTAGCTCACATGATACAAAAGTTATTCCAATGTAATAATAAATAATGGAATAACAAAAGTTCTCTTCATGAATACAAAAGAAATAATACCCCCTACCGTAAAAGAAACTGAATATAAGAGTAGGGAAGTAGCAGAATACTTTTCTATAGTTTCTCTATAATTTCTCTCTCTAGAGTTTAAGTGAATTCGTAAGAAATAATGAAGGAATGAGCTTCTATTTATAGAAGAATGGACTGCATTGTAACTAATTCATGAACGGTCCATATTGATTTACTATTAAAATTTAAAGTAACGGACCATACAGATTTACTATTAAAACTTTAAACCAGCGATCCATATTGATTTACTATTATAACTATCCACCAGCGGTCCATATTGATTTACTATTATATCTTCAACCAACAAATTCACGAAAATTAAGCACATCTCCTCATGGACTAATATTGTACCCAAAAATAATTTGGACCGAAAAGAAATATATTTTACGGGTGAATAGTATTCCGTGAATAGTAATTCGTGAATAGTAACTCATGAATAGTAACTCGTGAATAGTAACTCATGAATAGTAATTCGTGAATAGTACCCCGTCACGAAAAGTGTTCCGAATACCCGATTGAACAATACTGAGTGACTTCTCACATAAGCATCAATAATCAATCTCGTGTACTACTATGCAACCACGCGTATTACTGTACTTTTAAAATTGGGTGTTTCAACAATTAACGGTAAAACTTCCGCAGTTATTTTTATAAAGTATTTTTTGTCGTTTTCTCAATCCGACAATAATTCTGTTGTGGGGTCCACCAATGATTGTACCGTCATACGAATATTCCTCAACAAAAAGAATATTCCCCGACTAATCGAATATTTCCCGACAAAACGAATATTTTATATCAACTTGCTTACTTAGCAAAAAAAAAAATCACATATTACCCTTAACTTTAAACTTTTATCAATTTAACTATTTACCAAAATAAAAAAATTGAATACTTTTATTTCATAAAATTTGGGGTCTCCCAATCACCCCTCCTTATGAAATTTCACCCCTGAAATTTACGTACGTACCTGGTATTCGAAGAGATGAGAATACCTTGCTTTCTTTTCAGATTATACATTCCCGGTAATTTCCTCGCTACCATGATTTTCCCATTTCTCATATCATGTATTTCAGATATCATTCTAGAATATAGCTTCAAAACAAAGGTTAATTGACATATCATAATTTGTCAACTTATCAAGTGAACAATTTTAGCTTAGGTAAGTCACACACTAAATAAGTATATAACTCTGCCTCTCCCTCCTGGGATCTAGACTATTATCTCCACCAGCGACCATATCCCTAAGCTCTGATACCAAATGTGACTCTAATCCCTTTACTTGGATAGCACCTCACATTGATACATATCAACTTGCAACCGAAAGACGGCGTCCCCTACGGAGAGTCTGGCTTCAGTGCATTCCAGGACTTGGAAGTCACCAGCGAGAGGCTCGGGGCTCTTCACACTTACGGCTCGATACCAACCCGCGACGCCCCCAAAATTAGGTATACATCACCCATTCCGAGTCGCCAGATACACTCAGACAAAATTCAAATACAACTTCATTTATATAATCGTTGAACTGTCAGATAGAATACGACTACGCTTAATCATGAGTTTTAATACAATTGTATGTAACTCTCATGGTGCCTCAACCACAACCTTACAATGGTACTTTACATAAAAGTATAGTCAAAAACTGTTTTAGAAATTAAAATCTTTGGGAAGTGCTCAAGGAAACCTTCGTACATGGGAGGCCATGCCTCTAGGTTATAATATATATAATATGTCCACAGAATTATCCTTGGTTGACGCAAAAGTCCCCAAAGAAAAACAAGAAGATTATTATCATCTTCTTTCCAATGGTGAGTCTTCTCTTGACATATAAATATCTCCGTTGTCTCCAAGTGAAAATTATATTTCAAATATACTCCAAGATCATATAGGTAGTGCCCGTAGATACATTCAGCAAGTGGAAGCACAGAACTCTGTCTTATGATAACACGAGGTTGTATGTCATTAGACATCTTGTATGATAGTGGCAAAACACCCTTCCAAAGTTGGGTTCACCTCACCCTATTTGATTCACCAAATATAACTACTAAATGATGTATAGAATACAACACACTTTTCTATACTGTTTAGGGAGAACCTCTATAGCTAGAGACCACCGTTGAATTCCCCTGTTATCCCCGCTCGACCTGGCAACACTCTTATTACCTGAAAGGAATTGTGAAGCAGCAGGGTGAACACAACTAGCCCAGTAAAGAATATCATGACTAAAGATAATTAAATTATCAATAGCTTTCATCAATAATAAATCAGAGATTTAGAACATATGACAGATAATAAAACTTTTCAACCATAGTTGCAGCGGAACGAGCAATCCATTAGAAGAGTCAAATAGACCATAAGGTCTATTATCTTCACTATGTTAAAAGTCCACCAATAATATTTTATCCTTGTAACATCAATCAACAATTCCCGTCCACGATCATGTGAATAACTCATAATCACAATTGTGATTCTAAATTCTCTTCGCACCTAGATTTAAGATAATTTTCATCACCAAACATCAAAAATCATGGTTATATCAAATCACAATTCCTCGCCAGAATCATTAAATATTCTTTGCACTACTACCAAAGATATTCATTATTATCACACGCATGAATTAATATTTCATTCACGAGACTCACCAATAATTAATCCACATCATCAAATCATCCATGCACTACAATTCAAGGATATTCTTTAAGATATCACGACAACGAATTATCCATGCACTACTGACCCAAAGATAATCGTGTTTTCATCAATCTGCTACGATCACGCCATAAAATAATTCATCTTTGACTACTACCAAAGAGAATTCATAGCCATAATCATACCAAAAACTGCTCATCAATGCACTACGGCCAACGAGGACTTTTTCCACATCATTTGTAACATTACTACTTATGATTATACCGATAATCCCAGGTCATAATCATACCAAGTCCATCTATACACTACAGCCACGTATGACTTTCAACATAATATAAGCATGAGGGATGATGACAATATTATAAGCATTGGTCAAACTAAATCAAAGATAAATATTAAAGACTTTAAATTTATTTAAATATTATCAATCATTTAATAAAATCATAATCTAATATTGTTAATATTATAACAATATTTTAATCACTACTTAAACTTATAAACAATTTAATTTAATTGTTTACACTTTTCTAAATAATGCATTTAATCATTGAAAATGCCATACTCATAAGATTTCATCACCAATAATCAATTTACTCATTAAAAATCTGCATATACCTTATATAAGATTTTCAAGCCATAAAATCCTATTTACCAATTTTTTAACTTCACATAACATATTTAATTCAAATGTTCGTAACTAAATCATTTTCATAAAAAATACCAAATTAGTCCCAAAAATTATTCTTTTCTAGGATTAAGCAGAATATAGTCCCATATTGAACATATATTTTTGTCGGAATTTTTAAAATTCTTTTACTATTTTTCAAAAATAAATTTCTAATTAATTCCTTAAGAAATTAGCTACCTTAAGGTTAACTCCAGAAATTCTCAAATCTTGACAGGATCTTACACATGTTAACGTGAGCTTTCAGTTTAAATTTCATGGTCATCGGGGTTATAGAACTCCGGTTATAGCGTTTTCCGTCAGAAAAACCTAAATATTGAAATGGTCATAACTTGCTCATTTTAAGTCGGAATGAGCTCATTTTTGGACAGTAGGTACTTTATACCATATATTTTCATGTCCCAAAAGGCCGAAATTTTTCTCATAATTTAAGTGGCCGAAAATGCCCTTTTAAATTTTCTGGCAGTAGCTTTTTGCCACTTTTCAGTTTTTGACTCATTTACTAAAATCAGTCCACACGAAAATCTACAACACCTTTTCTAGTGATTCCACTTGGATAAGTTAGAAAACTCATAGATCTAACTCTAGAACTTGCCCACACTCAAAAATTCGAAATATAATACTACATCCGTCTCACAATAAGTGCTTTTTTAGGCTTAATATTTTTTCCCAAAATAAGTGACGTGTTAGAACTCCAATACAATTTTTACTATATTTTCTCATATATGCCCTTGTGCATCCAATGGTATTTATTGCATCTTGCAATCACTACAATTAAATGACACTCATTAACTCTTCGATTTCAAAGAAAATATATTAAAGGTATTTTTGTCATTTTAGCTTATATATTGGTATGTTTGATTTAAGCTAAAAAAGCACATATTATAAGACGGAGGTAGTAGAAGATATGGTCAATTGAATTTCAAACTTCATTTTTACCAAAATCTAATTTTTAACCCTTTGTGTTTTCTAAGAACTTTCATGTTTTCACATAATAACCAACATAACTCATCATGACAATGACATAATAATTCAATAAAACAAGTTCAAGAATAAGTTTTAAAGATTTATAAGTTATTTTATCCTGAACACAATAATGTCCAAATTGTCAACATGATACTACTTTGTGGAGTAAAATTCAAGAATTCTCAGAAGAATATTTTCATGAAAAGATACTGGATGAAGCCTTGAATATCAAGGATATTCCACTAATTTCATGGAGTATAGAAGTCAAAGTTTTAACCAACCGAGTATAATAAAGAATGGAATAACAAAAGAAATCACCGTGCATGCGATAGATCGCACAGCGTGTTATTCCAATGAATAATAAATAACGGAACCAGTCCCCCGTAAAAACGCATGCATGTGATATATTCAAATGTAATAATAAAGAATGGAATAAGGTCCAAATAGAAAACGCATGCATACGATATATTCAATGTAATATTAAAGAATGGAACCGTGTCCCACCAGAAAACGCATGTATGTGATATTCCAATGTAATAATAAAGACTGGAATAACAGAAGAATTTCACCAAGTATAGGGTAGCCCGCGTATTGATGATTGGGTAATATACCCATGAATCAAATATACTTGAGCTTAAATTTGTGTATTCTCGAGTCTTTCAGTAGCATTTTTACTGTGTTTAAGTTTTGTTTTGCAGATTAGGGACTGTGGGAGCGAACGGGGGATATTAAGCTAAAAAAGGGTAAAATGGTAAATTTTAGAAGGCCAAGATCTTGGCGCTTATAATCATATAATCCCAAATACGGGCACCGGGCAGATCGATGGTTGACCAAGGCGCGTTCGTTGACTATCCGGTTGATTTGATTATTGGAGGCTATTGGAGAAGTTGTTTTGGATTAGGATTGTGGGAAGCTATAAAAAGAAGTTAAGCGCTGAAATTAGGTATCCTATCATACATAATTGGAGGCTGAGCAAAGAGTAAAGAGGAGCTTGGAAGATTTTCACATAGAGTTTTCTTCTTCTTCATTCTTTCAATTTGTGTAATTCTTTAAGGATGATTTGCAAAAGATTATTGGTTTTTATTTCCGTTATGAACTAATTCTTTAATTAAGATTACAATTGAACCTTTTATGGCTATAAATTAGTTATTCAATTTATTCCAATTACTTATGTTAAAGTGAATTGTTTATCTTGCCTTGCATTTATTGATTAATTATTTGGCCAATAATTACCTTGTTATTCTAGAAGGAATTGAAAGAGGAATTCTAGGGTTAGAACTGGGCTTGATAACGTGTGACTTAGTTATTTGCACAGTGAATAATTAGATTTGTGAATTGAATGGAAATATCTGTTCACCGCATGCAACACATAAGGAATTGGAATTGAAGGAGTTTAATTCACTTGTTTTGCATAGGAATATAGCATGATTAATTTGAATTAAATAGAAGTCAATTGATCACTTGGACAAGGGTTGTTGGCAATGTAGAATTCCTGTTAACAATTCAATAGGCATAATAATTGGGATAATTGGATAAGTGATTTATAGTTCATAATTGGGGATATTGAAGTCTTAATCTTTATTTATCTGAATACATTCGAATCATAGTTTTGTTTGTTTGATTTAATTTAGAATAATCTATTTTACTTGTTTAATTTAGTTTTATCAGTACAGAAAATCACAATTTATGGTTGTTTAAATAAAATTGGATTGATATAGTGCTAGTAGTTGGAATTTATTAATTAGAATTCTCTGTGAGATCGACACTCTATCTTATCACTCTATTACTTGTTGACCGTGTATACTTGCACGTTTGCTTTGATTGTGAAATTGACCAACACGTATACAGGTTATTCCAACAGAATAATAAATAATGGAATAACAGAAGTTTTCTTCATGAATACAAAAGAAATAATACCCCTTACCGTAAAAGAAACTGAACATAAGAGTAGGGAAGTAGCAAAATACTTTTCTATAGTTTCTCTATAATTTCTCTCTCTAGAGTTTCAAAGAATTCGTAAGAAATAATGAAGGAATGAGCTTCTATTTATAGAAGAATGGATCGTGATAAGTAACTAATTCATGAATGTTTCTGCATTAATTTACTTTTAAACCGACGGTCCATATTGGTTTACTATTAAAACTTAAAGTAATTATCCATACTTGATTTACTATTAAAACTTTAAACCAAATGATTCATATTGATTTACTATTATAACTATCCACCAATGGGTCCATATTGATTTACTATTATATCTTCAACCAACTATTCTAAAAATTAGCACATCTCCTCATGGACTAATATTGTACCCAAAAATAATTTGGACCGAAAAGAAATATATTTTACGGGTGAATAGTAACTCGTGAATAGTGACTCATGAATAGTAACTCGTGAATAGTAACTCATGAATAGTAACTCGTGAATACTAACTCGTGAATAGTAACTCATGAATAGTACTCCGACACGAAAAGTGTCCCGAATATTGATTTACTATTATATCTTCAACCAACGGTCTGAAAAATTAGCACATCTCCTAATGGACTAATATTGTACCCAAAAATAATTTGGACCGAAAAGAAATATATTTTACGGGTGAATAGTAACTCGTGAATAGTAACTCATGAATAGTAACTCATAAATAGTAACTCGTGAATAGTAATTCATGAATAGTAACTCGTGAATATTAAATCATGAAAAGTAACTCGTGAATAGTACTGCGACACGAAAAGTGTCCCGAATACCCGATTGAACAATACTGAGTGACTTCTCACATAAGCATCAATAATCAATACCATGTACTACTATGCAACCACGCGTATTACTGTACTTTTAACACCGAGTGTTTCAATAATTAACGGTAAAACTTCCGCCATTATTTTCATAAAGTATTTTTTGTCGTTTTCTCAACCCGATAATAATTCTGTTGTGGGATCCACCAATGATTGTACCGTCGTAGGAATATTCCCCGACAAAAAGAATATTCCCCGATTAATCGAATATTCCCCGACAAAACGAATATTTTATATCAACTTGCTTACTTTGCAAAAAAAAAAAATTCACAAATTACCCTTAACTTTAAACTTTTATCAATTTAACTATTTACCAAAATAGAAAAATTGAATACTTTTATTTCATAAAATTTGGGGTCTCATATTTATTGCTTGGGGTGTTTTTTGGTGGTGAAGTTAATTAGGTTTCTCAACTTAATTAAAGGTAAATTTGTATTATCTCAATTTATTGTGTAACCTCCAGTTTTAAGGCATAAAACTTGAGAGAATTATTGTAAGCCAGTTATTAGTGATATAGTGGATATATTAGAGTTTATGCTCTAGAGGCCAATTATTTGATATAATTGCTTAATATTTTGATATTATATTTGAATAAATAAATGAATGATTTTATTATGGTTTTATTTACTGCGTTATATAAATGTTAACATAATAAAATTCCTTTGAACAATGATACAATTTATATAGTTTCAAGTATGTGACTTGAACATGAGATTATATAATTACAATTAGTATCATTGCTCTTAAATGTCCTTTAGTCGAAAGTACCATTGTTGATAGGACAACAATGATGCATTGAGACTAGTATGTGGATCGATCGATGACCAAATCTCATTGGTCATAAATATATGAGATATTAAGTCAATGCATAGGTATGTGTCGAGAACGATGTCTCGGATGGACCCACCATGAGAATTCTATGTGGAGCATCGAAGTGTCATTAGCGATTCTCATAGTGACAATGATGTAATGGTCCTCCGACCTGAAATTACTATATTTATACACGAGAATTTATGTACTTTGATATCATCAAATGTCACCTTTAATAGGGTGGACTATAAAGGTGATTATTGGGTACATCATGAATCGTGTGAGGAATATGAGTGATCTAGATGGAATTTAACCATCCTATATATTAGGGGTGATATCCATAGGCCTCTTGATGGAGTAGGACTATGAAATGCATGGCCATGCTCAAATAGTGATTTGTTTCATATAGTCTACTCATTGATCAAGAAAACTCAAATTAAATTATGAAGAGTATGACATATTTCATGACTCGAGTTTAATCTAGGATGTCAAGGTTAAAAGGATTAAATTACATTGAAACATTGGTCACGAAAAGGTTGCATCGAATCATCGATCTTATTATTACTTGGGTAGGAGTGATGCATTACTAGATGTCGCTCACTGTTTATAATTTTATAATATGATTTTAAAATTATTGCCAACGTAATAATAACATATAGGGTTACACACAAAGAATGTAATTAAAAGGAAATTAATTTAAATTGTAAAGATTTAAATAAGTCAATATGATTGATAGAATTTTAAATTATGAATTTAAATTAATAGGATAATTTATATATAGGTATATTAATTAAGTAAGACTTAATTAAGATATATATATATATATATATATATATATATATTTTGATTTTATTTTAATTGGATTAGAGTTTTAATTAATTCCTATTAACTACTATATATATGATATATAGCAGCCATTTTAAGGTACGATCATAAACTCACAAACCCTAGCCGCTTCTTGAGATAGACTAGAAAACGTTCAAAATCTTTTTTTCTTTGGTGGCTAGTATCTGCATGCTCCTTTTTATTGCGTAATCGCGACGATTTGTGTGCGTTCGTGTGGATACCATAGAGACGTAGTACCGTGAGGAATTGCGTTGGAGATTCGGAGCATTTCAGAAAATTCTATAATCGGTATAATATCAAACCACTGAATTAATTGTTTTTCGCATGGATTCTGTTTTAGGGTTTCGAAAATTGCTTTAAAATTTTAATTTTCGTTGTGCGTTTCTGTACCAAAACCCAACAGGATATTCGGAGTTTGACCCGTGATTTTTACCTCTTAATTTTAGAGTTTCCACGTAAATTTGGTGTCTTGCTTGTGGATGGTTATTTGTTATTTTTTTTTATAATAATTGGTTTTGTTGATTTCATATTTATTTGCACAAAGACGAAAAAGTAATTCCTGGGATATAGATTATTTTTGGCGTACTTTTCCCAACATATAGTTGTTTCCTTCTAATATTTATAGTAGACGCAATATGCATGTGAGTGTATGACGACGATCGTTTCTTCAAATTTATCTTCGAACTTCAAATTTGACTTTTTACCCGTAAAATCACCTGTCTAATAGAATAAAACGATTGTCGAGTAAGACAATCGTAGAGTGACCATTAAAGTGAAAGATCGTAGTGATTAGAGGAAATCGTAGTGGCCATCAATGGAAGATCGTAAAGTAAAGAGGTAAACGCATAGTAATTCTAGAACAGTGAAAAGTGACAGATAAGATGTCAAATATTTGGGAAAGTATAACCATATAAGATGAAAGGAAATGTATGATTTTGAACTAAAGAAAAATTAAGTCCAAGATAATTAAAAGAAGAATAAAAAAAGTGACATATGAGATTGTGACACCCCCAAATCCGGGTACTTCAATTCCACGGGATTTGGTGTTCACTGTACAAATATCATCTATCTATCTACCCATAATAAATGCAAACCATGCAATAGATAGAAATAATAATAAATCTCCCCTTATGGGGTTACATCAACTAAATAATAAATACAATCTCAGGTTACTCTAACCTTAAACATTTGTGCGGAATCATAAACAATTAAGTCTTAAACAACATCAATAACTTAAGTCTTAAACAAATACATCATCATATAAAACAACAAGTCTTCATCACTTGTTAACTTGCCCTTGCCTTTCTTTGGTAGAAGGTTCGCTCGCTTCTTTCGTTCTTAAGCGCAATGTTATTATTACGCAAGACCGAGCACAAATGCCCACAAGTATAACAATGAAATAACAAAGATAATAACATGCGAGTGAATCAAAGACATCCGAATAAAAGCTCAACTTTTGAATCAAGAATGAATAACAAGAATCAAAAGATTTCTAAGGTCATAAGACCTTGAACTATGTCCCAGGTTATCAAGGGTTATACTTGAAACCTTTAACATCGTAAGACTATGGACCTTTCTACTGCATTTCTTGGGAGGATCAACCCTTAGTACCATACTGCACAATATCATAACGCTAACGCATAAGTAAATCCCTTTGCAGGATTGTTCATCTCAATTTGACATTCGAGTCCGCACCAAAGGAAGTTTGGTTTGGATAATTCATCAAAGGTTCTAAAATTTAGAACGCTCATCAACTATGGACTAGTCGAATCAATAAGGGTTCGCTAGTCTAATAAAGTTCAATAATAATGATATTCAAATTGAATAATAATCTCAGGAAGTATACAATAGGACAATTATTGTATAACTGAATCATGCTTGGAAAAGATAATCAATCTTTAATATAACATTTGAACATGAATAATAATAATGATAATTTACTTGAGGTAATTAATAAACTTGAACAATAATGACAAAGGGGTTAAAAACTTGCCTCACGCCAGAAGCTAAACGATTACTACTTCCGCTTCCACAAATCCTACACACATACCATATGTATTCACGACATTCATTAGTTACATTTTCACTTAATTATTTAATATAAACTCCACTTTATTTAACAAATCATTACCCTTCTAATTTAATTACTTAATTAAATTAGAATATTTTCATTCTCTTACTATTATTACACTCGAATAAATTATTTCATAATAATTTCCATCGAATATTTAATTTATTCCATAATATCTCAATTAAAATATTTAATTTATTTTATAAATATTTTAATAATAATTTTCATCGAATATTTATTTTATTCCATAATATCTCAATTAAAATATTTAATTTATTTTATAAATATTTTAATAATAATTTTCATCGAATATTTATTTTATTCCATAAATATCTCAATTAAAATATTTAATTTATTTTATAAATATTTTAATAATAATTTTCATCAAATATTTATTTATTATTATTTATTTTTTTTATTTTTTTTATTTATTTATTTTGATCACGTAGTGGTAATTTAGTTTAGTAACGTACCAAAGGGCTAAGGTTACCAGTGCTCATTTCTCGAGTTCTAGCTTCTGCGATTCATGAACATAACAAGGCCAAATTATGCCAAAATCAATCACACGTAAAATTATACATGAATATGGCCATAACTTCCAATTAGTTATTTTTTTTTACACGAATTTAGACTTACCCAATCATTGTAATACATATATAATCATTACTTAACCCTTCTAGCATGATTTTTAACAAGTTACAACACATAATTTGCAAAATCAACACATTTACTTTCACTGTTCTTGATGTTCTTGAAGGTTTTGAAAATAAAACATGAAAATTGTCACTACGGATTCGTTATAACACCGAATCCGTTTATTTAAATTTTGGTCTCCTCGTATCAACATGCATAACAACATACAAGTGTAAAATTTAGGGATAATATACGATCAATACATAAAATACCACGATAAGGCCATATGGCCAAAACCCAAACTCAGAAATTTTGAAATAAAGAAGTCATCGTATTATGAAACTTATGATATGGTTTACAAAATATATATAATTAAATACGATGTGATGTGCCATAACACATACAAAACCCATAATCATTACTCCTATCTCAATTACAGAGGCTTTACAGTATGAATGAAAGCCATTTTCATAAAAACTCAAATAACGTAAAAATAGAATTTGGTTTGGAGAAATTACCCAAAGTATAGATTAAGAAGAGGTGATCCAAGATGATCCTTTCACAATTACCTGATGATTACACACTCACAATATCTCTAATTCTCACAAATTTTCTCTGATAAATTCTCAATCTCTCTCCCTCTCTGCTCTTCCAGACTTAGAATAATAAAAGAAAAGAAAAGAGAACGTCGTATTATAAGAACTCGATCGACGCTGTTAATAATGGTCGATTAACTCAAATCATGGGTAACTGTTAGTAATCCCCACTAAGGCCATGTTTGGCTAGCATAATAGATTTCAAAACTCCTTTAATTTAATAAAGCTTTATCATATAGTTTAATTCACGTCACACCCACTTACACAATAATTCATATATCTTATTTAATATAAATAAAATATAATAACTTCTCATAAATTCACATAGTCATATATTTAATTTTCTCATTAATTAATTATATTAAATAATTAAATCTCTAATTAATAAATAAATTAATTAGAATACCATCGAGCTTAATTAAATAATTCATTTAATTCAATAAGTGACATAATTACATACTTGATAATAAAAACTCTCTACATTAATTTAATAAATGTAACACATATAATTAAATTAATCTACCACAATCAAGGCGAATTAATTATTTAATCTAATAATTAAATCATCGAAAAATATTTATTTAATTCAATAAATATTAAAATTAATTACAAAATTCTCGTTCGTCACAGAGATGATCTTTTATCTCTAACAGTGGAGGATATACAATATATGTTGCATGATTTAGGATGATGATTGTATCAGTTTGAGTTATGAGAAATTTATTGAGAGTACGTATTATAAAGTGAAGGAATTAAAAAGAGGTTATTTTCAGGAAGAACATACCAGCTAAGAGAGAAAGAAATAGATTTCGAAGACGAAAATATATTGGAGTAATAATATGATGATGATTTCGAGGATGAAATTCTTATAAGGAGAAAAGAATGTAATATCCCATAATTTTTAAATAATGGAATAAGAATTTTAAATGAACAGTGAGCTAGTAATGAGAATTAATTGCGGTTTTAATGTAAATTGAATTATCATTGAGAAATGCAAACAATGAAAGGCGCGCAGGTAACACAAGAAAATATAAATGAGAATGTAGGAATTATACAGTTCAAAACTCAAATTGAACTTCACGAAGGAATTTTGAGAAACATACTACACCGTTGAGTCTGGAATGTTGAATTTGGTAGGTAAGGACTGTAAAAGTAATATAGTTTCGGGGATGACTTTTTGGTCAGAGTTAACAGTTGACTTTTACAGATAAAATATCAACACCGAAACCATATAATTCAATTTATATGATTTATATTTTCACGCGTTACCTGCCTTTCATTGCTTGCATTTCTCATTGATAATT
This sequence comes from Panax quinquefolius, assembly GCA_020205615.1. Taxonomy (NCBI): domain Eukaryota; kingdom Viridiplantae; phylum Streptophyta; class Magnoliopsida; order Apiales; family Araliaceae; genus Panax; species Panax quinquefolius. The sequence continues at coordinate 15,225,207 of CM035164.1, forward strand.
CAATTTATATTAAACCTCAATTCTCATTACTCATTGCTCATTTAAAATTCTTGTTCCATTATTTGATGAAAATTCTGGAGTATTACAAAAACTATTTAGTTTATCGATCTACACAAAATCTCATTTATTAAATGGGTTGAGTTAGAGTTATAAATGAATCAGGTTGCCCACGAGCCCGATCCGACTTAACTAGACTATGCCCGATTCAAGTTCAGCTTAAACTCGTTAAACAAGCCAAGCTCGAACAATCTCATTCGTCCGTTTACTTAAACGAGTCCAACTTGAATAGTTGGGCTCGAACTCGAATCGTTTAATTAAGCTCAACTTGTTTAACATATAATTTTAATTTTTTATGAGGTTAAACGAGTCGAGCTCAAGGTTAAACTCAACTCGTTTACTAAATGGACCAACTTCATACTCCAAGTCTAAAGTTTGTTTAAAACACTAGCTCGTTTAATTACTTTTAAACAAATTTGAACTAAGCAAGTCAAAATCCAACTCGACTCGGCTCGACTATTTTACAGGTCTACAAAACAGGGGCGGATCCAAACTGATAGTTCAGTGGGGTCAAACTTGAAAAAAAAATATTCTTATGAATACAAATTTCATAAAATAACTTACAAAACTAAACAATCCTCAAATATTATTTATAATAATATTTTTTGAGGTTTGATTGCCTGAAATTGTTACATGATAGCATCATTTTTAATAGTTGCAAAAATATCACGCTCAATGTATTACTAAACAGTCATTCATCCATTCATCTCCTATTTGGTTACAGAGTTCATTCTTCACTATATTCATGGCTGAAAATGTCATTTCAACAGTTATAGTAGCAACGGGTAAAAGTAGAGTCAATTTAAGCAACAAATAGACTTGGGGATACACATCATCCTTTCTTTTTTGAACCAACGTTTGAGCCAATTCACCAATTCCTTTTATACTCAAAAAATTGGGATCGTTTCTCATATCCATAATATAATTTTGGAGTTGACCATCAAGTGCCAAAAGTTACATATCATCAAATTCTGAAGGGTAAAGTTTCACAAATTAAATTAATTTTTTATTGTCAAATGTCGAGAAAGAGTCATGTGGCTCAAGACATGCTATACTTGAAAGTAACTCTGTATTTGTGTTATTAAAACGGTCATTCAACTCCCCAAGTTGACTATCAATCACAGTGAAAAATAATTGAACCCTAAAGCAATGAAGGTTTGTGATTTCTTCAATATTGCATCGTGGTCTTCCTGGAAATACAAAAATATCCTCCATACTCGGGACAACTATGTTATGCAATGCACAAAATTCACAAGTTTCCACTAACAAATCATCCCACTTTTCTCTCATGCATTGTAATCGTTGTTTGGTTACATTGACAAGAGCTATTACGTTTACGATGTCTTGATATATCCTCTGTAAGGCTTCTGATAAGTCATTTGTAATTCTCATGACTCTTTTCAATAAGTGTAACAAGAACACAAACTCAAAATCATGCATGAATTTCAAAAGTGTACTAACTTTTGTACTTTTCTCCCCTTCGACATCATTTGCTACAAACTCGAGCACATCCATTATTAGAGAAAACAAGGTAATAACACTCAAAATTGTTTTAAATTGTGAACTCCAACGCGTTTCTCCATGTCATTTTATTGTTGTTTCTTGATTCAAACTTCGTCCACTCTTGATTTCGCCACTAGCAACTCCTTCAGCTACTTTTTAAAATTGCTTCAATCGGAGAATTTCTTTTCATTTGCAAGAAGCCCCAACAACATTTGCTAACAATCCAAGATAATCAAAGAAAGAACATACTGACTTATGTTTCTTAGCAACTACAACAAGTGTCAACTGAAGCTGATGTGCAAAATAATGAATATAGAAAACACATGGATTTTTAGATAATATTAAACTCTTAAGACCTTTAAACTTCCCTGACATATTTCTAGCTCCATCATAACCTTGACCATGTACGCGTGATATGATCAATCCATGTTTAGAAAAAAGTTGATCAATAGCAGCTTTTAGTGTCAAAGCAGAAGTTTCGGGAACATGAATAATGGCAAGAAATCGCTCAATTATACAACCATACCTGCCCACATATCGTAAAACCACTGTCATTTGTTCTTTGATTAATGTATCACGAGACTCATCAACCAACAAAGAAAAAAACCCATCCCCAATTTCTTTAAAGATAGCTTGTGCAATCAAAAATGCAGCGGCTCTATAAATATCTTTTTGTATTGAGTGTGCAATCAATTTATGATTCTCTTGAGCATTTTTTAGGACAACATTACGCACCTCATCGTTGTTTTCTGAAAGAAACTCTAGCTGAGAAATAAATAGCCCTCGTTTTCTTGAACCCTCTGACTCATCGTGACCATGAAAATGCAATCCTTCTTTTAAAAGAAACCTAACACATTTAACTGATGCGAGCAATCAAAGACGGTAATCGATCCTTTGTTGCTAAGTTATGTTAGCAAGATTGATATCTATGTGTTGAGGTTGATTCAATAAATCACGACAAGCCTGTTTACATTTACGATGAACATTACCATGATCTCCAACATGTATTTTCAATCTGTCTATCTTCTTTCAATTTCTAAATCCCTCGCCAACAAATGCATCCCCACCACCTTGGTTACCATGATCAATTTTAAATAGGTAACAACACAAACAAAATAGAGTATCTTCACTCAAACTATATTCCAACCAACTTTGATATTTTTGTACCAATTCTTGTTGAATTTACAAGCAATTCCACTAATTAGTGTATATGGAAATTTATAAGGTATTGGTTGAGTCGGGCCCCTAAGTAAATAATTTCTTCGAAAATTCTTTCTTTCACTAGCAGGATAAGAATTTATTAGTGGTCTTTTACCGGAATCCTCAATATTAAGGGAATGAGATACTTGTGTATGGGTTTGGAAGTAGATATTTTGGGCAAAAGATTTTGGTACTTGGGTTTGGAGGTTAATACTTTGCGGGTGAGTTTCTTGGTGAATATCAACAGTGACATGTTCGTCACTAGTCCATTCGGCTTGGACATTTTCATGAATAGATTCAAATTTTGTACGTTTAGTTGTTGTAACCCAATTACGTATGTCCATGCCTGATAATCAATAAATATTTAAAAACTAATTCAACATCAAATCAAATCAATATACAATATGAATAGTCAAGTGTAATTAGCAGTTAGCACTAACAATAAACGATTTCAATTAAATCACTAATAAGTAACAAAATTTAAAGAATGTAAAAATAGATTAGAAACACATACTTGAAGAACTTTTATTTGATGGAGTTCTCTTCATTGTTGTAGTGTTGCTTTAAGAAGTAAAAAAGCCTTAATTTTATAAAAGTACAAACAAGAAAAATCCATAAACAATTATAAAAATTCCTAAAGAAATTATTAAAATTTTGAAATTAAAAAACTAAAATTAAAATATACTTTGGAATTTTCATATTTGGATCGTGATTGGTGAGTGATCGGTTGATCGTTTGCTCTGTTGAGATTGGTGAGTGATCGCTGAAGTTATTGCGCTGACGTTATTGGTGAGTGATCGTTTTTTGCTTTCTTACTTAGTTACTTACCCTCTACAGCTCTACTCAGAGTTTCATACTCACTCTCTGTTGCCACGTGCCGGATAGAATAATAGAAAAGTTGGGTTAGTGACTTAATGGGGAATTGGGGATTGATGACTTAGAAAATATAATACATACAAAATTTCACTTTAGACCCTCTTAATTTTATATTTTTATAATATGCCCCCCTAATTCTCGAAAATTTAGTGGGTCAGATGCCCCTACCTCTCCCTGTTGAGTCCGCCTCCTCTACAAAAAGATTGATGAGTTATATCATACAATTTATCAATATGTTATCGAGATAAATCAAATAATATTTGTCTATTTACCTAATTATATTATTCCCCCAAAGGAATGTCAGGAGATAAATACATGTTTTCATTTCTAAATGATGTTCTAGCGTCCCCTTGTGCTGAAAAAGTTAATTGTTCATTTCAAGCTTGCATAATCTATCTCCCCCACGGGCTGCGAGAGCTAGAGTTTTGACTATTGAGTCTCATTAATTAACTATACTAAATACTCTCTCCCTCCCTTAATATAGGACGTTTTAGAGTGTTGCACAAGAATTAAGATAATAATTAAAAAATATTAAATATAGTATCAATTGTCTATAATACCCTTAAATATTATCTTATCATAGTTATCTCATACTATCTCTCACACATTTTCTCATAATTTTCTCCTAAAAAAACTCATTAGTCTCATTTACTCATTGGTGTAAAACCTCAACTTTTTTATGAATAAAGATTTAATTTTCTCTACATGTTATTTTGAATAATAAGATGTGGATTTGATATAATGCTATAGTTATGGTGATATGTGAAAATTTTGCAAAGTAAGCAAGTTGTTATAAAATATTCGTTTGGTCGGAAAATATTCTTTTTATCGGAAAATATTCGTATAATGGCACAATGATTGGTGGACCCCATAATGTAATTCATCATCGGATATAAAAGCGACAAAATAACCTTTTATAAAAACAACTATAGACTTTTAACCGTTAATTGTTGAAATACCCTATGATAAAAGTATATATATACGTGGTTGCATAAAGAAGACACGGATTATACAAGATATCTCGATTATTGATGCTTACTTAAGAAGTCACTCGCTTTTATTCAATTATTACCACGATAGTTTCTGATAAGATCTCATATTATTGATTCAATTATTGTCACAATATCATCTCGCATAATATTTTATATTATTAAATCAATAATTGAGACGACACAATTACTCATATTATTATTTGCATTATTATTGATGTCTAAAAAGTTACATCGAGGAAAGGGTTAGGTTATTTAATTAATTGCTGCTTGCAAGGAGAAGTTCTTATCGGAAAGCCTTCTCTTTCCTGAGAATGATCTGGTTAATAATATTGTGAGTTATAATATTAATGACTAATAATTGTTGAAAGATTAAAAATGTGTTTATTGAAGATAAGTGATTTGTGATAATTATTTATTCAATTTTTGATATAAATAGATGGGGTTTTCATGAAGTATTTACTGTAAATTTGACTTATTTACATGGACCACCACTTACTCATTTTTCAAAATCGTCGGTAGAAAGTTATCTCAATTTTGTTATATTATTGTATTAATGAAGTTTGTATTTAAATTATTTACCATGTATTTGGCGACTCAGAACGGGTTGTGTAGATCTATTTTGGGGGCATCACAATTGGTCTCTCTCTTCATCTCCATTCTTATCCCCATAAAACAACTTATCCAATTCTTTAATTTATCAAAAAAATTGATAGAGTAATAAGGGTTAATTTTGAAAAAATTATGGTCAATTCTCTTTAATTTTAATAAACATCAAATAATTAGGAACAATTGAGAAACTCTAAAACGTGCTCAATTAAGGGGATGGAGGGAGTATACAGGTGTAACCATTTCCGAAATTTTCGAACTTACGTACTTCACTTGGCAAGGCCATTCATAGCGATATTGCATGAGCTGATGAGCCTTAGAATTAAATACTCATTACAATCCCAATACTTAACATGCACCTAACCACAACAGTAGTTGGCTGGTTAATTAATTGGCTATAAGACATATCCAATTGAATGCTTATGTATTGTCTAGCTACCTTGCATGTACCCCTCCGGCTCTATATATAAGAGGAGCTTATGAATCGAAGCTAGTAATTTAATATTTCTTCAAATCTTAATTAATTTCTTCAAATCAGATTCATATATTTATATAGGAATTTCTGTCCAAGAAAAATGAAATTTAGGGCTTTTAAATTCCCGTTTCTTCTGCTTGTAGCTGTTTTTATCATCGCTTTGATTGTCAATGCTGAGACGTCTCATGATGAAAAGAAGAGTAAGCAGGCATACATACACACATAAATCATCTTCTTCTTTTGGTTTCAGTTTTGTTTTCCCTTTTCATTCTTCTCTTATTGTGAGTATTAAACGTTTCAACTTTCAAACATTAAGCTCTAAATGTTTTAGATTGGGTCCTCTCACATTGTTATGAATAAAAATTCTGTATGTCTGAACATAAATATGCCTGTATGTTTTAAAATATCTATCCGTTTTAAAATTAGTAATATATTTTTGAAACGATGACTTTTAACTAAAAAAATTATTTTAAAAAATATTCCTTATATAATCATAAATTTACTATCAGTTCTTACATATATATAGACTCCACTACTAAATTTACTACTACCTCCGTTCCAAATTAATTGCTCAGTTTTGACTTTTTTAAGTCAAATTGACTATTTTTAAAATTAATAATTAAGCATATATAAATATATTTCTAAAATTATAAAAATTGGGATTAGTAATAAATTGTATATACTTTCTTTTGGTTATAATCTATTCGCCTATATTTTAGCAAAAAATAGTAAAAGATTAGTTTTAAAAATGGTCAATTTGACTTTTAAAAAACGCTTAATTTTAGACGGATGAAAGATATTTAAATTTTGGAATGGAGGGACTATATTATGTACGATATGCCAAACGCTCTTTTTAGTGTAATGTTTTTCACGTTTTTCCTTTGTACTAATTAATTGGTTCCATTTGTGATCATGCAGCGGATCCATCTCAAGTAGATAAACATTTAAAAGGTCACGGCAGATGGCATGGAGGAGGTGGCGGTCACGGCGGATGGGACGGTGGTCACGGCGGATGGGGCGGTGGTCACGGTGGATGGGGTAAAGGTGGTCATGGTGGGTGGGGTAAAGGTGGTCATCATGGCGGATGGGGTAAAGGTGGTCATCATGGCGGGTGGGGTAAAGGTGGTGGTGGTCATGGCGGAGGGGGCGGTGGTCACCCATAAGAAAGCTCAGATCACCATTAAATACCATTAGTTATAATCGAATGCAAACATTCATGTTTCCATCTACATTAATAAATAAACAATATAAGTGGATGAAAATTATGTATAAAAAAATATGAATAAAATGTTAGTTGGGGATTCTATGTTCCCACTCATGCCCTAGCTAGAGCTTTATGATCTCCAAGGTTGGTTTTCATGTACACAGTTCCTATCTATATATGTCACAAATTACTTATTTTACTATAGAGTAATTAAAGTTTTTTTTCCTAATCAAGTGTATAATTTGCTCTGGGATGTCTTCTGTTTTTACATTCTTATATGCTCACTCTATTGCAAAATTAGAGATCTATTTTTTTTTGGGTCTAATCCAAAATTAGAAATACATTTTTATTTTAAAACTATAAAGTGATATGATATTCTTAATTTGTTATTACTCTTTTACTATTATTTTCAATATCACATCATTGCCATAATTGAATTTCTAACTAATACTAAGATTATATTTGAAAACATAACATTATCCTTAAAAGTCGTCATACAAATGTATCTTTAATTTAGAAATAAAGAAAATATATCATATATATTGTAATAATAAAATTATTTTTTGGCTGAGCAAATAAAAACAAAGTTAATGCTCATACTAGCATACTAACATCATCGTTGGCAGACCTTTGTGTGTGTAAATTATGTTAAGTAAAATAAGAATTTTATAAAATTTAGAGGAGTAAATAAAAAAATATAATATAGAAAGAATAAAATAGTAATATAATTAAAGTTATAGGGGCAAAAGAAGAAAACAAAAAACGTGACAAGGTTACACCAACCCTTCCATAGAGGCTTATTGACCTTATCTAGCAGCAGAATTTTCACATATGAATAATACTATAGTCATTCTAAAAACCCAAAACATTGTAAACAATAAATACCAAATCCAACAAGAGTAGTTAGAGGAAAAGATGAACTTTAGCATGGTAGAAAGCCAGAAATAACTTTCTTTGTTGTTTTTTCTTCTTTTTTTCCTAATACATTTAAATTATTTAATTTTCGCCAAACCTTTACTGATATCAGGTCACTGCCGAGCTCGAACACTCTCCCTTTATGTGGCATATTGGTATTTATATTAATTTGTACAAAATGATGAATCCCATGCACGTTATATTTATTAGTACTTGATTTACCAATAAAGCATATATATAAACCTTGATAAGTTGTAAACTTACCAGAAAAACATATAAATTGTCATAGAACTTTCAAACAATTATTGAAAATTTCCAAAAATCAACCAAATTTTATTTAAAAGACAGTAAACACATCAGCTCATACGGTCAAATTTTGGATATTTTTTGTTAATTGTTTGAAAATTTAATGATTTAGGTGCAAAAAGAAATAGTTTGTATTATTTTATTTTTTAATAACTTGACAAGAATTCAATGATTTTTTAATCAGTTAAGTCTACATATTAGTATAACCATCTTATATACTCCTCCGTTTTAAATTATAAGTTTAATATTGACTTTCTAAAAGTCAATTTAAAATATTTCTAAATTTAAAATTATTTAAGTTTTGAAAATAGTAAATTTTATAACTTAGTACTACTTTTTAGATAGTTTATGATATTCATAATTGTATTGATTTACACTAACTGAATTCATGTCAATTTTAAATTTGAAAATGTTTGAAAATGACTTTTAAAAAGTTAATAATGATATCTTATAACTTAAAACGGAAGAAGTATAAAAAAAAATTGGTCAGTGATTTTTATATTAATTATTTAATAAGAAAATTGAAAAACAATTTTATCATTCTAGATTTGAAGAAATAATGGCCAAATGAGCCACACATTCTTTCAATTCGTTACTCGGCTCAGAGATATGTGTCAAACTAAATATGTCAGACGCAGAAAAACAATCACAACTGACGCACAAAAGGATTGTAACACAATAGCAAATGTTGACCTAAAAGCCAATAATATGATCAGCTTGAATTCATTTTCCTTTGTTTGGTTCTCATAATTTTGACCATTCAGGAATTCACTATCCAGATGAAACTGCTTTTTAACAGCTGTCCAAAATTCATATGCTAGTTTGCTACAATTCCAAATCCTTTTTGATTTTAGTAAATAAAACTTTAAATAATATTGATCGAACGTAATCATATTAAATAAGAATTTGAAACACACATTACAATCCAAAAATATATTCAATATAACACACTTTGAATGTTGCATCATATATATAAACCCCATTTAATGCTCTTGATACCCCTATAAATAGCAAATGATCCCATCCTATTTCTTAAAATCTTTCTCTTAAGAAAAATGAAGCCTAAGCTTTTTCTTTTCCTCGATATCCTTTTCGCTATTGTTCTTCTCATTTCCTCGGTTGTGGTAGCTGATACATCTCAAGGTGAGAAAATCAGTTAGTTTGTAAATATTTATGCGTCAAACTTTAGTACTTTTTAATGTGTTTTTTAACACTTTATTGAGATTGATTCATACTTCTATGAGTCTAAGTTATAATGGTCACTACGACAAGATAATTGGGACTAATGTGTTTTTGAGTTTAAGAATTTTTAAATATCATATGTTATATAGTATACGATTATTTTCTGTGGCCAGGGCTCCTTCGCTAAATTTCTTTACATGATGGTAAACAGAATAACTATTGTACTTATTACTATTACAACAAACTATTCTTATAAATTACTATGTTATATTGGATTTATATATATATATATATATATATATATATCTATTATACATCCCTCGTCTTAGACATTATATCTTGATATCTTGATACCCCAAGTCTTAATTATGTACACGTACAATTATGATTATTATATTCTTACTATCAAGATCATATGTTATAGTATACGCGATTTTTACTTAGGGCTTTTTTTTCTTTAATGATGGTAAACAGAATAACTATTGTACTTAGAGGTTGGTAAAAAAACTATTCTTATAAAATTATTTCTATTATATATTGGATATATATATATATATATATATATATATATATATATATATATATATTAAGGATTATTGAGTTGCATGTGCAGTTGATGGAGGAAAGGAAATCGACCAGCAGAATGGTGGAAAGAATTGCAAGTGGCAAGGCGGCTGTTGTCGGTACAACAATCATGGCATTGGATGCCTAGATTGTTGCCATTCTGCTCACAGCTTTAAATCTGAAGCGGCGAGTGAAAAACGTTAGTATATATACTAATTCCTTTGGTGCAATGCGATATTTACTTATTATAAAAACAAATTAACAATGTGTTCAATTAATGATTTACTTTTCAATGAACCATGCATGATATATTTCCCGTTTCCTTTTCTTTTCTTTTTATATAAAAAAAACAAATAGTAGCTAGCTATCAGGCAGACAATTAGTATGTAGACATGTAGTAGACGACGTAACAAGTACTCCGGAAATCAAGTTTCTCTTCACGATTGTCTGAAATCAAGTTTATTTACCACAAGGTTGATCCGGAATTTTATGTTACATACAAATACAATGATAAAATAAAGTCATGATATACTCTCCCATTATGCAAATGACTGTCCAATTTGCTTTATTATTTTTTAATTTTTTTGTAGGCATTTTAAGTCATTAAAGTTATTTTTTTAAAAAATATTAGTTATAGAGTATTAATAATAATTTGTACCGAATTACAATTACGAAATATATTAATACACAAAAATTACACATCTTTTTAAGAAGATTAATACTAATATTTATTCACTTAATTGGGAATCAAAAAGGCGATTTAATTATATACCCTCATTATGCAAATGAGGATCCAAATTTGTTTTGTTGATTTTTATTAGGCTAAGGTTTGTCTCGGACGCACATAGACCAACTTTTTCGAAACTAACATTTCTTATTATGGTAAAGTGTGTCGGAATATATATAAGACTCTTGTTTCCTAACCGAGGGAGTATATGCATATAGTATTACAATTATGAATATACATGTGTACAGTTGAATTGTTAAGATCAAAAGATAATTTTAAATAAATTATTTGAAGTAAATTATCAAAACCTTTTACCTTTATATATATATATATATATATATATATATATATATATATATATTGCAAAATAAATATTTAAGGGTTTGCCTAATAATTAACTCGTGCAGTTGATGAAACCAAGGAACCTAACCAACAGTGGGGTAGTGGAAAGCGTTGCATGTGGCAAGGCGGCTGTTGTCGTTGGAGCACAAAAGGCTACGGATGCCTTCAGTGCTGCCATTCTGTAGGTGAGACTCCTTTAATTTCACGTAGAAAAAAAATTACCTTTTCAATATATATATATATATATACACACACAAGAATTAATTAATTAATACAGATCATTAGAATGTTATAGTTTAGTATTGTTTGTTTATTTGCAGCGGATGCAACTGCAGTAGAGAGCAATGATGGTGGTGCTAAAGGCAGCGGTAAGGGAGGATCAGGAGGCGGATGGGGTGGAGGTGGTGGAGGAGGCGGTGGAGGCGGCGGAGGTGATCATAACGGAGGTGGTGGAGGAGGCGGCGGAGGTGGAGGTGGAGGTGGAGGTGGCGGCGGAAGTGGAAGCGGCTGGGGAGGTGGTCACGGGGGTTCCCAAGGAGGTGGAAAAGGAGGAGATGGCGATCACCATGGAGGTGGCAAGGGAGGAGATGGCAGCGGTCACCAAGGAGGAGGAGACCATAAGGGAGGCGGAGGTGGTGGTGGCGGCGGCGGCGGAGGGGGTGATAAAGGAGGAGGTCATTAAAAATATGACTTTCAATATGGCGAAGGGAAAGTTGCTGCCTTGACGCCGAAGAAACTAAAAGCAATGGGAAAAATAAAATGAGGCCCCATCTTAACTGAAAGGCCTAGACTAGGAATAATCATATACAAAACATCCATGCATGTATCCCATATGTGTTTATAATAACATACTTGGATTAGTGTATGAAGTTACTATATTTGAATAAAATAAAACAGAGGATCGATTTCTATATATGTTCCAACTCATGCCGGCCCTAGCTAGGGTTTTGTCTGAAGACTGGTTTTCATCATGTACTTGCTCCATTTAATTTCCTATATACTACCTCCGTCCCATAATAAGTATATTTTTTAAAATCAAATCGCATATACCAATACATATTAAAATGACAAAAATACCCTTAATATATTTTCTTTGAAGTTAAAGAGTTAATGAGTGTCATTTAATTGTAGTGATGGTAGATCGATAATAAATACCATTGAATGCATAAGGGCATATATGAGAAAATATTGCAAAAATTGTATTGGAATTTTAAAACATCACTTATTTTAGAAAAAACTATTAAACCTAAAAAAACACTTATTGTGAGACGGAGGTAGTATTACTTAATTATGTGGTCTCGGCCTACTTATTATATTGACGGACAATGTGACTACTTATTATATTGGCGGACTATGTGAGTAATATTTTAAGTACGTAATTAAGTTTTTATGCAATTAAGTACCTAGGTTAATTGCATGGTGTGTGAGTAAAATGTAAAAATGATCACTATTTTTCGTGGTAATAATATCATGCAATAAAAGTAAATTGCATGGTGTGTGAGTAAAATGTAAAAGTGATCACTATTGGTAATATTGTCATATAGTAAAGGTTAATTGCATGGTGTGTGAGTAAAATATAAAAGTGATCACTATTTTATGTGGCAATAATGTCATATAATAAGTCAAATTAAGACTAAAAAATTCTCTTTCGTCTAAATTTAAACTCAAAACCTCAACTTCTTAAATTTTAAGTAACTATCCAACTAAGGTACATGATGTAATTATAAATAAAACAACATAAATTTTATTTATATAAGTTTTTCCATTATAAATTGAGTACGTGCAATTAAAATTTTTATTACAATTAAAAAAGAAAATGTTAATATTAAATATTTTAAGTAAACATTTTCAACTTTATTTGGCAAAAAAATAGCACTTTATTTCTATAATAATTAAGATGCTTTAATAAAGGTACATCAAATAGTATTCTTCGACTTATATAATAAATAAAAATTGTAAACTAAACTAGTAAATAAGTTAAAATTGAATTATAATAACTCGCAACTTAATATAAAAATTTTGAAGCAGTTGAATTAAGACAAAGAATATGAGGAAAAAATTTCTACCTCTAGCTATATATATATATCACATTTAGTCTTAAGAAATTATTTGTGTCAATGAAAATACATATTATTAGTATAATTCATTATAGTATTTAATAAATGCAATTATTATTTTTTTTTAAAAAATCTTATGATTATCAAAATAAACTTAAAACTCCCCTTATAAATCAATATCAGACAAAACTTATTTACCAACTTATTTATCTTTTCTTTTCTGTTTTGATTTAAATGGAGAAACTTGTATAAATAAAATTTATGTTGTCCAGATTATAATTACATCATGTATGTAACGACCCCAAAATAGGTCCATTCCATCCAACCCATTCTGAGTCGCCAAATATATGGTACGAAAAACAACTACAACTTTATTATAACAATTGTCGTGCAAAATACAACAACACATATCTTTGTGAGTTTGGATACAAATATATACCAACTATAAGATTGATGACACCTTACATAAAGGTATAGTCAAAAACTGCTTTTAGAAATTAGAATCTTTGGGAAGTGCTCAAGAAACCTTCATACATGGGAGGCCATGCTTTTAGGTTATAGTAGATATCATATGGCCACGGAATTATCCTTGGTTGAATCTAATAGACCCCAAAAAAAAACGCGAGAAGATTACTATCATATTCTTCCCAATGGTGAGTCTTCTCTTGACATATCATTATCTCCACTGCTCTCTAATTGGGTATTATACTCCAAACAAACACCAAGATTATATAGGTAGTGCTTGTAAATATACTCGTGAAGTGGATGAGCACAACCATGTCTTATGATGACACGAGGTTGTATGTCATTAGACATCTTGTATGATAGTGGCAAAACACCCTTCCAAGTTAAATTCACCTCACCCTCAACATCTATAGACCACCATTCTATTCCTCGCTATCCCCCGCTCGACCCAAATATACTTTTATTACCCGAAGGAATTGTGAAACAAAAAGGGTGAAAGCACAACTAGCTCGATAAAGAATATTATAACTAAAGATACATAAATTATCAATAGTCTTTATCAATAATAAATCGAGATTTAGAAACATATAGTAGATGATAAAACTTTTCAACCATAGTTGCGGTAGAACGAAGCAATCCATTAAAAGTCAAATAGACTATAAAGTCTATTGTCTTCTCCACGTTAAAAGTCCACCAACAATATTTTATCCTCAGAACTCAATCAACAGCCTTCCTTTCCACAATCATATGAATAACTCATAATCATAATTGTGATTCTAAATTCCTCTTCTCATCCGGACGAAAGATAATTTTCATCAATTGCCTTTACCGAAACATCAAATATCATGGTTATACCAAATCACAGTTCCTGTTCATAATCATACTAATAAATTTATCTTTGCACCAAGGGCCAAAGATATTCATCAACAGTCCATCTTTGCACAACGAGCCAAAGATATTCATATATCAAAGAAATACATAATCATTTTAGAAGTTTTATAACAATAATTATAACCATGTTGATCAATTCACCTTTGCACTTAAGCTAAAAATATTCAATTGTAAATTCAATGGTCATGATCATACCAGTCAACAATTCAACTTTTGCACTACTAGCCAAAGAGAACCTATAGTCACGATCATACCAATAATGTACTCATCTTTACACTCAAGTCAAAGAGAAATTTCATCATTAGGGTTATAAGAATGTTATATAAAAATAATATAATCAAAACATGGTTTTAATTTCAAAAGTAAGATTCATAAATCAACGATAATTTGGTGGAGAAAAACCAATTTGTCGTGAATAAGTACCCGTGATTCGTGACATAAGACCGTATATCGTGCATAATAACCTCGGCGACACGAAAAGATAAAGTTTCATAATAAAATTCATATCCATATTTATAACACCTTAATCCAAATGTTATAAATCACTTAGAAATCTCATAATCTAATATTATTAATATCACAATAATATTTTAATCATTTCTAAAACTTATAAACAATTTAATTAAATTGTTTACACTTCACTAATTAATGCATTTAATCATCATAAAATGCCAAACTCATAAGATTTCATCACCAATAACCAAAACCCTCATCAAAAATCTGCATATACCTCATATATGATTCTCAAGCCATAAAATCATATTTTCCAATTTTCTTACTCCACATAACATATTTAATTCATTTAATCATAACTAGAACATTTTCATGAAAAATACCAAATCAGTACAAAAATATTTATTTTCTGAGATTTAGAAGAATATAGTCCGATATTGAATATATATTTTTCTCAGAATTTTTAAAATTCATTTACTATTTTCCATATGGCCAAAACTACCGAATAGTTAGACATTTATCATAAATTATACTTTTTTCCAAAAATTCTGAAATTTACACGGTATACTGATATTATATAGATGTACTCCCAATAAAAATTTCATCAATTTTGGAGTTAATAACAAGGAGTTATAAATAGTTAATTTTAAAATAGTTTTTTCTCATAAAATCCATAACTCCTAATTTATACATCCAAAAATCGCCATTTTTGGACACAATCTACAAAACTCATCAAAATATCATTTCAAATTTTTTCAGAATTTTTGAAGGTCCGAAAAAATACAAAACTGAAAAACATAATCACCCTTAAAAATCTCTTACTATCCCTTACCTCAAAAAGCGATCTTACAATGAACGAACTTGCACCAGTATAAAGAACACTCAAAGTATACTCAAAATACTCATAAGAATACGCTCGATAATATAGAGAGAAAAACTTGAGTTTACGGTGTGATTTTCAATTCTAACCTAAGACCCTATTTATAGGAAAATCTTTGAAACACCAAAAGCGAGAAAATTTAATAAATTATTAATATAATAAATTTGAATTCCTCGCCCACTTTTTTTTTTTGTTCAAACTTCAACAACACAAGTATCTCACCTTACAAAACTTACAAAAACGTTTTTCATAATTAATTAATTTAAAACTCCAAAAAATAATAATTAATTAATCCAAACTTCAATAATTCATAATAAATAGCCCTTTTTTCGGGAAAATTCGAGTCTTGCGAGTTTTATAGGAAATTCAATTCTCTACAACTTTGCGGAAAGAAAGTTTTTCCGAATTTCAAATAGAAATTGACCAAAAATCCACAAGCAGACGATTTTACAATCTATAATCAAATTTCGATCAGAAATGGGGTCCACCGACATGTTTAACATGTTTTAAACATTTATTGTAACAAAAATATTCTTCCTCCTCATATACTCATATATCCCACATTCGTTGTAAAAATATCACCATTATTATATTATTAAAATATAATAATATATTTAAATAATTATTTTATCGAAAAAAGATAAAATTTCAATTTTCAACAATTGTCACATTAAAATTTTCTCCATATATGTCCATATAAAATAGATATTTTCCTCATCATAAAAATTAATAATTAATTATTCACAAATAATATTACATAATCACAATATTGACAACTGCGCGGTCAAGGAAAGAGGCTTTCCAATAAGGATCTCTCTTACTTGGCGCGCAATTTAGGTGACCAAACCTCTCCTTAGAGCGTAACTTCTAGACATTGCCAATAATGTTATCCAATAATATTATTCAGATAATATGAATTATTGCTCTGATAATGGAAAATACTTGTGTAGTGACAATTATTAAAACAACAGTAATATAAAATATCAACGCAGCAATTATTGAATCAATAAAATATAACAGTAATTACTGTAAAAATTATTGAGTAGTGCTTTCTTACGTAAGAATCAATAATTCAAAATACATGCGTACCGGTATTCTATCGTGCAACAACAACACGACATTTTACTTTACCCAATTATTCCAACAAAGGTTAATTGGTAATAATTACGTTATTATTTATAAAAACTCCCTTTTATCGTTTTTCTTCATCCTCCGATTTATTACATTATAGGGGCCCACAATGGTATCATACCGTCAAATTTTAATATTCCCAAAGCGTAAAGAATATTCCACGACCAAAACGAATATTCCCTAATAATAATGAGTATTTTATAACCACTTCTTATTTTGTAAAATTTACATATTTCACCCATAACTTTAAACTTTTATCAATTTAACCATTTACTAAATAATAATTTTAAGAAAAAATTGAATACTTGTATTTCATAAAATTCGGGGTCTTACAATGTAGCTTGGTTGAATAGTTGTTGCGAATTTTTTAGTCTTAATTTGGCTTACTTTACATGTCATCATTGCCACGTAGGATAGTAAATGTCTAGATGTCACATAAAGATTTGTTATACAAATATTTTTAGAGCAGATGGTTTGTTTTGCATTGACCAACAAAAAAAGACACAATATATATCCAATTATACTAAGAGTACATTGATTATTTTTGTATTTTACTCTATGGTGTGTTAATATAATTTAAATTTTTTGAACTTATTCTAATTAATTCATTTACCTGGCATATTGCATATTGTTACTCGATAATGTAAAACAATAGTTTTACACTCATTTTATAATGTTTTCTCATTCTAATCAACTTAAATATTTTAAATTTAATCGTTATGGGAGAAAGTGTAAAGTTTGGAGAAATTAAGACACAGGGACAACTACGATATTAAAAATAAAAATAATGAAAAATCAAATCACAAAATATTTGACTCTTTTGTGACAAATATAAGAAATTTTAAATATAAAATTGATATAAAATTAGTTTATCTTAAAATAATCTAAATTATCTAAAAAGTACTACTACCTCATAGTAAAAATATTAATTGAATAAATGTTAAAATGAGACTCAATATTACACAAGTATTTTTTAGTCACGTGTCGCTGTTATGTCATCAATTTTTTTATGTGACACTGTCAATCAGACGTAATTAGAAAAAATTAAAAGTATAATCTTCGAACTGAAAATTTTGAGAAGACAGTCCACAAAGTGAAAAAAAAAATTAATAATTTAATATCCTAATTGATAAGACAATCCCCAAAATAGAAAAAAAAATTAAAAATTCAGATATTAATCCATATTTAGACCTATATATAATTTAAATTTGCAACATGCATATATAACACCTACAATGGAGGCAGTGGCGTCCGTGCCCCGAGAATTTTCAAAATTTTTGTATATATGTATGGGTATCTATTTTCATATTTAGTTAATATACATTCATAATAATTAATATTTTATGAATCTCTCACAATGAGTTACGACTTTTTTTAAAGTTAATTTTTAAATTTTAAAAATTATGAGACTTAATTTAATTTAGACAATACAATAATAAATATTACTACTATCTCTATTCCACAAAAGAATCTTCTTTGGAAATTGTATGAACTTTAAAGAATTCTTCTTTGTTTCATGTCTACTCTTAAATTATTGAGTGTTTAATTTTTATTGATGTTATGATGAATTTAAGAATATGATATCATTTTATATTACCAATAAAATACACAGTTCATTTTAACAAATTAATAATCTCTCTATATTTTATTTATGATACGCCTCAAATAAATTTATTAGACATTAATATTTGGTTGTATATATATTTTTTTCTTTCTAAAAGAAAATTAAAACATTAAAAATCAAGCGATCTAAATCCAACAAACACACACACACACACACAAAAGGATTGGATCGAACAAATAGCAAAGTTTAACTTAGTTGACAACATGATGAGCTATACATAACATATAAAAACCTTACAACAGAAAGTTGACTTTGTTTTTCTCTTTAATTCTAGGTCACAAAAATTGACTATTGAGAAATCCAGTATCCTGATGGAAGTCCTTTCCCAAAACTCTTTTGACAGTTGCCACCACCCCGGCCCTTGATGAACATGTTGTAACAATATTGATCGTAATCATATAGATAAGAGTTTGAAAAACACATTAAAAACCAAATCTTTTAGCACCCAACCAAACAGCCCATTAAATGCCCATAGTTTTTCCTCTCTCACTACTCTCCTTGTGTGGTTTTGTCACTCCTTATAGTCTATAAATAGATAGAAAGTTGAGAAAAGCTAGCATTCCTCAATATCATTTTCTTATATATTTTTCTAATTAAGTTGTCCATCTTTTCTAGGAAGAAAAATGAAGCCTAACGCTTTTCTTTTCGTTGGACTTATTTTTGCTCTCCTTCTCATCATTTCCTCGGTGACGGCAGACGAGAAACCTCAAGCTGAGGAAAAAAGTTAGTATAAGTACCATCCAACTTGGATTTCTTATTCTCCTCCGATCCTTTTATTTTATAGCCGTATAGGCCTTTTTGCTATATATATATATATATATATATATAGGGATTCCATCTACAACAACCGGTTGTTGGGGAAATACTTTTAGAAGTATTACTGCCACAACTTTATTACTTATTTTTTTTTTTATATAAGCCACTACAGGTTGTGGCCTTTTTTCTTTATGAATGGATATATATATATATATATATATATATATATATATATATATATATATATATATATATATATGTGTGTAATAAATAGCTATCATGCATGTCAATTTAGGAAGTGGTTAGTATGGAGTTTATTTTGGGGTAAGTTGGTCAATTGACCAATAGAATACTGACACACAGGCGAGATTGTATGTTTGTCGGTATTCTATTGGCCAATTGTCCAACTTACCAAAAAAACAACTTCATGCTAACCGGATCCGTCAATTTAGTATCTGCAACCATGCAGTACGTACTTCTTGTCTCAAACTGGTGTTATATATGATTATTACTTCAATTATTATTATAATTATTATTTGAATTATTATTGTTATCGATTATTATTATTACTACTACTACTAAGTTAATTTTTTGAAATTAATTTAAGATATTTTTAGGTGCAAAATTGGTATAATTTCTTTTACTTATTTTTAGATTAGATAACGAAGAAAATCGTAAAATATGCAAAAAGTATTACTTACAAGGTGTGTTGTTTTAAAAATTAAAATAAATGACATTGTGAATTTAAAAATATTTTATATTAATTTTAAAAAGTCAATTTTGATCTTATATTTTAAAACCGAAAGTGTAAATACACATGCATGTGTTGTGTTACATATGCTGATCAGATTTATTATAGTGGAGAAACCAATTTGTAAGCTGCAGCTAGCGTATTAGAGAGATTACAATTAATTATTTGAAAGTTCAATTAATGATTTTGATATAATAATAAAAGCTTGTATGTTTTAGGATAACTTAATAACAAGAGTGCAATGATTAAATTTTTAGATCATTAATTTATATATATCGATAGATAGATAGATGTAGATGCAGTTAAATATGACATACTTTGTTCATTTGTGCAGCGAATGAAGAAGCTTCTAAAGCAGATCAAGTAAATCATTATGGCGGTGGCGGCTATGGCGGTGGTTATGGTGGTGGCTATGGCGGTGATTATGGAGGCGGGTGGGGTCACCGAGGCGGTGGTTGGGGAGGAGGCTGCAGATGGGGCTGCTGTGGAGGCGAATGGGGAGGACGCGGTTGCAGATACTGTTGTCATAGTGCTGAAGAAGGTAGAGCTTACAACATGGCAAATAATGAAGCTAACCCTTAAAACCCTAGCTAGCCAATCCGTGTTTGTAATAAACTAGTAAAAGAGAACTATATATGTATTTACGTGTGTGTACATACATAAATAATTTGCATGGGTCATGCAAAAGTTAAAGGAAATAAAAAGTCAGGTATAGCTAGCTAGGGTTTAGATCCCTTAGGACGCAACTTGCGTACGTATGTTTTCTGTATCTGAAATTGGTGCAAATTAATATGACGTTTATTAAATACCCAGTGGTGTTTTGTCTTTTACTACAACTTAGTGATCAGTACGTACGTAGTGGCGAATTAATCAAGAAATTTATTCCAATTGAGGTATATATATAACAAATTAAAGGAAAACAAAATTATACTATATCATGTGTATCAAATTTGTAGTAAAGTAATAAGTTTTTGGGCAAAGGATAAAATTGTCCCCCCAAAGTTTAACGGATTTCATCAAAGTATGGATATAATCAATTCTATCCTCAATCATTTTTTTTACAAATTAAATACTACTGTAGTTTATGTATAAGCTTGAGCCAGAAAAGCTAGCTAGCACTACTGCATCCACTAATCATATATACTCCATATACTACTCCATATATTACAGCTGCAGCTGGATTTGTACAACTTGAATATATAGTTGAACTACTGAAATTACAATTAAGGACAACTAACAAACTAAACATATTAATATTGAGCCATCCACGTTTGTCTGTGCAACCTGTGCCAAACGTCTTTGTATTTGATGCTTGAGTACTTCAGCTACTTGTGACTGAGAGTTACTACAGCTTGGAATGCAGCTAGCAGCAGCTACGGCCAGCATCTTGTGCATCAACCTGTACGTGCATGTCTAATCTCTATTAAATTCCCCTTTCACACTTTCACTTTTGTCTTTCTCTCCTCTTCTTCTTCTTGGGTCTTCAATTTCAACAAAAATTTTGACACCCCCGCGCTACCCTAACAAAATAGCATGTGTTATTAAGTTATTCAGAATATAATTAAACAAGACAGGTACACCCTAGGACCCTACGTTTGAAATGCATGCAGGGATAAATGTGGAAATGTAATAATCTATTCATATGAAATAAAAGTGTTTATTTTATTAGAATTAAATGAACCGTTTAGGCCTTGACTGTGAATTTGGGCTTGGGTAATTTAAGCTTAAAACATAAACAAATTCTCCTTTTGTTTAGGGCTCATGATTGGTCAGATATCTTCAAATACTTCCAACGCTCTAAAATTAAAACTATTTTTATTTTTATTTTTATTTTTGCAAAAGGCTAAAATGTAATACATTGCTGAAATATATTCCATAATCTATAAGATTTAGATACGGAATAAGAAATTACAAAGCATATACTGCATAAAGCATACAAACATTCCACATTAATGAAAACTCATAATCTTCCTGATAAAACTATATATTAAGGAACAAAGAAGCAAAAATTCAAAACCTGAGCTCCCCCTGCTGCAGGAGAAAAAAAAATTAAAAATATGTTTGAAAAAATAAAATTATCCTTAAAATTAAGTCTTTGTTTTGGTTTTGAATCTCTAATTTTGGAATTGAGGGAATACGCAATTGTATTTAAATCATAAATTAAAGAAAAATAAATTACTTATAAGACTAAAGACGATGAATGATCGATCAAATTAGAGGGAAAAACATTGTAATGTGTCATCTTAAATAAATCAAGTGGCTTATTTGGACTAGACTAGACTAGATAAATGTTTTCATTATTACTAATTTTCGTTGACCATAAGATATGAAGGCTGAAAAATAGTTGTTGTAAACGGCACTATCCATATTATTTAACTGTGTAAATTTGTATTATAAAAGGTTTAATATATGCTCCTTTATTTATCAAATTTGTTAAATTAAGAATACATGTTACCCATAATCGTAGAAATTTAATATTTATGTCATAGTTAGAACATCAAATAAATAATATATATATATATATATATATATATATATATATATCTTTTATTTTGTTATTTTCCTCATTATATTTTGCTTCAAAAAAATAAAATGAATAAATGGTAAATGGTAGTATGAAGACAATGAGCATTTAGATTCCTTGTAACAACTCTCGTCCTGCTCTCCAACTTTGGGATGATATACGTATATGGTTTCACTCTTTCCAATTCAGAAAACTTCAAATCTGGGCGACAATTTCACCACACAATTAGGCCAATATATTTAATCTATCCACGAACCCGTCCGGAACCGGCTTGACCGGCCGCTGCCTGTCTGTGGTTTAATGTTTACGCTGTTGAGGAATCATGTCGGGGACTTCTTAACCACTCCACAACATTTGATTCTTGTCATTTGGGATCTTTGACAAAAATGTCTCTATTACTATATATATATATATATATATATATATATATATATATATATATATATATATATTCATGTGTGCCAAAGACATTTATCATTCATAATTAATATTAGTGTCATTTGTAATATTATAAAATTTTAGAGTCCTGCATGCAATATATATTGTGAAAATTTTTGGCTAAATTATGATTATGTACATACAATTTCACGTTGGTCGCAATTCAATTTCGTTATATATTATTTTTCAAAATGTTATAGATATATTTATGAAATCTAATTATTGATTTACTTAATTAGTATTTGTTAGCAATGATGATCTATCTGAAACCGTGACACTAATTCTAAGGATATTATATATGCTACCCTCTTCCTTCTAAATTACAAGGGTAATATTGACTTTTGAAAAATTAATTTCAAACATTTTTAAAATCAAAATTAAGATAAATTCATTTAGTTTATATTAATATAATTATGAATATTATAAACTATCCAAAAAGTACTCCCTCCTTTTTATTGTATATGACGTTCAAAACATAATCGCACATATTAAGAACTCTCGTTAATACTAATGTTAGGTAATTAATGTTAATTTAAAATTTTATTACTACGCAAGCACTAATTAATTGTTAATTTAAAATTTTAAAATTATAGTACTTTTTTTCGAATGGCCTTCAAAGTCTCTCCACCGGCATGTCCTTCAACTCTTATACCGATAAAAAGTTATCTTGAGTAGCAGTTTTAGTACATTGTCTTAGACTGGAATCAAATTGGATCCTTAATTTTCTTTCCTTTAATTTATTTCAAAAACCGATCATTTGTTTTTTGGCATGCAGAGACCAACCCATTTGACGTTAACTTATTAGTTAGGATAATGTTAGTGATTTTAAAATTTTTGTGTCAAATGATACGATATTGAAGAAGAAAAAAGATAGTTTATGATCTAACGAATCACAAGATATTTATCCGACTAATGTTATGACGATACCTTATTTGAAACACTTTTTGTGAGTAAATAATTGAGACCCCTAACATCACTCCGCTACAAATCGCTTTCACTTAAATTTTGAAGGAAAGACTATTAAACTCTAATATGCTAAGAACGTGCAAGATGGCATTAGATATGATTTATGAAGGTGCAAAATCAAACATTTTATTTAAAAATAATAAAGTAAAGAAAGAAAAAAGCGTCATAGCGACGGAATTTTAGGGCTTTTTTGTATGTGCAGGTATTGCAAGATAGTATATAATTAAATAATTTCTCTGCTAATCTGATACCAAAACATTTACCTACTACGTACTACAAATAATTGTTACTATCTCCGTCCCACAATAAGTATTTTTTTAGGCTTAATATTTTTTTTTTAAATAAATGATGTGTTAGAACTCCAATACAATTTTTGCAATATTTTCTCATATATGCCATTATGCATTCAATGGTATTTATTGCATCTTACCATCACTACAATTAAATGACATTCATTAACTCTTCAACTTCAAAGAAAATATATTAAAGGTATTTTTGTCATTTTAACTTATGTATTAGTATGTGTGATTTAAGCTAAAAAAAAAATATTTATTATGGGACGGAGGTAGTAGTACACTGCGATGTACCAACAAACACGTGTGGTGAAATTAAGTGCATAGCTTGCAAGTCAACATTTACGTAATGTTAGCTGAATTTGGACCAAACACCCACGTACGCTTTACCTTTGAATGAGAATGGACATTAATTCTCCACTAATCAACGTTAGCATCACAATTACTTCTACACCTAAAAATCACTATTTGAGTTTTTGACTTTAAATATTTTTATAAATTGCTTTGAAAATAGTTATATATATTCCCTGTTTAATTAATTATCAACCCCTCAACTGTGCACTATTGTGAACAAGCTTAGGACTCATGTGAGATACGGGATAGTTTTTTAAATTGTTTTAAAATATATATATTTGTACTATATTCTATTAATGTAAAAAATTTAGAGGTATTTTTATTAATTCTATAAGCTATATATCAACTATATTTTTAAAAATTGAAGAAATTAAACTCGCAAGTATTTTATAAAAAAAAAAGAAGAGAAAAAGTGAAGAATTTATATTGATTTATTTTTGTAGAATTTCATCTTAGACATACAAAGTGGTGGTGCTAAGTTATATCTTAATGACAAATTAGTTTTACGAAAGGAAAGGAATTTATGTAAGTAATATTATATCTATTTTTTTGAATTTATATTGATTATTTTTTGTAGGAATTTCATCTTAAACATACAAAGTGGTAATGTTAAGTTATATCACAATGACAAATTAGTTTAACGAAAAGAAAGAAATTAAGGAATGAACTGGTCCGTTAACGGACCAGTCCGTTCCAGAACCTCTCTGATATATATATATATATATATATATAATAAAATATAAATAATTTTAAATTTTCCGTTCACTCAATAATTAAATATTTTTTATTAATTCAACTTATACTATATATTAAAGTTGTGAAATGTTACATATTAATAAAGTTGAAAGTTGTTAAAATTAATTTTGGGTTTTGCTACCTAATAAGAAAGGAAAAGGAAGATAAATAATTAATATGATAGTGAGAGAAAGTGAATTAAATGAAGAAAAAAATTCAATGAACAATTCATTAATACAAGTTCAATGAATAATAATTTATTAACTTAATTTGAGTTAACTCGAGTAACTAAATTAATCTAATTCAATTGATCAAGAGTGAATAGGTTCTTGACTTATTATACTAGCATTCATATAATTTATACTACCCATCATGCCAGCAATTTTAAGTTATAAATTTATATATATGTCCACATTCACTAGTATTACAAACAATCAATAATATATTGTTCATAGTTGACAATATTTCCTACTTATTCGACCCATGTTAGAGGGTAATCTAGACCGTTAATGATTGACATTTGTTCAGTAGAAATTTAATTACCGTAAATCTCACGGCATAAAGAATGTATTCATATATCATTGTCCAATAAATTAAATAAAAAAAAGATCTAAATCATACACCTGCCAAAGATCCATTTGATGGATCAGTAAATGAAAATGTTAGTATTACGTACTAATCCTACAAAGTTTGGACTTTAATTGTTCCACGAATCAAGGCCATAAGTAGTTTAAATAAATTATAAAAATTGTATAATAAAAAGTAAAATTAGGTCATTAAGGACTCCTCTCTCAAAAACCATTGACTAGATTGTTGTGGGGCCGGGAAGACAAAGAGAACAGCCCCAACGTGTGAAACAAAAAGGCCTGTTTATGGCCCACTTTTTATGAAAAAATTTAAGTCCCCTTTGAAAACAACATTAACGGGAAACGCTCGTCATCATCTTCTTGGGAATACCCTTTCCCCTCCCCCTCTCCTCCCCTTCCCCTCTCTTTATATATATATATATATAATCTCCTCTTGTTCTTAGTTTAGCCCATTAAAACTTCTACTTTTTATTATTTTCTCTTGCTATTTTTCTCTCAATCTGAAAATTATTTTTTGTGTTGTGGAAAAAATATGAAGAAAGAGAAGAAAAATGGTTTGTTATGCATGGGAAATTTAGAGTTTGGAGTGCCAATATTCGAGTATCAACTTCTTTTTGTTGCAAATGAGACAATCATTCTGGGATTTTCCTCAACGTACCGGTGAAGGATTCCGATAGAGAAGCTTGTTTCCGGTGAAGAATATATTCATCGGTGAGAAGGTTTTAGCGGCGTACATGGGAAGGCCAGGCATTGCTCTTATTGTTCTTGCTCTTTTACAATAATTTTATTTTTCATTTTGTGGGTTTTCTTTATATATAAATATGTGTGTGTGTGTGTGTGTGTGTTGCCACTTCTCTTTTTTCTTTTTGGTGTATTTTATTTTATGGAAATTTATAGATTGGAGTGCGGGGAAAATAGTATTGGGTAGTTTACAAGAATGTATCTAAACTGCTCTTTTAGATCAAGGCAGATTCATAGAAATGAAATAAGTTTTGGCTGGTTTCCCAGGTCTAACCTTTTTTACAAACACCTTCCTAAGTTCCTATATATATATATATATATACAGAAATTATTTTACATATTGATCATGTCATGTTAATGTTAGCTCTGATACAATCTTGTGCACATATTTGATTTATATCATCGTCCTCACTCATCTTGTGCATATAATGCACGCAAGTCCGAGAGCACTTCATTTTTTTTGCTGTTTGTTTAGGATCAAACAAAACTGGATGGAAAATTTGAAAGTTTTAGCACTTGATAGGAACCAAAATCTACAAATCAATTGAAAAGGCAACCATATAAAACTATATTTTGTTTGGTACGATGTCAAATTAATGAGCAAATTAAACATAATTTTGTGTATATAATTTGATCGATCAGCAAGCCGGGTCATTTTCATTTTTTGTAACCCTTACCAACCAACATTAATAAACTTATCTATATGTGATGGAATCAAACAATTTCCATGAGTATGATAAATAAATAAATGTCCCTATGTCACCATATATATATACGTCTTGTTTTATGTGTTCTTTTCTAGACATTAATTCAATCACTAATTTTGAATCTAAGAATTGACATTTGGATGCATATATATAAAATGATATTTATAATTTTAATGAATGAGGCATAACCTTTCGTTTTCTAGGCATTTTCCTTGAAATACCTTTGCTAAAAACAATCAAATTTATATCCTGCGGTGTGGTACTTAAATAAAGGAGGAGGTGGGTTGAGTACAACCTGTAATATTGACTTTTAATTAATACGTGATACCCTTACTTCAATAATGACTTGATCAGTTTGTCCCATAATAATTAATAAAAATTGTCTTTAAATCATAACTTGAGGGCATTATATATATATATATATATATATATATATATATATATATATATATATATATATATCACTTAGTCGAAAGTTGTCATGCGTGTATATATACGCTATCCTAGCTACATACATTTTATTTTATTTTATTTTTGCAATTTGTATTTCACAACAAATTAAATAGGCATGTTACATTAATTAATATACCCACAAAATGAGTCCAGGAATGAAAAATATAAACAAATTATTTCTACAAATATTGAACTATCTTTTTCCATAAAACATGAGTATATAGAAACATGGATATGAGAATTAACTTAGTTTTGGATTACACTTATCCTCCAACTTTCTCTCAATACACATTTTAGAAACACAAATATTATATTTAATGATAATTTGCAACACAGTAAAATTCGTTGTAAACAATTGTCGCTATAAGTAGTATATGTGTCGCTATATGTGTATCGAGAGAAATTGAAAGATAAGTGTAATGAAGGGATCCTAATCTAACTTTTAGCTGGTTCATTATCTGGTTAACTTTACCAAATAAGATCCCTTCTATGTAAAGAAGTCTAAATTAGATGTAAAGAACTCTTTACGCGAATAGTATATAATATAATTTTTTTTAAAATAATAATAATAATAAAATCATGATACATCATTAACATAAAAATAATTTTATCTAATGCAAATTTATTTTTAAAAATTTATCATAATTTTATCACCGCTTGTATTTTACTATTAGTATCAAATTTAAACTCAAATGTAAATATTTTTCTCTCCAAATAATCCGAAGTTCCAAACGTAGTAGTTTCATGCACACGAACACTTAAGCGGTGAATAGGGATTAACAATGCATGCAAATTCCAAGGACATGTTCACTCGCCATTAAGCCCGTGGAATCATAGTCAAATCAAAATACCAAAAGTCTAGCTTGTGTAAGCTTACTTGAACATTTTTAGCCAAAGCAAGCAATGCCACTTGGCATAGAGGATCGAGAGGCATGGCCTCTACTGACACGCCAGCCAATAGCGCGTGGGAGTGGAAAACAACACGAGGGATTTAGCAAAATCATGTTTGTTGGTTGTGTTTGTAGCACGGACTATGTTTCAGTTTCAAAATTATACGGCTAGCATTGCGCCCGAGGTTTCAACTTGTTGACTTTAAGCCTTTTATTTTACTATATTCTTTTTTATTCTTTTTTAATTATATTTATTACTATATTTATTTTATTAAATGAGAGAAGAGAAAATAACTTTCTTTTGAATATGTGTCGCAAATCTCTTTGTCCTTTTTACCCTTACAAGTTTAATTTATTATAAATTTATCCTTTTATTATTTTTGTAGTTTCAGTGGTTGCCACTAAAACTAATAATTGTCATTGGCACTAATTCTTCTAAGTAAAAATATAAATATAATTAATAATTGGATAAGTGTAAGAAAAAGTTGAAGATCCTAAATTAAGTGGTATTTTACGTTTTTTTATCAAGTAAAAGATCCTAAATTCAAATCTCCTCCTCCAAATTAGCAAACGAAAAACAATTGAACAAATATAATTATCCACTTTCCTTATTTCGTGTATATATATATACTAGTTGATAGCTTGTGCATTGAATAATGAATTGTATATATCATTTTTATATCTGCATTGTAATTCCTTTTTCTATAACACACTTCAGATCAAAACACATTAATTATATACACCATTATAGCCATTGTAAAAATCTGGTTAGAGCTTACTAAAAAATTGTTAACGTCATTATAATTTTAATTGAATAGAATTACATTCTATGTAACCCAAACCATGAGCCCTTTTCAACGACTCACTGCTAAGTAGAAGGTTAGAACATCAATCGGAAACAATTAAATAGCAACAACTGCAAAAGTTGTACATAAATATCATATTCAATTGACCATCACCTTTCCCGATGTTGGCCTGCTTGTTCACCTTTACTCTCTTCATTTTGTCCGGCTCCTCTAAGGCCTTCAGACATTGCTTGTTTAAGTAAAGAATATCTGAATGGCAAGCATTATCAAATAGAATATAAAAAGTATATATTAGAGTATATGTACATACGAGACGAATTCATTTGTAGAAAAAATGACAGATATGTAAGAATTGAAGGGAGCGGAATGCAAAGATATTTTACTCTGTTGAGCTTCCTTAAAAAGTTGTCAAATGTCGGTATGCATCTTTTATGGCTGAGGATTCATACTTTGCAACTGTCCCAGAAAAAATATACAATCGGTTCTGTGAAGTAACCAACTGCTCTAAAAACTTAAGCTATTATAAAAAGAACACAAAACCAATAATACCTCCTTATTGTTTTTCACAAAACCAATAAAGAACCTCCCTTCGCAAATATGCTCTTTAGAGAGTTCAATGAAAGGATGGATTCTCCCCTCCTTCATGTAGAGGCAACAACATCCTGTCAGAAAAAAGGAAGACAAAAAATTCAATATTTAGTCACACTCCCCATGTCTTAGTTTAAGGGATCTTTCTCTTTCAGATGTTTCAAATTAGATGCCATTACTGAAATTTAGGCTACCAAGTTTCATGATCATCTAAGTTTTCACATCTTGGTCAATGGTCCTTACACATTAGGTAATGTAAGAACGATATAGCATATTCTCATTTTGAAGTGGATGGGTGATTACAACTATGACTTTGTGGGCAAGGAAATCGTACCTTGCTAGGGTTAGGGTTTCGTGTTGGCTGAGGAGGAGAGAAATCCACGAAAAGTACTGGAATTGATTGATTGATTGAAGAAGGGAGAGCGCGACGGTGGGCGACATCTCCAACGACGCGTGGCGTAACCCCTAGAATCCGGGGAACCGTGTTAGGGTAACAGGATTCCAAGAGCCTTCTCGAGTCCTTCAAGTTGAGAGAATGTCCAAACCCTTTGGTGCTTTTAGGTGGAATTCCAGCCTTTAAGTCACCAAAAGGGTCCCTTCGATCTTCCAAGAGTCCAAGTCTTGATCCCGGAGAAGTCCCTTCCCAATGGAGTGGAAGAGATATTTATAGGGTTTTTTGGAGAGTGGTCATGTGATAGGCACATGTCCTCGGAGAAATTCCAAATTACCCTTAGTCATCAAAGTAATGCCCAGATCGTCCCCGCTTCTTCTAGCCACCAATCCAATCCTCAATCAATTCCCAAAATGAGTCACCTCCACGTGCTTACGCCTCGGGACACGTGAAAGATTCTCTCGAGATCTTGCTTCTTTATTTTTATTCTCTTCCGCCTTTCCATTTAATCATAATACTGAACCTTAATTTGTGCATTTAATTCAATTAGGTCAATTGAACCCTAATTTGCACTTGGGCCCACATTTGCCCCCTCATGCGAGAGTCGCGTCCTTGGAGTGACGATCGTCAAAATACTTTAACTCTGTGAATACTACTTCAATTTCCTCAAAATTCTCGATCTTGCAAAGTCCCGAAAAACAGAAAAATCATAGGAGACGTAACCTTATGGGAGCTCTCCCAATATATCTTTGGAAATCCTCTATCAAATCTTTCCAAACCTTGCATAATATTTGTTTCCCTAATTAATTTTTATATGTATATATATACATATATTGAAACTAAATCAAAATAAATTATATATTTGTCAAATAAAATCAAATCTTATTTTGATTTGTAAATAAGATCAAATCCTTCTTTATAGAAAATCAAATCATTCCTATTATTTTGGAAACAAAATCAAATTATTTTTATTTATATACTTATAAAATAAAATTAGGAAGAAATTATTTTACTGAAAATATTTTTTGAAAATCGAGAAATATTTTTTTTAAATAAGAATAATTTAATTTGATAAAATAATAATAATATTATTATTTTTTAAACGCAAGATCTTTTTCCCTTAATTGGTGATACTGCTAGTAGTCATTTATGGGGATTGACAGAATTGATTCCACTAGACAAGTATAGCAAATTAGCAATTGATTTTCTTTGGACATGTATTTTAGAGAAAGAAGACGAAAAAAAAACTAAAGGGAAAAAGAAGCAATTGCAGAGTAATAGTGGTAGTGAAGCTTGGGGAAGATAAACAAATGAAACAATCATGAAGAATTGATGTTTAAAAATCAACACATTTACAATTCAAAGTGAAAAATGAGCCTTAATTCTTCCCGTGAACGTGATCTTCATTTTCAAAACCAAATCATTATTTTAGCTTTGACAGAATTCCTTGTGAAAGCTGTGATTGGTCATTGCAAAATATTTCCATATAAAATAAAATAAAAGTTCTGCAAGTCGATACTAAAAATGATTGAATCAAGGCATCTTTTTGATTGGCTATAATTCTAACTTTCCATAAGTAATATTATGGGAAGGACTCTGTAATAATGGTATGATGCTTGGGTCATCGAAAATGATAAACAACCTCTTTTCCTCAATTTATAAAATGGATATACAAATGACAAATCCTATATCCCATGCATATAATTCTCTAGTTATGATTGAAGGCATAAATTCAAAGAACGCCTAATTGTCTAGTTAATTACCTTATATTTATCACAATTACCCACTGAAATTTCCAAATTGTAAGACCCCATAAAATATTCCTCGTTTCATATATATTTTCAAGAATCGCTAATCTCCTGGGAGAACTTTATTAGCAATTCATGAGTTTTTTTTTTTTTTTTTTATTTTATCAAATTCAACACATACTTATTAATAATTAATTGAGGTAGTACTCGAGATAGTATGATACAACAAACTTTATATAGAATTCCCTAAAGATATATAGGCATGCTCGATTGCTCAATGGAGCTAATATATAAAATATTGTTTTATAATCTATATGTATGCATAATTGATTGACTTTTGTAAAAGTAATAATCATGTCATATGATACATTTATAATTAAAACCCATAGGATCTTACTCCTTATATATATATATATGCAATAATCTTCCTAATAAAAAAAATTTTATCTTGATACACCAAGTCTTTCCTTTTATCAAATCAAAATTAATTTTTATTTCCAAAATAAAATCAAATCTTAATTTTATAAAATCAAATCTTAATTTTATTTTTTGAAATTAAATCTTTCTTTATTTTGGAAAATCAAATCAAATCTTTCTTAATTTGAAAAGAGATTTTTTTAAAACAAATCAAAATCATAAAATCATATGAAATAAATTAAAATCATATGATTATGCATGATAGCCATAGTCCCTTTCTATTCACGCTTGAAGTTAAGTACCAAACCCTTAGTCCAATTTTTTTTTTTTTTTTTTTTTTTGCCGAACCCTATACAAAAATGAGGTAACCATTTTTTTTTTTTTGAATGCTGGCCGAACCCTATTTTTTTTTTTTTTTTTGAAAATAAAATAAAATAAAATCTTATTTTATTTTTTTCAAAAAAATAAAAAATAAAATATATAAATAAATAAATAAAATATTTACTTATCTTATTTTTGAGAGGTCCTGTTGCTCCATGATTAATTACTGTGCTGCTTCCTTTTTGCCATAAGAAAGATCCGTTGAAGCTATACATGCCTTCACCTCATCCAATGACTATCAGATTAACACCTCATGAAACTAAAAGAAAATAAGCCCATGAAAAGAATGAACATGATTAACCCCACTCTTGTTTCCCAATGCCAATTATTTGGTTCCTTTCAAACTGTCTGCTATATCCCATGAGTCATCAAGTCATGTAGCCTTCTCCACTCCTTCCCCGTCATTCTTGATCGATCCTGGCATTACCCAAGTGATTC
The DNA here is from genome assembly GCA_020205615.1 of Panax quinquefolius. NCBI lineage: Eukaryota > Viridiplantae > Streptophyta > Magnoliopsida > Apiales > Araliaceae > Panax > Panax quinquefolius. The sequence goes on from CM035164.1 coordinate 15,258,621, forward strand.
TACACAATGATTCAATGAGAACACAAGCGTCCAAAGGCTCCTCGTGGTGCGAAAATAAAGAGAAGATATTCCACCATCTCTTCTTCACAATAGCCCATAAGACCATCAACAATCAATTCTCTTGGGATAGAAATCACCTCATTTTAGACCGACAAATCCGAGACACAGTATATATATATATATATATATATATATATATATATATATATATATATTTCTTTTTTTTTTTTTAGGCCAGGGAAATTGATTATAACCGCCCTCTAATTCATAATTCGTTTCGATTGTTGAAGGTGACTTACTTTCAAGAAAAATCTTTGTTTTCATAATTCTTTTATTTAGTTGGAATTTCGAAACTCTTTTCATGTATAATTATTTTATTTTGTCGATTGATTGTTTGTTTGTTGGTTGATGTTTTTGTTTAATTTTTTCTTAATTGTTTCATCGATTTCTCTTTTTCGTGTGATTGGAGTTTTTCTTTTCCGGGCCATTTCACCTTAACAGGATCTTGGCTCGGATATTCTCAAAGAGAAAACAACACTGCAAGGAGGAGGGATTTATTCCGAGCCATTTCACCTTAACAAGGTCATTGGCTCGGATATTCTGGAAGAAAGGGAACACTGCAAGGAGGAAGGATCTATTCCGAGCCATTTCACCTTAACAAGGTCATTGGCTCGGATATTCGGAAGAAAGGAACAACGCAAGAGGAGGAGGAATTTATTCCAGCCATTTCCCCTTAACAAGGTCCTTGCTCTCGGATATTTTTGAAAGAAAGGACAACCCAAGCAAGAGAGAAGAGTTTATTCCAGAGCCATTTCACCTTAACAAGGTCATTGGCTCGGATATTTTGAAAGAAAGGACAACATCGCAGGAGGAAGAATTTATTCCGAGCCATTTCACCTTAACAAGGATCTTAGTTCGGATGTTCGGTGAAGTAGCATTCATTCCAATCAGTTGATTCGACGAGTAAGGAGAAGTTAAATGTAAGAGGAGAGAGCTCCTTAGGGTGGCTAAATCCTACGGGTCAACTCTTGGGAACCACCTAATGGCCTCCTTTTTTCACATTTCCCCGCTTCTTCTTTTACCCTTTTTATTTGAATGGCTCCTAATGCTTGTGCTCTTTTTCTTCTTTCGGTGTTCATGATCTTCCTTTCTAATCCAAGGTGTCCGTGATCTTCCTTTCCCAAATCCAATCTTCTTATTTAAGTTTCATACCTCTCTCTTGTTATGGTAAGCACTTAATTTCAAATGCTCATTCACTTTCTTTCTTTGTTTCTAGAATTCTCATGTTATATTTTCTTGTTGCAGCCAACTCCGATGAACGTTCCACGAACCCAGAAAACTACTAAGGAGGTTCCTTTCATCGTACGATCGGGGAAAAGCTCCCTTTATGGGTCTTCCGACGTTTTACGGGAGCAAGTGAAGAATTATGATCGTCTGACCTTTCCTCCTCCCGAGAAAGCGAGGCTTATTTCTATATCTTCTGACTGCCATGAAGTTTAGACGACTTTCCACTTACGCTCGCATTCCTCGTATGTGTATAGAAAAAGAATACCCTACAGTCCCCATTCATTTCATATCCGACTTATCCAATTGTCTTCGAGGGTGGCAACATTGGACCGACGAGGTTCTCGCAAATTCGATTATGTGGATATCTTGAAGAAGGCGAGCATTTTGCGTTGCATTCAATTATGCAGGATCTTCGTGTCCGAGCGGACCCAAGATGCTCTTCTACCGCCTTGATTTCACGTTGGTGTTCTTCCATGTACATTTGTCACCGCTTGGGGAGTTCACCCCAACTCTGAGAGGATGTCTATGTCATCTACCATGAAGCATTTGCCCCCTGCGTGAGTCACGCCTTTGGTGAGATGATCGTGCAAAATATTTTAAGTGTTGAAGTCTTCACTTCTTGAAGCTTGATGTTTTGCAAGCCTTGAAAACAAAAGTCCTAGGAGAGTGAACCTCTGGGGGAGCAAACCCTAGGAGGGCAAGCCCTGAGAGGATCTCTTCAAGGATATCTAGGTATCTCCCAACTTTCCTTGGACATGTCTCCTTCTATGCTAGGTTGGATCTTTTTATTTCCAATCATCATGTTGTTGCGCCGTTAGTTCGGAAGTCACTTCACGTCTCCATGAGGATGACTTACTTTATGTAAACTTTAGGAGCTTCAAGATGACAAACATAAATTGAAGACCAAGCTTTTGGGAAATTGAATCACTACCCAAGACCTTGAAGGCTCGATAGCCTCTAATCTGAAAAGCTCATGGTACCACACCATTGTCGACTTGAAGGCTTTAGTTATTCCCTTCTCTTTAGTTCGACAAAAGTCATGGCCTTTAGATCATAAACTTTCATATTTTTTTTTCATTTCTGATCGGAAAATTTATGTACATATATTTCATTTATCAAATTGTAGTTTCTTTTATCCTTATTGATTGCCTTTAATTTGAACGATTCTTTAAAACTCAATATTTAACATTGAATCTTAAGTTGTTCGAATTAAGACTCCAAGACACCAATAGGCCTCATAAAACAGCAAACATGAATCTATTCAAGAAAAACATGTTGTTGTTTTTTTTATGCAAACTAACACTTGAATCTATACTTCCTTTTTTTTTTTTAAAGAGATTAGAAAAAATATTCAAGCATAAGTGGAAGTTTGACAATTTATTGATAACAAAATTGCTTTTAACGAAAAGCATAACGTTTCAAATAATAAATCCTCGATTACTTTTGAAGTTGAAAGTATAACTTATGCAGTTCGAGGACTTATAGTCAGTGCCTCGATTACTTTTAAAGTTAAAAGTATAACTTTTTGGGTCTAAGGACTTATAGTCGGTACCTCTCATTCACTTTTAATGATAAAGTGTAACACTCGAGTGCCTCGTCACTTGGGTCGTCCAATTTCTTAGCAAGTCACGATCTACGAGGACTTGAAATCGGGTGCCTTGTATCACTTGGTAAATCCGGTTTCTTGGCAAGTCACGGTCTACGAGGACTTGAAATCGGTGCCTCGTCACTTGGGTCGTCGATTTCTTAGCAGAAGTCACGATCTACGAGGACTTGACCACCATTTAGAGTGGACCACCATCTTGGGTGGATTTTATATATATATATATATATATATATATATATATATATATATTTATTTTTTTTTAATTAAATCAATTCTTGTGCCTCCAACCTTAGTCATCCAATTACTTGGCAAGGATACTCCCGAGGACTTAAACCGCCATTTTGGTGGACCACCATCTTGGGTGGATTTTTAATTCATCCGTAGTTCGAGTTTTTTCGATGGTAGAGCCGATATTTGGGTTCATGACTTACGGATTGAACCATGGGTGATAGTGTTACACGTTTCTTCTCTAGTTCAATCTCCCCGTGGTCGACTTCTCATGGTATATCCTCCAGAGATTGTAACGTATCCATAGTGGAATATCCTGCGTATTGGTGGTATACACGAAGTCCTGGTCTTCTTTTCATCTCTTCCGCTACAACCAACCGGGTCTTGGAGGCTTCACCACTCCATGCTCAACCCATTGTTAAATCTGAGGCTCTGAATGCCTTCTCGCATGCATGTAATAGCCTCCTGGCCGGCATTCTAGTATACTTGTCACCATGCTTTTCTCTTAGCTCAATTTTCTCATTCTTCTCCCTCTTGCCCCTTGTGGTTTTGATTGAGAATCACCAAAGCCACTTGCTCTCGCCTCTTCGCTCTTCCATGTAACCATCGCATGGCCGGTGGGAAATGTCATGATTCCTCCCAAGTCTTGTGCAAAAGATGAGAGGGTCATGAATGAATCACAAGCTTTGGTAATGAGGTGGGGCTTGAAGGCGTCTAAAGCACCATTGTTGCATATACTAACCAAGTTCTTTTCTTCAATTGGCTCTGCACACCTACTCGTGCTCGGGCCTGAACTGTCAACATAATCGACAACTCCTCATTCGGTTTACTGCTTGAACCGCATAAGCTCCACAATGGTTACTGTTTACGCACATAGAAAAATTTCTTGAAAATTGTAATTTTAAGTCATCCCAATCATGGGTGACCCTTCTCCAAATTGTAGTACCAACTAAAGGCACTATCCGTCAAAGTCTTGTTGAATTCCCGCATCAACAAGTTGTGGTTATTCACTTCATATCCAGAGCCACGGAGACATTGACTCTACAAACACTGCAATATGTTCCTTAACATTTCCTTTTTCCCGTTGTATTTTAGAAATTGCATGGGTGCTCGATATACCTGTTGGGTAAGGTTGCCTCCGAATGTGCGGGGGTAAGGAGGAGTAAAGTCCAACTCAGGGTCGAGATGTGCATGTCTGCGAGTTGATTGATCACGTCGATCATATCATCCTTCGTCACATACGGGCTTGAAGCGTGAACTCTCCGGGGTGTTGTGATATCTTTCTTTGCGTCGGTGGTGTGTATGGTAGAGAAATTGGTTGATGGACACTTGCATCATGAACAGCTGGCACTGGTGGAAGTTGTTGGCTCATTCGCTGGACATTGCTTGGAATGGTTGGCATTTGCACCTGTGAAAATGATGGAATAGTAGCCGAGATGATGTTTGCCTGAGGTTGGCTTGCTTCCATCCTAGGTTGTGTACGTCACCACTGCTCGGGCTTCGAGTTGATTATTGGAACCAATTGACTTTCCGATTAATGGAGGTACAATGTGGTTCTCTTTGTTGTTGCTACCATTATTGTTGTCTTCCACACCTACTTGTTCCCCGTACAAACTTCCCGAGAACATGGCCTTGAAAGTGGGAATCTGCATCAACTATTGGCGGAAATTCCCATCTCCTCTTACTTCTCTCGCATTTCGAAAGATCATGGCCATCATCATTCCTTGCCCTTCTCGTGCTTCCTTCAATGCCTTGAGCATCTCGATTTGCACATCATTCGTCGGTCTCCACCTTCCTCGCCTTGCCTTCTTCTGCGTTGGTTTGTTGTTGATTGGCCATATGTGGTGACGTCGAACTTCCTTACAAGCGTCTTGATAAGTGGTTGGTCAAAATCCAGTTTACGCCTTGGAAAGCTTGAGTGGCTTGCCTTGAACTGGATCCGGTGAGGTAATCTTTGTTTGTTGGTGAAGAAGCTCTTCCTGTAGTTCTTCCACTTGAGTTGTGGGCATACCCTTCACGAATTCTACACCTCCCTAGCAGTCGCCCAAATAAATGTGGGCAAGAAAATCGTACCTTGCTAGGGTTAGGGTTTCGTGTTGGTGAGGAGAGAGAAATCCACGAAAAAGTGCGGAATTGATTGATTGATTGATCAGAAGGGAGAACGACGGTGGGCGATTACTCCAACGACGCGCGGCGTAACCCCCTAGAATCCGGAACCGTGTTAGGGTGAGGATTCCAAGAGCCTTCTTGAGTCCTTCAAGTTGAGAGAATGTCCAACCCCTTTGGTGCTTTTAGGTGGAATTCCAAGCCTTTAAGTCACCAAAAGGGTCCCTTCGATCTTCCAAGAGTCCAAGTCTTGATCCCTGTAGAAGTCCCTTCCCAATGGAGTGGAAGAGATATTTATAGGGTTTTTGGAGAGTGGTCATGTGATAGGCACATGTCCTCGGAGAAATTCCAAATTTACCCTTAGTCATCAAAGTAATGCCCAGATCGTCCTGCCCTTCTAGCCACCAATCCAATCCCTCAATCAATTCCCAAAATGAGTCACCTCCACGTGCTTCTGCCTCGGGACACGTGAAAGATTCTCTCAGATCTTGCTTCTTTATTTTCGGCTCTTCCGTCTTTCCATTTAATCATAATACGAACCTTAATTTGTGCATTTAATTCAATTAGGTCAATTGAACCCTAATTTACACTTGGGCCCACAGACTTCAAGCATATACTACACCAATAGCGGGGGAAGAAAATTTGGAGCATCTAAAAATAATATCCGCATTAAAAAGAGAAAGTTGCTATGTTAAATTTTATGAATAATTGTAGTGGTCAAAGCGATTAATGGTAGATATATATGTGATAGTACACCAAAAATGACATAGTAGTTTCATCTATTTAATGGAGAGTCAATAGGCCACAATGAGCTAATTGTAAGGATCAAACAGATTAGATATACAATAATGTTTGATAGATAAGTATCACCAAAGTTGTAATTGGGATATTTCAAGAAAAAGAAAAAAATGAGGAAAGCAAAATAAAAGTCATAACCTCATCACATCGCTCATAATTCCCCTTCATATTATTATTATGTGGTTCAAACTCTTCACCAGTTGAAACAGATTAGATATATGAACAATGACTGACATACTATAACTCAAGTAATGCTTGAACCTCCCGTACATGCGAATGGTCAAGGTTCGAGCTTCAGTGGAGGTATTATTTAAAAAATTATTTGTAGCTGATATGGCCATATTTGGTTGTAAATTTTGAAGTATTAATAAGAGGGGAGAACAAACAGCAAGGATACAAAGTTCCTTCAGTATCAATGTAAGCATCCTTTACATTCCCTCATTTCATATTAGTGGGAAGCTGTGCAAAAGAAAGCTATTACCCCAAGTCAATCAAGTGTCAGCAACACAAATCTTAATGATGTAAGACCCCGAAATTTTTTAAATAAAAAGGAATTTCCTTTATTTATTATTTTGAAATAGTAAGGGTTGATTTGATTAATGTGGATAGTTAAGGGTTAAATACGCAAATATTTCAAAATAAGCAAGTGGTTATAAAATATTCATTTCGTTGGGAATATTCGTTTGGTGGTGGAATATTAAATGCTTGTGGGGAATATTAAATGCGACGGCATGACCATGTGTGGGCCCATAACTGAAAGCGATTGGATGAGGAAAATGACAAAGTTTGGGTGGTTATAAATAACGGCGTAGTTATTCTGAATTAAGATCTGTTGGAATACCCGTTGGTTAAAATACGATGTCTGGCGTGGTTGCAAGATAGCACTGCGATTGCCAGATGATTGTTGAATTATTGATCCTTACGTGAAGGCACTTTACTCAATAATTTTCACACGGTAATTCTTGTTCAATATTTTATTTTATTGATTCAATAATTCTTTGCGTTGATATTTTATATTATTGTTGTTCAATAATTGTCACTGCACATTATCTCCATTATCGGATCAATAATTCATATTATTTGAATAATATTATTAGATAGCATTATTGGCAATGTCTAGAAAGTTACATCGAGGAGAGGTTTGGTCACCTAATTGCGGCGCCAATGAGGAGAAATCCTTATCGGAAAGCCCCTCTTTCTGAGGAGCGGCTGGTTGTCATAATTGTGATTCTGTAATATTATTTGTGAATAATTAATTATTGATTTATATGATAAGAAAATATTTATAAATGATGGATTTATTTATTTTATGTGGTTATAATTGAATGATTTAATGTTGAGGTGTTTTATCGATTAATTTTGTCCGGAATGGAGGTATTAAAATCAAATCGATATTTTTACGATATATTGTGTGAGTTATAATTTTTAATCCGACCGTTGGATCGTTGTAATTTTTGGATATGTTATACATACATAAGTTGAGTATATGTCCACAAATTTTGAACCGTTAAAAATGAACGAATGATTTGTTATGAATTTTAAGAGGTGGTGATTAGGAAATTAGGTTTATAATTAATTTTGGTGGAAAATTCTAGAATTGAGTGGGCCCCACTTGTGGTTGGTGAAGAAATGTGCTGAATTTTATTTCAAATGTGGTGGGTGGGAATAGTAGCGAGTAAAGCCATCGGGTTGCGAGTTAAATCTCCTTGAGCGTCTTAACATTTTCCTATAAATAGAAGGCTAAGTTAGAATAGAAAATCACACCGTAAACAAGTTTTCTCTTTCTCTCTCTATATTATCGAGTGTATTTTGTGAGTATTTTGAGTATACTTTGAGTATTGTTAAGCGGTGCAAGTTCCTTCAAAGACTTATATCCTGTTTTAACTAGAAATCTTGTCTTTCGAGGTAAGGGATATTATTTTTTTCGTAATGATATTATTTCTTCAATATCATTATCTTTGAAATGTTGATCTGAAGTTTTATCAAATTTGGAACTTTTTCATGTAGGGTTACTATTCATGAGTTACTATTCACGAGTTACTATTCATGAGTTACTATTCACGAAGTTACTATTCACGTCTACTATTCATGAGGCGTGAAAATGTTTTTTTGTGGAATTTCTATCTTTTGGTGTCGAGTTACTTATTCACGTATCTGACTATTATTCACGATATCTGACACTATTCACGTGATCTGACACTATTCATCGAAAAATAAAATTTCTTCTTTTCGACCAAAATATCTATTACGGATACTAGCTTTGATTGTATCCATGTTTTGATCATTCTTGAATTTTACTTGATTATGATTATTTATGAAGTATTTGTGAACTTCGGATTGTTTAAAAAAGTACGAATCCATAATACTTTTCTTTTTGTTTCACTGGATTCGTTCTTTAAAAATATTTTTCATCATCCTCAGTCTTAAATGATGATATTATTGAATATCTTTGGCCTGTAGTGCAAAGATGAATGATTTCTGAAGAATATCTTTGGCCTGTAGTGCAAAGATGAACATGTGTTTAAATGAACATGACCGACTGATGAATATCTTTGGCCTTTAGTGCAAAGATGAACAGGTGTTGAGATGAACATGACCGATTGATGAATATCTTTGGCCTTTAGTGCAAAGATGAGCAGTGTTGAGATGAACACATGAATTGGATTGATGAATATCTTTGGCTGTAGTGAAAAAAGATGAATATTTGATTTGAGATGAATATTGATTGATGTTACAGGATAAAATATTGATGATGGATATTAAATTCATAGATTATAGTAGATTTCATTCTCTACGTAACTCTTATGAATTATTATTTCCATTGCGAATATTGATCTGAAACTTGTTGTCTATTGTATTCTATCGATTTTTCCTGTTGAAGACTAACGATAATTTGTTTTATATTATCTTAGTCATAACATTCTTTCTTGGGCTAGTTGAGCTCACCCTTTTCCTTTTTGTTCCATTTTTCTCGAGAGGCGAGAATATAGCGAAGTGCAGAGTCGGGGTATGGAATGAAGGTTTTAGAAAGGATTGTTTAGTAGTCCTCACCATTTTTTTAATGTATCAATAAATGTGATGAGAATTTATTTGAGTATAGATATTGTCAGAAGATAATATTTGTATTCAAACTCACGCTTTCTTGTTGTAATAATAAAGTTGTAGTTGTTTACGTACCATGTATTTGGCGACTCGAGAATGGGTTGGATGGAATGGACCTATTTTTTGGGGTCGTCACGGTTGGTATCGAGCCGTAAGTAAAGAGCCCCCGAGCCTCTCATTTGGTGACTTCTGTTTATGGGGATGCACCGCTTTACTCTCCGTAGGGGGCCCTGGATTTCTTGGTGTGGCCGATAAAGTACCATTGTGAGGTCTTTGTGGTTGAAGCACCATGAGGGTCACGGTTGGTATCGAGCTTAGGGATATGATCTCCGGCGGAGATCGGGAATAGAACTAGGGGAGAGGCAGAGTAAATCCTTCGCTAGTGTGTCTACTACTAAGCTTATTTGTTAGTTGGTCAAGATATAGGGATATTATGTGATATATTGATTTCCTTAATTAACCCTTGTTTTATGGCGATATTTGAGAATGTCGATGAGAATATTAATAGTGGAGTAAATGAGACCGTGGAGATGCTGTATTTTTACCAACGAGGAGAACGTCTGTAACAGCGTGGCGATGTTCCTCCCGTGAACAACACCAATGGAAGATGATGATGAACGAGGGATGTTTAGAAGTTTTTGCGATTCATGCAAAATCGACGAGGAGACTCGTGTTCAAAATACGAGGAGAAATGATAGCAATTCACGGGTTGTCACGACCAAGCAGTTCAAAGAGTTGGGACCACGAATTTAAGGAAAGCCGGATCCGATCATGGGCGGAAACATGGGTCAAACAAATTACCAAGATATTCGATGTCTTGGGATGCGGAGGAACGAAGGTTCCATTCGCCACCTTTATGTTAAATGGCGAGGCGGACTATCTTGGTGGAGTCTGCATGAAGCGTACCCCATCCAGTGCACTTTCGGCGTATCTTGGGAGGCGTTTGAGAGACTATTTAATGACAAATACTTTCACGAAAGTGTTAAATCGTATGAAGGAAGTGGAGTTCATCGATTAGAAAGAAACAACATGGCGGTGTCTCGATGCGAAGCGAAGTTCATGGAGTTATCCAGTTTGCACCTCATTTGGTGGAGAATGAGGAGCGTATGACGCGGATGTTTCTTAGAGGTTTGAAACCCGGCGTCGTCGATATCTCATTTCTCATAAATTTTCTCTCTATTCGGATGTTGTCAACGAGGCTCGATTGTTAGAAGCGAGATAACGAGTACGTTCAACCGAGGGAGCATAACCGAGGATCATCTGAGAAGATAGCGATCCAACAAAATAACGATAACCAGCGGAGAAAGAAGAATACGGACAAAGGCGGTAACCACTCTGGTGGTAATCGTGGCCATAAAAATAGAAGCGAGTCGGGAGGAGATTTTAAAAAGAGGAGATTCAACAACGACCATGTGAAGACGTCAGCGCCAGTAGCAACTAGTTCTAAGGGAGGAGAATGACCACCGGTCATATGTTATAAATCTTGGGAAAGAGGACATATCGATTCAAACCGTCCCACAACAGTTCAAGGTATGCTATAATTGTGGAAAGGAAGGACATATCGCTCGAGATTATGCGATATCGAAACCCGATCCAATAGGAATGGTGACTCAAAAGGATGTCCAAGAAAAGTCAAAGTCAACGATTCTCGGAAGAAGCGTTTGTCGTGGCCGGTCAAAATCGAGAGAACCCGAACGAAGTTAGCACGGGTTAGTTAATTATAAATTCTTGCGAAGTTTATACCTTACTTGATATCTGGGTTCTACCCATTCTTTTATCTCTCTTGCTTGCGCTCAGCGTTTGAACTTGACTCTGAGAGAAATTAGACTTTGACCTGTTTATGGAGACTCAGATAGGAAAAACTTTCATTACATCCGTTGTTTAAAAATCTTGTTTGATTCAAGTTGGCACCATTACCTTACACCGTTGACCTTATCTCTTTAAAGATACTTGTTTTTTGGGATTGATTGGTTAACTACTCATCATTACCAAAATTGATTGCTTTTGTAAGGTTGTTAGTTTTCATATTCCTAAGCAACTTTGTTATTGAATTCAAGCAATCAAACCATTGTAATCAAACATTTTCATATCAATCCATGAAGTCATTCGTTTATTACGGATGTCAAGTTTTCTTAGTCCATGTTATGGATTTGAATAAAGACACGTCGATTTGAATAATATTCTTGTTGTTATTGATTTTCCGGCGTATTTTTCTCAAGAATTTCTTGGCTTACTCCCAAAGCGATATTAAATTTTGTATCGAATTTGAACCCCAAGACAAAAGTCATTTCTAAAATCTCATATCGAATGGCTCTATTGAACTTGAGGAGTTAAAAATTCAACTATAAAATTTGGTACTGAGCCTTTATCTTGTGACTTCCTTTGTGGAATGCACCGCCGACTCTCTGTAAGGGCGTCATATTAGATGCGATAAGAAAGCGATAGGTGTCATTGTGACGTCTTATCCTAGGTTGGGATATGAGTCACGATTGAGAACAACCTAAGTCGATAATCGAAATACGTAGCTTTCTAAACTTAGTTGGTTATTATCGGAGATTCGTTGAAGGATATTCTCGAATCGCTATTCCATTAACGTAGTGACTTGTAGAGATACAAAATTCGAATGGAGCAAGGAATGTGGTAAGAGCTTGAAGAACTCAAGAGAGACTCATTTGAAAGATATGTTCGACCATGCCATCCTGGAAAAGCGAGCGTGGTAGGCGGCGTGTTGAGTAGAAGATCGTATATCTAATCTGAGTCTGATATTGTCAAAGACTCATTTCGTATAATATACAAATAATAGAGATGGAGATGAAAACTCTAGGTACCCACGTGATGATATCTGATGCGTGATGATATCTGAGTATAATCGACTTTAATCGATAAAGTTAAAGTTGTTTCAAGCTACACTTTGGAGTGATGAATTTGAAGAAGGAGGTGCAAGAAGTTGTTATTTCAAAAGTGAGAGAATCGGTGAGGTGAGGAAAGCTCAAACCTTCGATTTATTTAAAATCCTCGATCGAGTAGGAACTGTGGCCTATAAACTCGCCTTAACGCTAAGTATGACGTGTGTTCATAACGTTTTTCACGTATCGATGTTACGTAAATATGTGGACAACCCAAACCACATTATTGCGTTAAAACCAGACGAGATAGCTAAAGATTTAACATACGAGGAGGTACCTGTCAAGATATTGGATAGGAAAGAGCATGTCCTATGCACCAAGGTTATACCACAAGTTAAGGTTTTGTGGAGAAACCATGCTATTGAAGAAATGATCTGGGAGTTGGAATCAAAAATGAAAGCGAGGTACCCTCATCTTTTGAAACACACCGTATACGTCGTCGATTTCGAGGACGAAATTTCATAAGGAGGGAGGTTGTAAGACCGAAATTTTTAAATAAAAAGGAATTTCCTTTATTTATTATTTTGAAATAGTAAGGGTTGATTTGATTAATGTGGATAGTTAAGGGTTAAATCATAAATATTTCAAAATAAGCAAGTGGTTATAAAATATTCATTTACGTGGGAATATTCGTTTGGTCGGTGGAATATTAAATCTTTGTCGGAATATTAAATGCGACGGCGCTTGACCATGTGTGGGCCCCATAACTTGAAAGCGATTGGATGAGGAAAATGACAAAGTTTGGGTGGTTATAAATAACAGGCGTAGTTATTCTGAATAAAGGCCCATTGGAATACCCGTTGGTTAAAATCTGATGTCTACGTGGTGGTTGCACGATGGCATTACCAGTATTACACATGATTGTTGAATTATTGATCCTTACGTGAAGGCCTTTACTCAATAATTTTCACAAGATGAATTCTTATTCAATATTTTATTTTATTGATTCAATAATTCTTTGCGTTGATATTTTATATTATTGTTGTTCAATAATTGTCATCGCACATTATCTCCATTATCGGATCAATAATTCATATTATTTGAATAATATTATTAGATAGCATTATTGGCAATGTCTAGAAAGTTACATCGAGGAGAGGTTTGGTCACCTAATTGCGCCAAAGATGAGGAGAAATCCTTATCGAAAGCCCTCTCTTTCACGGGAGCAGCTGGTTGTCATAATTGTGATTACGTAATATTATTTGTGAATAATTAATTATTGATTTATATGATAAGAAAATATTTATAAATGATGGATTTATTTATTTTATGTGGTTATAATTGAATGATTTCATGTTGAGGTGTTTTATCGGTAATTTTGTCGGAATGGAGTATTAAAAATCAAATCGATTATTTTTACGATATATTAAGTGAGTTATAATTTTTTAATCAAATAGTTGGATCGTTGTAATTTTTGGATATGTTATACATACATAAGTTGAGTATATGTCCACAAATTTTGAACCGTTAAAAATGAACGAATGATTTGTTATGAATTTTAAGAGGTGGTGATTCGGAAATTAGGTTTATAATTGATTTTGGTGGAAAATTCTAGAATTGAGTGGGCCCCACTTGTGGTTGGTGAAGAAATGTGCTGAATTTTATTTCAAATGTGGTGGGTGGGAATAGTAGCGAGTAAAGCCATCGAGGTTGCGAGTTAAGTCCTTGACGTCTAACATTTTCCTATAAATAGAGGCTAAGTTAGAATTGAAAATCACACCGAAACAAGTTTTCTCTCTTTCTCTCTATATTATCGAGTGTATTTTGTGAGTATTTTGAGTATACTTTGAGTATTGTTAGGCGGTGCAAGTTCCAAAGACTATATCCAGGTGTTTCAACTAGAAATCTTGTCTTTTTCGAGGTAAGGGATATTATTTTTTTTCAGTAATGATATTATTTCTTGAATATCATTATCTTTGAAATGTTGATCTGAAGTTTTATCAAATTTGGAACTTTTTCATATCGGGTTACTATTCATGAGTTTCTTATTCACGAGTTACTATTCACGAGTACTATTCATGAAGCGTGAAAATGTTTTTTTTGTGGAATTTCTATCTTTTGGTGTCGGAGTTACTATTCACGTGTCTGGCCTTTATTCACGATATCTGACACTATTCACGATATCTGACACTATTCATCAAAAAATAAAATTTCTTCTTTTTCGTCCAAAATATCTATTCGGATACTAGCTTTGATTGTATCCATGTTTTGATCATTCTTGAATTTTACTTGATTATGATTATTTATGAAGTATTTGTGAACTTCGGATTGTTTAAAGTACGAATCCATAATACTTGTTCTTTTGTTTCACCGGATTCGTTCTTTAAAAATATTTTCATCATCCTCGGTCTTAAATGATGATATTATTGAATATCTTTGGCTTTGTAGTGCAAAAGATGAATGATTTCTGAAGAATATCTTTGGCTGTAGTGCAAAAAGATGAGCAGTGTTTAAATGAACATGAATGGACCGATGAATATCTTTGGCCTTTAGTGCAAAGATGAGCAGTGTTGAGATGAACATAATGGATTGATGAATATCTTTGGCCTTTAGTGCAAAGATGAGCAGTGTTAGAGATGAACATGATGGAATTGATGAATATCTTTGGCTGTAGTGAAAAGATGAATATTTGATTTGAGATGAATATTGATTGATGTTACGAGGATAAAATATTGATGATGGACTGTTAAATTCATAGATTATAGTAGATTTCATTCTCTCACGTAACTCTTACATGAATTATTATTTCGTTGTGAATATTGATCTGAAACTTGTTATATCTATTGTATTCTATCATTTTTTTCCTGTTGAAGACTAACGATAATTTGTTCTATATTATCTTAGTCATAACATTCTTCTTTGGGCTAGTTGAGCTCACCCTTTTCCTTTTTTTCCATTTTTTCTCGGAAGGCGAGAATATAAGCGAGTACGAGTCGGGGTATGGAATGAAGGTTTTAGAAAGGATTGTTTAGTAGTCCTCACCATTTTTTTAATGTATCAATAAATGTGATGAGGATTTATTTGAGTATAGATATTGTCTAGAAGATAATATTTGTATTCAAACTCACAGTTTTACTGTTGTAATAATAAAGTTGTAGTTGTTTCTGTACCATGTATTTGGCGACTCAGAATGGGTTGGATGGAATGGACCTATTTTGGGGTCGTCACAAATGAGATGCGTGCAACTCTGAGAAAGCATATTGTGTAAGCAATTTCCTCTAAATTCATTTGGAGAACCAAAGTAAAGTGACATTTAAGTATTATCATTTTACGGTTAAAGTTTTGAATATTCAAATTAGTAGTTTATTCCATGAATTGCATATACCATACTCCACTAATAACTTGAAATCAGATCATTCCCAGGCAATGAGCTAAGCCTCATTCAAAAATTATACACCAGTTACCAAGTGCCGATTACTAAGATTAGAAAGTAACACGTGTTTGAAACGCAGAGGGTAGGTATGAGCAAAGCTGTGTCTTTCCGGATCCGAATTGCAAGTTGATAAAAGTATAGATTAGATCAGAAAGTTGATTAAAAAGCAATATCTCTCCAAATTGTTTTACAATATTTGAACATATGATGAACGATAATTTGGTTCTCACCTGAATTCTCCAAAAGCTTCTGTAATCGAGTTGGTTTCTATCCCGACTTACGATCATCCATGGTCTTAACCATTCTTTTTGGATTGGCAAAATGGGAATATTTGTTGCAATATAGTTGCATGGTTTTCTTTTAAACTACTTGCATTTGCAAACATAATATAAGGATAAATGCAGAACAAATTAGAGATTCATCAAAATGATTAACTTAATAGATGATAAAATAAAATTTCTGACAAACAAACATATACGCCAATTCTAAACTTTTACACAATAAGAAGACAGATCTTCCCCATCCGGATGACATATTGACAATGACCCCTGTTTGCTCTCAATCTTGATGGATCGAATGATTTTATCTTGTACAAATAGTAGAGATAAATTACAAACTCAACACACGAAATTGTTGGTTATGTAAAAAATGAATACCATGAAGCTAAGAAACCTTGCGAATATCTGATATTTTTTTCTCTTTGATATTTTATCAAACAGGTAACTTGCATATGGAAGATACATCAATAAAATTGGAACAAATCAAATTTTTATATGTAAAAGTAAATATAAATTTGGAGGGAGAAATAGAATAATTGGGGAGGTTTAAGAAAATCGGGATATATATATAGAGAGAGAACCATGCTCACTTTTTTCCCCTCTCTTCCTCCAACCTCCCAACACCCCTGCTGCCCCTAAAGAACAAACAGAACAACAACAAAGATAAAGCCCTAATGATACCTTTAGTGACATTTCATTGTAGTATTATGCAGCATATTGGAAGAGCGGTCTCTTGGAATTAGCTTTCTTTCTTCTCCACAATAGCTTTTTCCACAATCCACCCCTACCTTTTCTCTTACCAGGAATAATGACCAAGGAATTGACCACAACTTGCCCATCTTGATGTTTAATCCCGTTTGAATTCTGAAAGCTCTCTGGAGAATCTGTTGCACGGTTGAGACTAATTGTGGAATTTGAAGTTTTTTAAACCCTTCGAGGAGTCGATTGAATTTATTAAGCGAGAAGGAAACGAAGAGGAAAAGAATCGATCGAGAAGAAGAGAAGGAGTCGGTCGAATGAAGAAAGATTTGTTCATGAGTTTTTCAATTGAACGAGTTAATGTTTAATTGACTCAGTGAGTTTTTCAATTGAAATAATTGCTTTTGCTGTATTTATATATAAGGTATTAATATAATGTCTGAAAATTGCAGTGCCTATAATTTGTTTCAATTTTCTCTTCTATTTTCTACTTTGTCCTATATACCTCTCATACAATTAGTCTCCTCTATCCTTTTCCCTCTTTTGAATAGCAAGACTATATAAGCTGAAAACTGAGTTTTAATATGAGAAATTAAAGTCGGAAAGGTATGTTATTTTTTATTTAAGTTTCTACTATATTTTAATAATAATTTGTCACACACGAATTGTGTAGTGTGCATCAGCAGGTAGTATTTTATTGTCTATATATTGATGTAGAGGATGTGTTGAAATTCATAGTCTAACGTTGAATAAATTAGATTTATAGTTCGTTCTATATTGGATAAATTACATTTATCGTAAATAACTATTGATGAACATCAATCTAATTATCAATGATTTTAAATGATCTAACATCAACGATTAATAAAGTTTCAATAATTTTTTAAATTTTATTAATTATTCCTTTTTCTCTCTTCTAGCTTTGAAATTCTAAACACCCTCTAGCACAAATATTTCAATGGACATTCTAATTCAAAAACTTGAAAGAAAAATGATATATATATATATATATATATATACACACACACACGTTCCGGATCTTAAGCTTAAATACCTCTTATCTAACATATCTTGCATACCCCTTTTAGCGACGGATCGGACGACTATTTGGTCCATCGCTATAGGTTCGTCGTCGCTAAAAGTTAAAACGACGGTTTTATATATAGCGACGGACCGAATCGTCGCCCGGTCCGTCGCTAAAGGGGGTATGCAAGGTATGTTAAACAAGGCATAAACTTAAGATCCGGACCGTATATATATATTGTGAATATTTATGTTAATTTTTTTTGTCAATTATATGGATAAATATTAATTATATTTTTTTTGGAAGATTTATCACAATACATAAGATAACTCAATTTGATATTAGGTGAACGTACAGATTTGTAGTTCTTAATGAAGTAAGAAATTAAATAAAATAGCAACAAAAGTAAATGTAAGAAATTTAGTTTATAAAATAGTCATCAACTCACGTTGTTTACAAAGGACACCGCCTAACCAAGTAAACTTAAACTTTCCTTGCATACAATTCTTTAATGGAGTATGAACTTTGAATTTTCAAAGACAAAAATTAATGCCTTGGGATAATGAATTATTGAATTTTATTGGAGTACTTAATACAGAATAAATTAACTAATACTACGTACTGTATAAACCCAACTTTTTCAAAATCTTTGTCCAAATTTCCTTTGGTTTCGGCAACGAGGATGATTATAGCTGACCCATAAACATTAACATAAGATTCAGCTCATTGAACCATCATAGTAAGGTAAGTTCTAATTCTTGACTTTAGAAGCAATAATGTACTGTTTTATACGAAATTGAGACTTTATTTGCTTATGAACTCTGTCCGCAAAAGTAATATATATATATATATATATATATATATATATGCACATATCATGTTCGATAAATTATTTTTTATAGATTCTTAAGCTCAAATCGAGCAATTAAGCTGAGATAGAAAACAAGAACTCTTAACATATGTTATATTAATTAAATGAAGTGATTTTTATAAGTTTAAATAGGGTAAAATTGTGTTTTGAAACAAAAGTCATTTTCATGTTCAGTTTAAAAATTGTCTCAAAAGCAGTTTGAGGACTTTGATAGACTGGTCTATAATGTCTAAAAATGGATGAGTTATATTTTTCAAAAATACCTTCTCATGCCCTCTACAACATATCAAAATTTCGTTTCAATCGGATGTGTTGGTTTGTAATCTAAAAAGTGGCAAAACTAGCAATTTGATCATGGTATGGGCTGGGCAGTAGTCGCAGTTGTGTGCTGCAGCAGCTGGACTGTATATAATTGATACTTGATGGGATAATTTCTTGTATATATGGTTGGTACTTGATAGCTCACCAAAAAAATTCATGGCTCGGAGCTTGGATGATCCTATGATTAGAAAAAATAAAAAGCAAATTCATATAACTCAAATGCACTGCATGTGTTACGTTACTTGATGGCTCTTTATTTGTTGTTCACATTTTTATCAATCATTTACTTATTCTAATAGTATAAATAATGTTTTATAGTATGAATTAATTGAAATATTTTAATTTTTTACTCATAAATTTATATTTAGATTTAATTGGTTGATATTTTTATTTTATTATATTTATATCATCTCATAAAATATATATGAGAATTGGTAAGTAGGTTCTCTCTCTTCGTACGTAGGCAACTCATTCGTAAGATATATAATACTATTATTAATTTGTATACAATTTAATGTATATATAATAAATTGATAATTTCCTCTCTTTGTAGACAGTTAATTGTTTTCGATCCTTTCTTTATAGAAAACCTAAAAGATATTATACATTCATTTAGAATCCTCTTTTAAATATTATTGTTCTTCCTTTTTTTATTTATAATGTATTTATTTTTTTATTGGTGATCCAAGGTGTTTTATTAAACACTAAAAATGAATATAAAACTATTTTATAAATAATTTTAAATTGATATGAAATAAATTATTTTTAATACAAATAAATAAACAATTATAAACTAGTATTACTAATTAGCATTTTTGATCTTTTATGTACGACGGACTCAGGTGCCTCATTCCAGCCCGTTTTGTAGTGATATCAGGGTTTGGTGGTTGTGAATTTAACGAAAGCCCAATACTTAGACCAGCAATCCAATAAATAAACAAGTGACGGTATAATGTACATGGACATATATAAACAACAAGGATCAATTACTATTTCTTTTCAGTTCATAATAAATTTTATGTTAGTTCAATTCAATTCCATTCCATTTGTTTGAACCATGTGATATATAAACATTTGTTTGAACAATAAATAAATAGTGTATATAGAGTTTGATTCAAATTTCGTCCATCATTAATTCTAATACATGTAGAAAAAAATTGAGGAAGCAAGTAGTAATAAAGGTATCATTCAATCTTAGACATGAAGTATAAATTGATATATTTCCATCAACAAAAGGTGAATTGCTTGTCCTCCACTCTATATACATATATATATATATATATGAAAATATATATATCTGAGTTGTGTAAATACTGCGTCTACATAACAACGATTTTTTTTGGGGTTATAGCGGCGGTTATAGTCCAAAAAAGCGTAAATCAAGCAGGCGATTTATCAGTTACACAACTCTGTATATACATTTTTCCATATATATATATATATATATATATATATATATATATATATATATATATAATAGAATCAGTCCTAACTCCGTCTTTTAATTAAAAATCCGGATTTTTTATTTTTTGTTTTTTTTAAAACAACTAATTTTTTTTTTTATATTTTATGGGCTGGAATTTTATATAATACAGTGTTTTGGATGTGATTTGGATACGTATAACAAAAAATGTCTATACAGTGTGCAGACTGTACATACATTTTTTTGGATAGGTATTCAAATCACGGCCAAAACATTGTATTATGGAAAATTTTCAATTTCATAAAATATTAAAAAAAAATTAGTTGTTTTAAAAAAAACAAAAAAAATTAAAAAAAAAATAGGGTCCGAATTTGATCAGGTCCGAGAGTCCAGACCTGATCCGTGGTATATATATATATATGTCCAACTTATTTATATTCTATAGTCAAGTTACTTATCACATCTCACATATTCTCATTTCTTACAACTTTACAATTGAATCAAGAATGGCATGACATGGTTCCTTTACTTGAGCTCTTTTTGGCTGTGATCTTTAGTTGCTTGGGAAAGGTCTTTCATGCCTTTTGTACGGATCTGGTTAGCATGAAGTTTATATTTTGATAATTTGGTCATTTAGTCAATAGAATACTGACACATATAGAGTCTCGTCTGCGTGTCAGTATTCTATTGGTCAATTGACCAACTTACCCAAAAATAAACTTCATGCTAACCACTTCCCCTTTGTACCAAAGACAAATAAATAGTAGGTGAGACCATGAGACCACGAGAGAGAAGCAGCACGTGAATTAAGACTATTGAAAAAACACACACACACATGAGAAGAGAAAATGTATGTACACAGTTGTGTATTATACAGTCAGCTATGACGACGATTTTGAGCTATAGCGACGGGTGAATAGCCCAAAAAACTCGTCATCATAGCCTTACTGTACATATAACCCATATGAGAAATAATTTATAGCACTTACTTATTACAGATCATTATAAAGTATACACCATCTCTATCATCTATTTTTTAAAACATTAACGGGCGACATTAAAAAGTCAAAGCAGTCATCCACTATTAATAGGTTCGGACGGTTAAAAAACGCAATTCATCTGCTATTAATAGTAGCAGACGCTAATCATCTTCCACGTGAGAAATGATTTTTCTTTATTAACTAGAGTTTAGAGATTATTAACTAGGATTTAGAGTTTATAAACTAAGGTTAAGAGTTTATTAACTAGGATTTAGGCTTTATTAATCTGAATTTATTTATTAACTAGGGTTTATTAACTAACCTCGGGTTAATAAACTTTAAACCCCAATTTTTAAACCGTCGTCGAGTTAATAAACCCTAAACCTAATAACCCATAACCCATATATAATCCGAGTCAAATTGTTAAATTTATTTATTGTAAAAACATTGAAATATCAAAGACACCCATAACCCATCTTTGATGTTAAAGAGAGAAAAGTCAGTCGGTCTGTGTTCTTGTCGCTCCTTTAGAGCATTCACGACAGTTTTTTTTTTATCCCTACTCTGCAGTGTTATTGGGTCATTTTGCAAAATAGATATTCAATTTTTTCCACTATGTATCCAACATGTTCCTTATATTGATTCCTTAAATAATGAAAGTTAAAAGTTAAAATTTCCAATAGTCAAAACATCAAATTAATAATAATCTTATAATTTATAACAGAGAGAGTATAATTTATCAATTATATTTCACTGTAAAATAATTTTTATTTTATTTTAAATTTTAAGTAATTTATGAAGTGATTATTGAATAGATTGTAGTTGCAAATGTACATAAGATTAATATTAACTTTTAAAAAGTTAATTTATGATATTTTTAAATTTAAATTTAATATGATTCATTTAAATTTTGAAAATAATAAATTTTATAATTATTATTACTTTTATAATATTTATAATTCTATTGACATAAATTAAATAAATTTATATCGGTTTTAAATTTGAATACGTTTGGAATTAATTTTTAAAATATAAGTCAATATTAAGTTTATAATTTGAAAATGAAGTACTAAAAAATGTCAAGATGTGTATGATAAATGAGTTGTCCACTTAAATGTGGGTGTGAAATGTCATTTTGTATATATAGATAAGGATCTTTTGACTCCTTCACACTGAGGAGTAAAATCATATATATAGATTAAAATAGAGAATCAAATAAGAATAAGGAAACTGTTGGATAAAAATTTGTTGATGTATTCTTTAAAATTAGGGATAGAGAATTAATTAAGAAAATTGTTGTTAATGCTCTTAGCATCTCTAGTTTGAGTGTTTATATATGAATTCCCTATTAAAAATGGAGGGAGGTACGTAAATAATTTAATTTAATTGGGATAAGAAAGAGGGAGCACATTACTATTCTATTCTATTTTCTGATCTCTATTGTTTTTACTTTCTTACTTAATAAACCAACCCTTTTGTATGGTCTCCGGCCCAACATTAGGTTTCCGGCCCATAACCTACCAATCTAGAAATGCCATGCCAGTATGAAGAAGACAAGATAAACTATACTGCATAATTTCGATGGGCCCGCCCCAGTCAATCCTGTGGACTGGTGAAGATAAAATCAAAATCATATCGCGCACGTGATACCTCCAGATTTAATTTCATTGGGCTCTAAAGCACGTGCTAAACCTTACATAGTGAAATAATTGCCCAAAATTATATATCTATTTCATTAGAATTAATTTTATTCCATATGAAATTAAAAAAAAACGTAACATAAAGATTGGTATAGTTTTAAAACGATCAGCATTTAGGCTGAATGCGCCCTTAAAATCGTTTGAAAAAATAATATTTAATGTAGTATTGATTAACGTATAAGTTTACAATTTCAACCCTTGAACAATCATTAGTTTAGGTGAGATCCTAATAAACTAGTAGTAATATTTGGATGTAGTAACAATGTGTTGTCTACCACTACTACTATTCACCACAAAACGCGTCCAAATCCCGTGATTGCCCTGTCCCCACTATGTTTTTTCAACCCAATGAAATGACTACATATATATATATATATATATATATTCAACCATCCCGTGCATCCTGCGGCATTATGGACGATACGATTTATCTTAAATTTTGAACGATTCAGATGATTTGTTAGGATGAGCGAAAAATTCAAAATTATTTATATTTTGTTATATATATATATATATATATATAGGATCTGCATCTATGACAACTGATTATATAGATAAAAAATGTGTTTTGGACTCTTTAAATTATTTATATTCTTCTTTTATCTTAATTTTTTTTAATTTTTTTAAGTTTTATATCAACTTTAGGTTTTCATTTAGTTTTTAAAAAGTCTAATTGGCACGCGACAAGAGAATTTTTGTTATTTTTTTTTGTCAAATTGATCTTTAATAAATAGATAAATTAAAATAAATAACAAGCAGATTAATCTTTTCCTTTTCTCTTTCAATTTCTACCTCTAATTAATTTGATCAAAAAAAATTAAACCTTTTATAAACATAAACGAGAGCATAAGGTTAATCTTAAATTATTGAAATGTATGGAGTAAACTGGAATTTTTTGAAAACTTGAAGGGTCCAAATTTTACTCTTCTGCCAAAAAAAAAAAATTATTGGCCTTCAAAAAGAATCTTCTTTTTATCCACAACGACATTAAATAACATACAATAATTCTTGGGCGACCGGATTTTAGGGATCGATCTTGCGACCAGCAATTTTTATTTTATTTTATTATTTTATAACTTCCAAACAATTAATGTGATTTATTAGAATTAAAATTTTCACAAAATTTAGTGATTTAGGTGTCTGTACAACACTATTTTTTACATATATCGAAATGACACAAATCATTAAATTTTGTAAAAATTTCAGTTCCAATAAATTACATTAATTATTTTGGGAGTTGTGAAAAAAAATTGCACCGGTCCCTAAATTGATCTGTACCGACAGCCACCGTAGAAAAACTCAATAACATAATAACATTATTACAAACTAACAATTTATTATTACAGGCACCTGGTAGGTAGCTGCTAGGTTTGATTGATTAAAGGAGTGAAGTTAGGTTTGGCACATACAAATTACTAGGGCTGAGCAAGTAATCAAATTAGAATCGAAACCGCACCAAAAATCGCACGAACCGCACCAATTAAAATCGCACCAACTATTCCGACGTATGTGGCGGTTTTAGGTGGGTTGAATAACCAAAATTACGGTTTCGGTTTGGTTACTAGCCAAAATCGCACGCATAAAATTGAAACCGCACCATGTGTGTGTGTATGTATTATCTCTAGTAAATTCTAAAGTTACTTTTCACTTGAATACGCTCAGAGAAAACATCAGTCTTGCATTGTCATTTTTTCACCAATTGAAAGAAGATGTTAGAGGTCATAGAGTCAAAAATTAAGCAATTGAGTTTTGGAATTTGAAATTTGTTTGATGCGTTATTGAAGGGGTTTATAACTGAGGGGCTCGAGCACTTGATGCATTGGTTAATGTCAATACTATAATAGTAATAGTCTAATAGATTATTTTTCAAATTAGGTATAGTTAGGATTATATTCTATAAGTCCTCCCAATGATATATGAGATAAATTTCATTCTATCTCCACTATATACTTTTAATTTTGGGGAACTAGATAAACATTCTTTAGCTTGTTATCGAATATATAATCCTCCGTTGTTTTATATAGTGTATGTTTTAGTTTTAAAGCATGCTTGATATAATTCCAATTGCCGACTCTGTCACTAAGTTAATTGCTCGATGTAAGTTTTATGTTAAATTTTATTAAAGGCTTATGTAAGACCCCGAAATTTTTTAAATAAAAAGGAATTTCCTTTATTTATTATTTTGAAATAGTAAGGGTTGATTTGATTAATGTGGTTAGTTATGGGTAAAATCATGTGAAATATTTTAAATAAGCAAGTGGTGATAAAATATTCATTATCGTCGGGGAATATTAGTTTGGTCGTGGAATATTAAATCTTTATCGGGAATATTAAATGCTGACAACGCGACCATGTATGGCCCCCATAACTGAAAAGCGATTGGATGAAGAAAGCGACAAATATAAGTTGTTTTTAAATAATCTTGGCGTAGTTATTCACAGATTATCTTTGTTGGAATACCGCCATTAAAACACACTAATCGCCGTTGTTGAACAAGAAGCATTGCAGTATTGCACCAATTATTGATTCTTACGTGAAGACCACTACTCAATAATAATTCTACGATAATTACTTGTTCATTATTTTATTGAGTTAATAATTCTTCAACGTTGATATTTTATATTCTTTGTTGTTTGATAATTGTCATTACACATATTTTTCATTATCGAAGCAATAATTCATATTATCCTAATAATATTATTAGATAACATTGTTGGCAATGTCTAGAAAGTTCTGTCAAGGAGAGGTTTGAGTGCCAATTAATTGCTAGATGAAGAAGAAATTCTTATTGGAAAGCCCCTCTTTCTGACAAGGCTGCGCGGTTGTCGATATTGTGATTACTCAGAATATTATTTGTGAATAATTAATTATTGATTTATATGATGAGGAAAATATTGATTTTATGTGGATATAGATGGAGAAAATTTTAAAATGACAATTGTTGAAAATTAATATTTTATCTTTTTCCGATAAAATAATTCATTTAAATATATTATTTTAATAATATATTAACGGTGATATTTTTACAACGAATGTGGGATATATGAGTATACTGAGGAGGAGAATATTTTTGTTTGCAATAAATGTTTAAAACATGTTAAACATGTCGGTGGACCCCATTTATTGATGAAATTTGATTATAAATGTAAAATCGCCTGGTTTGTGGATTTCGGTCAATTTCTATTTGGAATTTGGAAAAACTTTCTTCTGCAAAGTTGTAGAGAATTGAATTTCCTATAAAAATTCATGAGATTCGAATTTTCTGATGAAAGGGCTATTTATTATGAATTATTGAAGTTAAGAAGCTCAAAATAATTGATTTTTGTAAGTTTTAATTATTTATTTTATGAAAACGTTTTTATCATTTCTTTCTAGAAGGTTGGCATGTGGAAATGTTGGGATCTGATTTCCAAAGAGGCGTAGAAATTTATTAATAATAATATATTTTATTAAATTTTACGGTTTGGTGTTCTAAGCATTTTCCTATAAATAGGGTGCTTAGGTTAGAATTGAAAATCACACCGTAAATCTGAAGTTTTCTCTCTATATTATCGAAGCGTATTCTTGTGAGTATTTTGAGTATACTTTGAGTATTGTTATACTGGTGCAAGTCCAAGTCATAGCCTTTATATCAGGTGTTTCAAATTAGAAGATCTTGATCTTTCGAGGTAAGGGATGTTATTTTCTTCTCAAATGATATTATTTCTTCAATATCATTATCTTTGAAATGTTGATCTGAAGTTTTTATCAAATTTGGAACTTTTTCATGCTCGGGGTTACTATTCATGAGTTACTATTCACGAGTTACTATTCATGAGTTACTTATTCACGAGTTACTATTCACGAAGTACTATTCATGAAGCGTGAAGATGTTTTTGTGCAATTTCTATCTTTTGGTGTGAGAGTTACTATTCACGATATCAAGACTTATTCACGATATCTGATCTTATTCAATAGAAAATAAAATTTCTTCTTTTCGTCTAAAACATCTATTCGGATACTAACTCGATTGTATCCATGTTTTGATCATTCTTGAATTTTACACCACTATGATTATTTTTGAGGTATTTTTGGGCGTGGATAAAACCAAGTACGAATCCTTAATCCTTAATCCTTGTCATTTTGTTTCACCGGATTCGTTTCTTTAAAAAAAATATTTTTCATCATCCTCGGTCTTAAATGATGATATTATGGAATATCTTTGGCTGTAGTGCAAAGATGAATGATTTCTTAAGAATATCTTTGGCACAGTAGTGCAAAGATGAATGATTTCTGAAGAATATCTTTGGCCGTAGTGCAAAGATGAAACAATGTTTTAAATGAATACATGAATCGATGAATATCTTTGGCTGTGGTGCAAAGATGAATATTTGATTCAGATGTATATTGATTGATGTTACGGGGATAAAAGATGACGATGAACTTTTAAATTCATACATAGAAGATAGTAGTTTGCATTCTCTACTTAACTCTTCTAATGAATTATTATTTCATTGCGAATATTGATTTAAAATTTGTTGTCTATTGTATTCTATTAGATTTTTCCTGTTGAAGACTAACGATAATTTGTTGTATATTATCTTAGTCATAATATTCTTTATTGAGCTAGTTGAGCTCACCCTTTTCCTTTTGTTCCATTTTTCTCGGGAGGCGAGAATATAAGCGAGTGCAGTCTGGGTATGGAATGAAGGTTTTAGAAAAGGATTGTTTAGTAGTCCTCACCATTTTGTAAAATAATGTATCAATAAATGTGATGAGGATTTAATTGAGTATAGATATTGTCTAGAAGATAATATTTGTATTCAAACTCACAGCTTTCTTGTTGTAATAATAAAGTTGTAGTTGTTTACGCATCCATGTATTGACAACTCGTAATAGGTGATGTATACCTATTTTGGGGGCGTCATGACTTAGACTTTTTGTTGTTTTTTAATTGGTTTTGGAACCAAAACCGTAAGACCCCAAATTATTAATAAATGAAATTTATTTTCCTCTATTTATTATTTTGAAACGATGAGGGTTGATTTGATTAATGTGGATAGTTATGGGTAAAATACGCAAATATTTTGAATAAGCAAGTGGTTATAAAATATTCATTATTGTCGGGGAATATTCGTTTGGTCGTGGAATATTCGTCTTCGTCGAGAATATTATTGCATTGATTAGCAGCCTTTTTGTGGGGCCCATAACTAAAGCGATTGAATGAAGAAAACGACAAGTATAAGTTATTTATAAATAACGGCGTAGTTATTCTGAATTATCTTGTTGGAATACCCGTTGGTTAAAACACACTAATACGCGTTGTTGAACAAGAAGACACGCAGTATTGCACCAATTATTGATTCTTACGTGAAGAAGGCACTACTCAATAATTATTACGATAATTATTGTTCAAGATTTTATTTTATTGATTCAATAATTCTTTGCATTGATATTTTATATTATTGTTGTTTCAATAAATTGTCATTACACACGATTTTCCATTATCTAGAGCAATAATTCATATTATCCTAATAATATTATTGGATAACATTATTGGCAATGTCTAGAAAGTTACGTCTAAGGAGAGGTTTGGTCACCTAATTGCACGCATGAGGAGAGATCCTTATTGGAAAGCCCCTCTTTCTTGGGAATGGCACGGTTGTCGATCTTTGTGATTACTGTAATATTATTTGTAAATAATTAATTATTGATTTATATGATGAGGAAAATATTGATTTTATGTGGATATAGATGGAGAAAATTTTTAATGTGACAATTGTTGAAAATTAATATTTTATCTTTTCTCGATAAAATAATTTATTTAAATATATTATTTTAATAATATATTAACTTGGTGATATTTTTATAATGAATGTGGGATATATGAGTATATGAGGAGGAAGAGTATTTTTTGTGGCATTAAATATTTAACACATATTTTATGTGTTGGTGGACACAATTATTAATAGAAATTTGATTATAGCACGTAAAAATCGCTTGGTTTGTGGATTTGGTTAATTTACATTTGGAATTTGGAAAAACTTCCTACGCAAAGTTGTAGATAATGGAATTTCCTATAGAAAATCACGAGTTTCAATTTTTACGATAAAAGAGCTATTTATTATGAATTATTGAAGTTCCAAAGTTCAAATAATTGATTTTTGGAAGTTTTAATTGTTTTAATTAACAAAAACATTTTTTAGATGTATGAGCCTCATTTTACATGTGTTAGGTTGGCTGATTTCAGATTCTCAAAGGTTGGCGTAGACAAATTTTTATAAATATATTATTATATTAAATTTTCTACTTTGGTGTTCTAAGCATTTTTCTATAAATAGGGTGCTTAGGTTAGAATTGAAAATCACACCGTAAATCTGAAGTTTTCTCTCTATATTATCGAAAGTATTCTTGTGAATATTTTGAGTATACTTTGAGTATTACTATACGGTGCAAGTTCAAGTCATAGCCTATATGTCGGTGTTTCAACTAAAATCTTGTCTTTTCGAGGTAAGGGATGTTATTTTCTTCTCAAATGATATTATTTCTTCAATATCATTATCTTTGAAATATTGGTTGGAACTTTTATCAAATTTGGAACTTT
Source organism: Panax quinquefolius (assembly GCA_020205615.1). Classification (NCBI taxonomy): domain Eukaryota; kingdom Viridiplantae; phylum Streptophyta; class Magnoliopsida; order Apiales; family Araliaceae; genus Panax; species Panax quinquefolius. The sequence goes on from CM035164.1 coordinate 15,287,906, forward strand.
TTCATGTCGGGGTTACTTATTCACGAGTTCTTATTCATGAGTTACTATTCACGAATACTATTAATGAAGCGTGAAGATATTTTTTGTAAAATTTCTATCTTTTGGTGTCGAGTTACTATTCACGATATCAAGGCACTATTCACGTATCTGACACTATTCACGAATCTGCACTATTCAATTTAAAAATGAAATTTCTTATTTTTGTCCAAAATATCTATTACGTTACTAGCTTTTGCTTGTATCCATGTTTTGATCATTCTTGAATTTTACTCCACTCGATTACTTATGAAGTATTTTTGAACTTGGATTGTTTAAAATCTGAATCCTTAATATTTGTTCTTTTGTTTCACCGGATTCGTTTTCTTTGAAATATTTTTCATCATCCTCACCCTAAATGATGATATTCTTCAATATCTTTGGCACGTAGTGCAAAGATGAATGATTTCTTGATGAATATCTTTGGCCGTGAAGCAAAGATGAACAGTGTTGAGATGAACATGACCAAGTAGATCGATTAATATCTTTGGCCCGTGGTGAAAGTAGTATGCACACAAGCCAATCATGTTTGATGATAAAGCATATACTTTGTAACAATCTTATTCATTTATTAATAAAAGGTATTAATTTATTAAAGGCTTTTAATTATCTACGTGATCTTTGTTTTATAATATGTGATAAACCCATAGTTTTAAGCAATGCTTTTAGAATAATGATGATGATCATTCTAATGAGATCTAAATTCTTAGAAAGCTTAAAACTAAAATAGTTCCCAATCGTTGGATTACTAAATTGGGGATTAGTGAATCCGGATAGATTGGTACATACGTTCTTTGCTTTCATTGGATGAGGATGATTGATTTCATGATCATTTGTGTGGAGACACTAAAGCAAGTATGTAGGTGCTTATTAGAGAATAAGTTCACGAACGTGGCTCGCTAAGAAATACCTAATGGAGTTTTATTTGCTGTCAATAGGAATTCTCAGTAGTGATATTAGTCTGAAGTGATCCTTGGACTTGAGATCACCATAGTATCTTGTGTATGATGAGTTATACTTTGACTTATTCCTTAAGACCCTCGGGGTATATCAAAGGGTATGTTTGGGTATAATAAGTTGTACATGGAGATAATGTATGATCAATAAAGAATCTACCACTTCTAATAAAAGAAGAGAAATGTCCTATGTGATTCGATAAATGACAACCCAAGAGTCCTTGGCGGCGCGTAATGAAATTAAAAAGGAGTTTCTAATTTGCATTATTTGAGTTGTGCATTTAAGAGTCGAAATACATATAATTAAATAAAATAAGACTTGACAAGAATTCCATGTCTTATATTTAATTGGGACATTGTATGGTGGAAGGATTGAATTGTCTGCAAGTAACTATTTACTCAAAGGTTCTTTAATGATTAATGTTGAAATCTATATTATCCTGGAAAGTCGTTGATCGCTAGGAGGCTTATCCCTATTGTAGAATAAATATTATTTATTTAAATAAATTAATTATTTAATTTATTTATTTAAATAAGATTAGAATTGTTCTAATTGATTTATTCACAACCGGTTTAATATGGAGAACCTAAAGGGTCACACCATAAAAGGAAGAATAATTATTTAAGAAGTTAATGGCATAATCGTAATAATATGTTAAGTATATTTAATTTAATCTATGGTGATAGAATAAATTAAATAGCTTAATATTTATTATTTAATATTTTAGAAATATTAAATATAAATTAATAAGAGGAGTCTTATTAATATTATTACAATTATTATTATTTTAATTTCTAAAAGAGTTTAGGAATTAATTTAATATAAGTACTCTCATTTATTCCTAATTAGATTAGGAAGGAAAATTAATTAAAGGAGTTTAATTAATTATCCCTAATAAGATTAGGGAGCTTAATTAATTAAAAGAATTTAATTAATTAAATAAAACCCAATTCCTTAATTGTTAAGGAGGGTTGCCCACATCTATAAATAAGAGGAGTCTTATTATGGATGGTGGGGGTTGTTGACTTTTACAACGACATAATTCCAATTTGTTGGAGATCGCCTTTTTTATAGTGATAGGAAAACTAGGGTTGAGCCAATACCCCTTCTTCTTGAATTCCTATTCTTTCTTGGTGGATCATCTCTAGAGGCCAAACATTTGGGTGGCTAACGTTGATCAAAGGAAGGAACCAAACCCGGTGGATTCAAGATTGAACGCGAAAGGATTTGGAGGTGAACTTGTACCTGAGGAAGCTCGATCTTCAAGAGTGTGATTTATTCTTTATCTTTTCGTTTAATTAATAATTATGCATAAAAGGTGATCCGGGTATATGGTTTGTAAAATTTTTAAACTCTGATTTTTACACGCTTCCGCTCAATTTATGCAATTTGATTGCGTTCTTGAATATTACAAACCTAACAGTGGCATCAGAGCCAAACCTTTATGCGAATTATTAATTGTTTTAATTTGATATGTATATTGATATGTGTTTAGAACAATTTAGTTGGGCATAATTTAATTGTATAAGGTCATGCTAATTAAAAAAAAAAAAAAACAGTTTTTTTTTTTTACCGAACTCACTGTGATTCACAAAAAGAAAAGAAAAAAAAAAGGGAATTCTATATGCAGGAATTTCGTCAAAGAGCTTTTGGCAGTTATTTTGGTGGCATGATTAGCTCGCTCTCACATGAATGCTTTAAAAAAAAAAAAAAAAAAAAGGAAGCAACATCAGGAAAGCAAAGGATGGCCACGTGCTTCCTTTTTATTTTAAGATTAAGCAAAGTGCACGGTTCGGTAATATAATATATATATATATATTATATATAATATTTACGGTAATATATATTATATATATAATATTTACGGTAATATATATTATATATATAATAATATTTACTGTAATATTTATATATATATATATATAATATTTTAATAATTTTATAATTAAAATAAATTTTAATTTTAATTTTAAAATAAAAGGTGTATTTTAATCTTAAAAATAAAAGAGTTTATTTTAATTTTAAAATTAGAATTTCATGCTAACTAATTAGAGTTGGAATTGGATTCCATGATAACTAATTAGAGTTGAAATTGGATTTTGTGTTTCCTTAAATAAAGGAGTTTATTTAGATATGAAATAAGATTTCATATTATTCAAAATAAAGAAGTTTATTTGTGAATAGGAAAATAAATCCATCTTTCCTTAAATAAAGGAGTTTATTTAGATATGAAATAAGATTTCATATTATTCAAAATAAAAGAGTTTATTTGTGAATAGGAAAGAAATCCTAATTTCCTTAAATAAAAGAGTTTATTTAAATATGGAATAAGATTTCATATTATTCAAAATAAAGGAGTTTATTTGTGAATAGGAAAGAATATCAAGTGTTTTCTTTTAATAAATTTTTTTTTTTACATGGAATTGGATTCCATAATTAATTAAAATAAAGGAGTTTATTTTGATTAAAGATTTTGATTAAAATAAAATAGTTTGTTTTATTCAAAATTGGATAAATTAAAATAAAATAGTTTTATTTTGATTTAAATTTGGATTAAAATAAAGGAGTTTATTTTGATTCAAAAATAGATTTTATACTAACTAAATTTGCCCATTAAATGATATCAATATATATATTAAATATTTATTATTCATAAGATGAATATTATTTATTGATACGTATGGTGATGTGTATGATAATAAATGGGATTGATTATGGACTATTGACCAATGCGATTGGATTTTATTTTAGTTGGATGCATGAATGTATGGGTTTTATTAAATGGGGTTCTGCGTACCTCGCCTTCTCTAATTTTTCTTAATGTAAATTCTAACTCCTCCTATGTACTTCCCTCGATCTAGATCAAGGTTTCTATTTATTTTAAAATAGTTATGTAATAGGAATAGTTAGAATTAATTTTTGAAGAATTAGAGATTAAGGAGCAAGAGGCGCTTGAAGACCCGTTTGTAATGGAGCCCCAAGTTTAAATGTAATAGTTATATTTAAATATTATTTCTTGCAACCCTGAGGTTTGACCTTTTGGTTCACTTGGTGGCTCTAGTGAACCAAACTAGAATAAAAGTCCATAATCAATCCGGAGTAGAATATAGTATTCTATATATGCATGCTTATACTATATATATTATATATTATGAAAACATGCTTCGCATGTTAATTAATATACGCGTATTTTATATATATATATATGTAATGCCTTGTTTAAACAAGATGAGACAAATTAATAACAAACCCCTCAATAATTATATTAAGTCCTAAGCGTTCAAAGATATTTGGAGTATCGAACGTCATTTTCAGCATGATAAAATTAATAGAGTATTAAATATTTAATATGAGTTTGTTGTGTCACCACAAGGCAAGTATTAAGTATTTAAGATGTTAATTTATCACATTTGATGCTTATAAAGAAAATTGAACAATATTATTTTGTTGTGTCACCACAAGGATGATATTTTCTTTTTGAATATATGGAGTGCTAGGTTGGACTTAACTTGGATAATTTTGATTCGAATGTGCCACCACTTGATCAAAATAATCTAAGAGGCAAAAGAAAAGGAGTTGCATAGTTGATTTAATTGACAAAAGTTGTCTACCTATTTATTTATATATAGTTTGTTGTGTCACCACAAGGCTATATACATTTGAAATGGGATCCTTATTCTCACTAGCAGATCTTTAATTTGATTTTGTCGAACTATATAAGTGAGGGTAATATAGTTTGAAGAAAATAGTGGGAGATACCAATTTAAAACAAGACCTAATTTATTTTGGTAATTAATAAAAGAATATATGTTAAAATGTTGTTAATTACAAATTCATTTACGAAATTTTACAATGTCTAAATTACTATCAACTTGAAACATATTAGATGTTATTTAACCAAACCAGTATTAAGCGGATTGGTTAAGGAATTGAGAATAGTTCTCATAGTCAAAAAACTATCTTATGTCCTTAATCGCCTATCCTCGCAATGGTTGCGATAATGCCTCGAGGAAGAGATTGCTACTTTTAGAAAGTGGCAAGATGATGCACGATTAGCTCGATGCATCATGCTCGCATCCATGAGTAACGAGCTTCAGCGTCGACGTGAAACTATGGATGCTCCTACTTATATTCCCGCACATCAAGTAGTTGATGGTGAGGAAAGTAGGGCCGATAGATATCGAGATATCTAAGGAGCTCTTCCGATCTAGAATGGCCAATGGCACTATAAAGATGCATAAAAAAGTTCTTAACATAATCAATTTGATTGATCAATTAGACAACTAGTTTTGTCATGGATGGAGAGTTGAGCCAAGATTTGATCTTGCACTCACCTCCGGACTCCTTTCACAATTGTTGTGAATTTTTCATATAAACAAGCTAGATATCGACCTCGCCGATTTGCTTATCATGTTGAAAAATGTTGAGAGTCACTTTCCAACCAAGAAGGCCAGGAGTCTTCTTGGTAGGGGCCAAAGGATCTTAAAAAAGGAAGAACGATTCAAAGAAGGTAAATAGAAAGGCATAAACAAAGGATAATAAGAACAATCTTCGATATGGATAGCAAAGGTTTGCTTCCACTACAATAAGCTTCTGGACATTTGGAAAGAAACTCTGCAGAAGCATCTTGCGAGAGGCTAACCAAAGAAGCTTAGTGAAGTTTCTATTATAATACGCTTTTGTTCATGATTGAAATAAATTTTTCTTTAAGTCAAAGTTCTACTTGGGTATTGGATACCGACTTTGGTTATCATAAATATAGATTTATGAAGGACCAAGCAGAAGTAGAAAGCTAAACAAATATAAGTAATCCTGTGTGGAAAATGAAGCAAAGGTTCTTTGCATTAGCCATAGAACTTATAGTTTAGCAATGCCTACGGCAAATCTATTAAGTCGATAAGTTGTTATTGTATTCCAGCCTTGTTAAAATATTATTTCCATTTTATTGTTGGACAATGAAATCTTTGGTATTATAATTAAGAACATTTGTTGTTCTATTTATAATAATAATGTTTTGTATAGAACTGGAATATTACTTAATAAATTTTGTATACTTGACTTACGTGAAAAATAATTTTGCAAATTGAACAAACTAGTACAAGAAAAAGGAAATGATTATTCAAAGAGTTGAATGTGTGTATTTGTTGAAATACAAGTGTGAATTACTTGAAAGGTTCAAAGAATTCAGAAGTGAAACAAATTGACAAAGTATTAAGATTCTTTGATTAGATCAAGGAATAAATACTTGTGCAATAAATTTCTAGATCATCTCAAATGGTTTTCTCATAATGGACACATCCCGATACGAATAATTGATTGATGTATCCGAATGAAAATCGTACCTTGTTGGACATGGTGCGGTCCATAATGATTTTACCGACATTCCAGTATTCTTCTAGGGTCATGTCCTAGAAATGGCTGTATATCTACGGAAAAGGTAACCTCAAAATCCAATCCCAAGACTCCATAAAAGTTATGGACAGGGAGGATTCCTAATCTTAAGTATGTTAAGTTAAAGGGTTGTCCAACTTATGTGAAAATGTTTCAAAGGATAAGCTTGGGACAAGATTTGACAAGTACAATTTGTGGGACATCCTAAAATAAGTTTAGGGTATATGTTCTATAATCCTACTTAGCAAAAGGTGTTTGTTGCGAAACACGCTTCCTTCTAAGATAAAGGTGTTTATCATTGAAGGGGCTAGTGGGAGGATAATAGATCTTGAAGAGTTCAAGAACCACAAAATACTATAAGTCAAATAAGAGGAACCTGTAGATAGACCTATTATACCACAACTGAATTGTAAATATGGAATAGTACCGAAGATACCTGGGAGGTATGGATTCATCATAGATGATGATGATGAGGTACACATCATAGAAGATGATGATCCAGTTACATACGATGAGGTAAGTGTTGTGAACACTTTCGAGAGAAATGGATTGAAGCAAGTTTCTCAAATATGGAACATTCGTTTTGATGAGGCAATCAAAAGAGTTTGATTTTATCAAAATAAGAATGAACCTAGTGTGTACAAAAGGGTCGATTAGGAGCATCGTGACATTCCTAGTACTATATGTTGATATACTACGGATAAGGAATGACATACCAATGCTACAATCAAGAAAGATAAAGTTGTCTAAACATTCCTCCATGAATGATTTGGAAGAGTATCTTAATTGGGGATATAAATCTATATAGATAGATTTAAGAGGATGCTCAACTTAACCCAAGGAACGATATTCATTTGATGCTAAAGTCGTTTAGCATGGCAAACTCAAGAGATGTCTCATGTTGATGAGCTATGGAGTGTATCTCTTAATAGTCCCCACTCACTCTCGAAAAGAGAGGTCGCATGAGTGACTATCATGTATGCAATGAAATATATGAGACCCGATGTTGATCGGTCATATTCGGAGAAGTTCACTATGAGTCAATGAAAACATCTTAAAGTGCTTAACCGACACTAAGGATGTGATCATATTCATGGTGGGTCTTAATTAAAACTAGAGGGCTTAATGGACTCAAGTTTTTCGAGACGCACTCAAGATTTACGAAAAAATTCACTTTAAGGTAAAGGGTTACCTTGAACAAAGGGTGTAGTGAATTGGAAAGGTTCCAAACAAAGAAAGAGTTCTTTGGTTTAGTGATAAAGACAAAGTATATAGCTATTAATGAAGGCTATGAGTTGATTGTTTGGATTAAAAGTTTATTACGTAACTAGGAATAGTTCCTAAGTCTCATCTTGGATCTAAACATGTGTTGTGGCACTTTCATTTGATTATTAGAATCATTGAAAGATGGGAAATCACTATAGAGATAGTGGACTCTCATGAACAATATTACATATCCATTAACTAAAGCTTATCCAACAGCAGGATAATCGTCACTTAGAGAAGAAGAGTATAAGATACAATGGCGATTGGCTTTAGTGCAAGTGGGAGATTGAAAGTAGTATGCACACAAGCCAATCATGTTTGATGATAAAGCATATACTTTGTAACAATCTTATTCATTTATTAATAAAAGGTATTAATTTATTAAAGGCTTAAAATTATCTACATGATGCTGTTTTATAATATGTGATAAACCCATAGTTTTAAGCAATGCTTTTAGAATAATGATGATGATCATTCTAATGAGATCTAAATTCTTAGAAAGCTTAAAACTAAAATAGTTCCCAATCGTTGGATTACTAAATTGGGGATTAGTGAATCCGGATAGATTGGTACATACGTTGCTTGCTTTCATTGGATGAGGATGATTGATCTCATGATCATTTGTGTGGAGACACTAAAGCAAGTATGTAGGTGCTTATTAGAGAATAAGTTCAATTGAACGTGGCTCGCTAAGGAATACCTAATGGAGTTTTATTTGCTGTCAATAGGAATTCTGTAGTGATAGTAATCTAAGTGATCCTTGGACTTGAGATCATCATAGTATCTTGTGTATGATGAGTTATACTTTGACTTATTCCTTAAGACCCTTAGGGTATATCAAAGGGTATGCTTGGGTATAATAAGTTGTATATGGAGATAATGTATGATCGATAAAGAATCTACCACTTCTAATAAAAGAAGAGAAATGTCCTATGTGATTCGATAAATGACAACCCAATGAGTCCTTGGCGAAAAGCGAGAATGAAATTAGAAAGGAGTTTCTAATTTGCATTATTTGAGTTGTGCATTTAAGAGTCGAAATACATATAATTAAATAAAATAAGACTTGACATGATAAATTCCATGTCTTATATTTAATTGGGACATTGTATGGTGGAAGGATTGAATTATCTTTGTAACTATTTACTCAAAGGTTCTTTAATGATTAATGTTGAAATCTATATTATCCGGAAAGTCGTTGATCGCTAGGAGGCTTATCCTATTGTAGAATAAATATTATTTATTTAAATAAATTAATTGTTCAATTTATTTATTTAAATAAGATTAAATTGTTCTAATTGATTTATTCATGTTAGGTTTAATATGGAGAACCTAAAGGGTCACACCATAAAAGGAAGAATAATTATTTAAGAAGTTAATGGCATAATCGTAATAATATGTTAAGTATATTTAATTTAATCTATGGTGATAGAATAAATTAAATAACTTTTAATATTTATTATTTAATATTTTAGAAATATTAAATATAAATTAATAAGAGGAGTCTTATTAATATTATTACAATTATTATTATTTTAATTTCTAAAAGAGTTTAGGAATTAATTTAATATAAGTACTCTCATTTATTCCTAATTAGATTAGGAAGGAAAATTAATTAAAGGAGTTTAATTAATTATCCCTAATAAGATTAGGGAGCTTAATTAATTAAAAAAATTTAATTAATTAAATAAAACCCAATTCCTTAATTGTTAAGGAGGGTTGCCCACATCTATAAATAAGAGGAGTCTTATTATGGGTGGTGGGGGTTGTTGACTTTTACAACGACATAATTCCAATTTGTTGGAGAGTACGCCCTTTTTCTATAGTGATAGGAAAAACTAGGGTTGAGCCAATACCCCTTCTTCTTGAATTCCTATTCTTTCTTGGTGGATCACCTCTAGAGACCAAACATTTGGGTGGCTAACGTTGATCAAAGGAAGGAACCAAACCCGGTGGATTCAAGATTGAACGCGAAAGGATTTGGAGGTGAACTTGTACCTATGGAAGCTCGATCTTCAAGGGTATGATTTGTAAGACCCTCAAATTTTTAAAATAAAAGGAATTTCCTTTATTTATTATTTTGAAATAGTAAGGGTTGATTTGATTAATGTGGATAGTTAAGGGTTAAATACGCAAATATTTCAAAATAAGCAAGTGGTTATAAAATATTCATTATCGTCGGGGAATATTCGTTTGGTCGTGGAATATTAAATCTTTGTCGGGGAATATTCGTGCTGACGTAGCGACCATGTGTGGGCCCCCATAACGGAAAGTTATTGGATGAAGAAAACGACAAATATAAGTTGTTTTTAAATATAAGGCGTAGTTATTCTGAATTATCTTGTTGGAATACCCGGTGGTTAAAACACACTAATAATGGCGTTGTTGAGCAGAAGTACCAGTATTGCACCAATTATTGATTCTTACGTGAAAGCACTACTCAATAATGGTTACGATAATTCTTGCTCGAAATTTTATTGAGTTAATAATTCTTTGCGTTGATATTTTATATTCTTTGTTGTTTAATAATTGTCATTACACAATATTTTCATTATCGAAGCAATAATTCATATTATCTGAATAATATTATTAGATAACATTATTGGCAATGTCTAGAAAGTTCGTGTCAAGGAGAGGTTTGGTCACCTAATTGCGGCGCAAGAAGAGGAGAAATTCTTATTGAAAGCCCCTCTTTTCCTGAACCGCACTGTTGTCAATATTGTGATTACAGTAATATTATTTGTGAATAATTAATTATTGATTTATATGATGAGGAAAATATTGATTTTATGTGGATATAGATGGAGAAAATTTTAAAATGACAATTGTTGAAAATTAATATTTTATCTTTTACGATAAAATAATTCATTTAAATATATTATTTTAATAATATATTAACGTGATATTTTTACAACGAATGTGGGATATATGAGTATACGAGGAGGAAGAGTATTTTTGTTGCAATAAATGTTTAAAACATGTTAAACATGTCGGTTGGACCCCATTTATTGATCGAAATTTGATTATAACTTTAGAAAATCGCCTGGTTTGTGGATTTCCTATTCGATTTCATTTGGAATTTGGAAAAACTTTCTTCTGCAAAGTTGTAGAGAATTGAATTTCCTATAAAAACTCGCGAGATTCGAATTTTCTGATGAAAGGGCTATTAATTATGAATTTTTGAAGCTCTGAAGTTCTGAAATAATTAATTTTTGGAAGTTTTAATTGTTTTATTTAAGAAAAACGTTTTTTGCAATCCCACATGTGATATAAATGTGCTGAATTCAGTTGGTCTAAGGTGGGCTTGAATTTGTTTAATTATATTATTATTTTATTAAATTTTCTGCTTTGGTGTTCTAAGCATTTTCCTATAAATAGGGTGCTTAGGTTAGAATTGAAAATCACACCAGAAACTGAAGTTTTCTCTCTCTATTATCGAAATGTATTCTTGTGAATATTTTGAGTATACTTTGAGTATTGCTAGATTTGTGCAGTTCCCTTCAAAGACTATACCCTAGATTCTAGCTTAGAAGTCTTGATCTTTCGAGGTAAGGGATGTTATTTTCTTCTCGAATGATATTATTTCTTCAATATCATTATCTTTGAAATATTGGTTGGAATTTTTATCAAATTTGGAACTTTTTCATGCTCGGGGTTACTATTCATGAGTTACTATTCACGAGTTACTATTCATGAGTTACTATTTACGAAGTCTTATTCACGAAGTACTTATTCATGAAAAGCGTGAAGATGTTTTTTGTGGAATTTCTATCTTTTGGTGTCTGAGTTACTATTCACGTGTACTGAGACTATTCACGATATCTGACACTATTCAATTTGAAAAATAAAATTTCTTCTTTTTGTCAAAATATCTATTCGCGGATACTAGCTTTGATTGTATCCATGTTTTGATCATTCTTGAATTTTACACCACTTGTGATTATTTTTGAGGTATTTTTGGGCGTGGATAAAACAAAGTACGAATCCTTAATCCTTAATCCTTGTCATTTTGTTTCACCGGATTCGTTTCTTTAAAAATATTTTCATCATCCTCGATCTTAAATGATGATATTATTGAATATCTTTGGCTCAGTAGTAAAGATGAATGATTTCTGAAGAATATCTTTTTGGCACATAGTGCAAAGATGAACAGTGTTGAGATGAACATATTACGACCGATCGATTAATATCTTTGGCCCGTAGTGCAAAGATGAACAGTGTTTAAATGAATATGACCAACTGATGAATATCTTTGATCCAGAAGTGCAAAGATGAATATTTGATTCCGATGTATATTGATTGATGTTACAGGGGATAAAAGATGAGCGATGAACTTTTAAATTCATACATGAAGATAGTAGTTTGCATTCTCTACTTAACTCTTCTAATGAATTATTATTTCATTCCGAATATTGATTTAAAATTTGTTGTCTATTGTATTCTATTAGATTTTCCTGTTGAAGACTAACGATAATTTGTTGTATATTATCTTAGTCATAATATTCTTTACTTGAGCTAGTTGAGCTCACCCTTTTCCTTTTTTGTTCCATTTTTCTCGGGAGGCGAGAATATAGCGAAGTGCAGTCTGGGTATGGAATGAAGGTTCTAGAGAGAGTTGTTTAGTAGTCCTCACCATTTTTGTAAAATAATGTATCAATAAATGTGATGAGGATTTATTTGAGTATAAATATTATCAGAAGATAATATTTGTATTTAAACTCACAGTTTCTTGTTGTAATAATAAAGTTGTAGTTGTTTCGCATGCATGTATTGACAACTCGTAATGGGTGATGTATACCTATTTTGGGGGCGTCACGGTTGGTATCGAGCTTAGGATATGATCTCCAGGCGAGATCGGGAATAGAACTAGGAGGGAGAGACAGTAAATCCTTCGCTAGTGTGTCCTACCTAAGCTTATTTGTTAGTTAATCAAGATATAGGGATATTATGTGATATATTGATTTCCTTAATTAACCCTTGTTTTATGACAATGATTTGAGAATGTCGACTAAGAATATTAACAATGGAAATGAGACCGTGGAGACGCTGTACTCACCAACGAGGAAAACGCGTGCAACAGTGGCAATGTTCCTCCCATGAACAACACCATTGAAAGCGCGATGATGAGCGAGGGGATGTTTAGAAGTTTTTGCGAGCTCATGCAAAATCGCATTTGGGAGACTCGTGTTCAAAATACGAGGAGGAAATGATAGCAATTCACGGGTTGTCACCGCGACGCCCCCCAAAATTAGGTATACATCACCCATCTTGAGTCGCCACTTACATGGTACGAATTTAAATACAACTTATTAACATAACTGTGGTATACAATACGACATAAATCTGTGAGTTTAAATACAAATATCGCTTCACTAGATATTATACAAACTCAAACAAAAAGTCCTCATTACGATTATTATCACACTATTTTACGTAATAGTGAGGACTACTAATGCTATCTTCGGACCATCATTCGCTTCCCAGGCTGTCGTCCCCAAATATATTATCATTTCTGAAGAACAATAAAGAAAGAAAGGTGAGCTCAACTAGCCCAAGAAGAAATATTATGACTAAGATAATGCGAAATAAATTATCAATAGTCTTCAATAATGTTAAACCGATAAAATACAATAGACAAACCAGTTTAATCTGCGTGGAATATGCAATCCATTAAAAGAGTCAAGTAGAAAATAAAGTCTACTATCTTTTAGGTTTTAAAAGGTTTTTCATCATTTATTATAGGCTGAGACTCGACTTTAATAAATATTCCACATCATCGAATCACCCTCGCACTTTTCTGACCAAAGATATTCTTTAGTATCACGACCACAATTATTCATGCACTACGGGCCAAGAATATTTGTGTATTCATTAATGGTCATGATCATGCCAACAATCGTCCATCAATGCACTACTACCAATCGAGGATTTTTTATCACATCATTTGTAACATTACGGTCATGATTACACCGAATAGTCTCTCGGTCATAATCATACCAAGTCCATCTATGCACTACAGCCACGTATTTGACTTTCAAAAAAATATAAACATGAGGATGATGACAATGATATAAGAATTCAATAAAACAAGTTCAAGAATTATTTTATCCGAGAATTATTAACGTCCAAATTGTCAACATGATCTTGTTTTGTAGAGTAAAATTCAAGAATGATCGGAAGAATATTTCCATGAAAAGATATCTTTGGATGAAACGCAAATATCAAGGATATTCTACTAATTTCATGGAGTATAGAAGTCAAAGTTTTAACCAACCGGGTATAATAAAGAATGGAATAACAAAAGAAATCACCATGCATGCGATAGATCGCATGCAGACGTTATTCCAACGTAATAATAAATAACGGAACCAAAGTCGTGAAAATTCACACCGCAGCGTGATGTTCCAATGAATAATAAAGATGGAACCGAGATCCGGTAAAACACACGCATAGGATATTCCAATGAATAATAAAGATTTTAACCAGTCCGTGTAAAATACCTGTGATGTGATGTTCCAACGTAGAATAATAAAGACGCGGAACGAGTCAAATTCGTAAAACACACGCATGTGGATGTTCCAATGAATAATAAAGACGGAACCAGTCCTGTAAAACACACGCATGTGATGTTCCAATGTAATAATAGAAGAATGTCACCAAGTATAGGGTAAACCACGATACAAAAGTTATTCCAATGAATAATAAGCAATGGAATAACAACAATTCTCTTCATGAATAAGAAAGAATAACACCCCTTACTTTTGGTAGGAGATTGAATCTTTGCGAAGGTGTAGTAACAAAATACTCTTCTTCTTTCTCTCTTATTCTTTCTATACTTTCTCTCTCTATAGCTTGAATGAATTAAGTGAAAATAATGAAGCCCTAGGCCTCTATTTATAGAAGATTTCTAGCTTAGCACTTTTCTTAGATGTGAAAAGGCGAGTGGCTTGATTGGTGGTTTGACGCTTTGTAATGTGAAACGACAAGTGGTTCGACGTCTGTAAAGGTAATTACTATTAACGAAGGTAAATACTATTGACGAAGGTAAATACTATTCACAAGGGTAATTACTATCGATTTAAGGTAAATACTATTCACAAGGGTAATTACTATTAACGAAGGTAAATACTATTGATGAAGAGACTCTTAGATGATGACATATACGAGCCCCCATAAAATAATCAAACTTACCACAAATCATAACACATATTTAATCTTTCAATAATTATTAATCATTTATAACTTGTCGTCTCAATTATTGATTTAATACTATAACATATTATACGATGATAATCTTGTGACAATAATTGAATCAATAATATAAGAGATATGATGCGTGAGAATTATCAGTAGCAATAATTGAGCATAGGTTGAGTGACTTCTCACGTAAGCATCAATAATCAATACCGCGTCTTTCTTATGCAACCACGCCAGATTCTTTATTTTTTTACCATCGGGTAGTTCAACAGCTTTAACGGTAACACCTCCGCCGTTATTTTTATAAAAAAATATTTTTGTCGTTTTCTCAATCCGACAATAATGTTGTAGGGGTCCACCAATGATTGAGCCATCAGTATGCGAATATTCCTAACAAAAAGAATATTCCCACCAAACGAATATTTTATAACAACTTGCATACTTTGCAAAATTTATAAATATTACCCACAACTATAACATTATATCAAATTTATTCCATAATATTCAAAATAATATTTATAGAAAAATTCATCTTTATTTATAAAAATTCGGGTCTTACAATCACAAACCAAGCAAATTCAAAGAGTTGGGACCACCGTAATTTAAGGGAAAGCCGGATCCGATCACGGCGGAAACATGGGTCAAGCAAATTACCAAGATATTCGATGTCTTGGGATGCGGGAAGAACGAAGGTTCCATTCGCCACCTTTATGTTCCGTGGCGAAGCGAAAGGCATTCATCGGTGGGAGTCTGTGAAGCGTACCCATCCAAACACTCAAAGATGTCTTGGGAGACGTTTGAGAGCTATTTAATGACAAATACTTTCCGAAAGTGTTGTTAATATGAAGGAAGTGGAGTTTATCGATTTGAACAAAACAATATGACGGTGTCTCGATGACGAGGCAAAGTTTGCGAGAGTTATCCGTGTTTACACTCATTTGGTGGAGAATGAGGAACGTATGACGCGGATGTTTCTTAGAGGTTTGAAACCCCAGATACGTCAAGATCTCATTTCTCATAAATTTTCTCTTTATTCGAGATGTTAAAATGTGGCTCAATTATTAGAAGCGAGATAACGAATGTACTTTGCCAACCGAGGGACCACAACCAGGATCGTATCGTAGATATAGCGGTCAATGAATAATGATAACTGCGGAGAAAAAAGCAAATGGACGAGAAAATGGTAACCACTCTGGTGGTAATCATGGCCATGAAAATGTAAGAAGCGAGTCGGGAAGAGATTTTAAAAGAGAAGATTTAACAACGACCGTGTGAAGATGACAGTCTGGCGTGAAAGAATCGGTTCTAAGGAGGAGAACGACCACCGGTCATTATATGCTACAAATGCGGAAAAGAGGACATATCGGTCAAACCGCCCACAACAGTTCAAGGTATGCTATAATTGTGGAAAGGAAGGACATATCGCTTCGAGATTATGCAATGAATGAAACCTAGTTCAATGGGGGACGGTGACTCAAAAGATCGTCCCGGAAAAGTCAAAGTCAACGATTACGGGAAGGCGTTTGTTGTGACTAGTCATAATGCGAGGAACCCAAATGAGGTGATCACGGTAAGCTATTTATAAATTCTTGCGAAGTTTATACCTTACTTGATCTGGGTGCTACCCATTCATTTATCTCTCCTGCATGTGCTCAACGCTTAAACTTGACTCGGAGAAATTAGACTTTGACCTATCTCGTGGAAACTCCGTTAGAGAAACTTTCATCACATCCACTTGCTTTATAAATCTTGTTTGATTCAAGTTGGCACCATCACCTTACCCGCTGACCTTATCTCTTTAAAGATACTTGCTTTTGATGTGATTTTAGGGATTGATTGGTTAACTACTCATCATGCCAAAATTGATTGTTTTCGTGGGTTGTTAGTTTTCATATTCTAACCAACTCATTGTATGCGAATTCAAGCAACTAAACCATTAAAATCAATCAACATCATATCTAATCATAAAGCTATTCGCTTTATTGAAAAACGGATGTCAAGCTTTCTTAGCCCATGTTATGGATTTGAATAAAGACACGCCAAATTTGAATAATATTCCCATTGTTATTGACTTTCCGACGTATTTCCAAGAAGAACTTCCGGTCTACCCCCCGAACGTGAAGTTGAATTCTTTATTGATCTTGAACTGGTACAAAGCCCATTTCTAAAACCCCATATCGAATGGCTCTATTGAACTTCAGAGTTAAAGGTCCAACTACGAATTGTTGGACATCGGTTTCATTCGTCTGAAGTACATCTCCTTGGGTGCTCCTATTTTATTTGTAAAGAAGAAAGACGGAGTATGCGACTTTGTATTGACTATCGGAATTGAACCATGTCACCATCAAGAATAGGTATCCTCACCTCGTATTGATGACTTGTTTGACCAGATTCGCAAGGGCACAATTCTTTTCAAAAATCGATCTTAGCTTACGGATATCATCAAATTTGAAGATTAGGCGAGGATATTCCAAAGACGCCTTCGAACTTCGGTATGGGTATTATGAATTCTTAGTCATGTCTTTCGGACTAACTAATGCTCCTGCGGCTTTCATGGATATGATGAACCGAGTATTCAAGGAATATTTGGATCGGTTTGTTGTTGTCTTTATTGATGACATCCTTATATATTCCAAAAGTCGTGAAGATCATGAGCACCATTTGAAGTTTGGTACTCCAAAGGCTTCGTGAAAACAAACTATATGCCAAATTGAAGAAATGCGAGTTCGGGCTTGAGGAAGTAGCATTCCTTGGGCACGTGGTGTCGAAAACATGGAGTATCTGTTGATCCGTGAAGATTGAAGCAATACAAAGTTAGAAAATCAAAGTCGGTGACCAAAGTCACGTAGCTTTTGGGCTTAGGTGGTTATTATCGAGATTCGTGGAAGGGTTTTCTCGAATCGCTACTCCATTAACTCAATTAACTTTCGAAGGATACGAAATTCGTTTGGAAGCGAAGAATCGCGAAAGAGTTTCCAAGAGCTTAAGAGGAGACTTATTTCTAAGACCGTTGTTCTAACAATACCATCCGTTCGAATGGATTTGTTATCTACGCCGATGCTTCGAGCAAAGGGTTAGGATGTGTTCTCGCACACGTGGGAAAGTCATAGCTTTATGCCTCGCGACAACTTAAAGAGTATGAGAGGAATTATCCTACTCATGATCTAGAGTTAGCGTGCCCGTCGTTTAGCTTAAAGATATGGAGGCACTATCTATATGGGGAGAAAGTGGAGATATATTCAAACCATAAAAGCCTTAAATATTTCTTCACTCAAAAAGAACTCAACATGCGGCGGCGACGTTGGCTCGAGCTATTGAAGAGACTACGACCACACTATTCAATACCATCCCGATAAAGTGAACGTGGTAGGCGACGCGTTGAGTAGAAGATCATATCACGAACGAAAAGTGCGATGATGTCAAGTATCTGGATAGAGCCAACTTTAATAGAAAAGTTAAGGTTACTCAAGCCACCGAATTCTTGAGCCGATATGCGTATGAAGAAGAAAGTACAAGAAGGAGTTATTCCTAAGCGAGAATTGATGAAGAAGGATACTTGAGTTCACTCTGAGACTTTGTGTCCCTAACGACTCGATTTGAAGTACAAGATTATGATGGAGGCACACAATACACCATTTGCAATCCATCCCGAAAGTACTAAAATGTATCGTGATCATCGACATACGTTTTGGTGGAACAATATGAAGAGAGAGATTGCAAAGTTTATTTCGATGTGTTTAACTTGTCAACGTGTAAAAGCGGAGCATCTAGTACCTAAGGGTCCGTTGCAACCACTTGAGATTCGAAATGGAAGTGGAACATATTACCATGGATTTCGTTACGGGTCTTCCTACGGTTTCTCAAGGCATCAATGCTATTTGGGTTATTGTTGATAGATTAACCAAGTCTGCTTTCATTTCTTGCCGATCACGGAGACTTATTCCTTGAACGCCTTGCTAGTATGTGCGTGAATGAGATTGTGAGGTTGCATGGCATGCTGTATCCATAGTTTGGATCGTGACCCAAGATTCACTTCAAGATTTTGGGTTAGCTTGCAAAAAGCTATGGGCACGGATTTGCGATTTAGTTCTAAGCATACCATCCCCAAACAGATGACGACAATCGAGAGGACTATTCAAACTCTTGAAGATTTATTAAGACTCTCGTGTCCTAGACTTCAAGGCGGTTGGGATAAGTATTTAACATTGGTGGAATTCTCCTACAACAACAGCTTATCGTGCAAGTATAGGTGTGGCTCCATTTGAAGCATTATATGGGCGAAAATGTCGTTTCTCGATATGTTGGGATGAGGTGGGTGAAGCAACATTGTTGGGACCCGAAAGTTAAATACGTATGATGACTCACCGAAAAGATCCAAATGATTCGACAACGATATACAAACAGGCATAAGATCGACAAAAGAGTTATGCGGATCTTCATCGAAAGGACGTGGAATTTAGTGTAGGGGGATCATGTATTGTTGCGAGTTGCTCCATGGAAGGGAGTTACAAGATTTGGGAAGAGAGAAAGCTCAATCCACGATTTATTGGTCCATTTCAAATTCTTGACCGAGTAGGAAATGTAGCCTATAGACTTGCGTTACCTCCGAAAGTATGTCTCGTGTTCATAATGTGTTTCACATATCTGCATTTCAGAAATATGTGAAAGACCAACCACGTTATTGAGTTAGAACCCACGAGATAGTGAAGACTTAACGTATGAGGAGGTACATTCGCCATGATCTTGGATAGGAAGGAGCATGTCCCACGCTGCAGAAAGTCATACCCACAAGTTAAAGTTTTGTGGAGGAATCATGCTATAGAAGAAATGACCTGGAAATTGGAAACGGAAATGAAAGAGAGGTATCCTCACCTTTTCGAAACACCAGGTATGTACGTCAATTTCGAGGACGAAATTTCATAAGGAGGGGAGGTTGTAAGACCCCAAAATTTTTAAAATAAAAAGGAATTTCCTTTATTTATTATTTTGAAATAGTAAGGGTTGATTTGATTAATGTGGATAGTTAAGGGTTAAATACGCAAATATTTCAAAATAAGCAAGTGGTTATAAAATATTCATTATCGTCTTGGGAATATTCGTTTGGTCGTGGAATATTAAATCTTTGTCAGGGAATATTCGTAAATGCGACAGCAAAACCATGTGTGGGCCCCATAATGGAAAGCAATTGGATGAAGAAAACGACAAATATAAGTTGTTTTTAAATAACAGGCGTAGTTATTCACAGATTATCTTGTTGGAATACCCGGTGGTTAAAACACACTAATACGGCGTTGTTGAGCAAGAAGACACTGCAGGTATTGCACCAATTATTGATTCTTACGTAGAAGGCACTACTCAATAATGGTTACTGATAATTACTGCTCAAATTTTATTGAGTTAATAATTGTCTTTGCGTTGATATTTTATATTGTTGTTGTTTCAATAATTGTCATTACACAAGATTTTTCATTATCGAAGCAATAATTCATATTATCTCGAATAATATTATTAGATAACATTATTGGCAATATCTAGAAAATTACATCTAAGGAGAGGTTTGGTCACCTAATTGCAGCATGCAAGAAGGAGAAATTCTTATTGAAAGCCCCTCTTCCTGTGAACCTGCCTCATTGTCAATATTGTGATTACGTAATATTATTTGTGAATAATTAATTATTGATTTATATGATGAGGAAAATATTGATTTTATGTGAATATAGATGGAGAAAATTTTAAAATGACAATTGTTGAAAATTAATATTTTATCTTTTTCGATAAAATAATTCATTTAAATATATTATTTTAATAATATATTAACGGTGATATTTTTACAACGAATGTGGGATATATGAGTATACTGAGGAGGAAGAGTATTTTTGTTGCAATAAATGTTTAAAACATGTTAAACATGTCGGTGGACCCCATTTATTGGTCGAAATTTGATTATAACTTTGTAAAATCGCCTGCGTTGTGGATTTTGGTTGATTTACTTTTGGAATTTGGAAAAACTTTCTTCCGCAAAGTTGTAGAAATTGAATTTCCTATAAAAACTCGCAAGATTCAATTTTCTGATGAAAGGGCTATTAATTATGAATTTTTGAAGCTCTGAAGTTCAAATAATTAATTTTGGAAGTTTTAATTGTTTTATTTAAGAAAATGTTTTTTGCAATCCCACATGTGATATAAATGTGCTGAATTCAGTTGGTCTAAGGTGGGCTTGAATTTGTTTAATTATATTATTATTTTATTAAATTTTACTGCTTTGGTGTTCTAAGCATTTTCCTATAAATAGGTCTTGGGTTAGAATTGAAAATCACACCGTAAACTGAAGTTTTCTCTCTATATTATCGAGCGTATTCTTGTGAATATTTTGAGTATACTTTGAGTATTGCTAGACGGTTGCAAGTTCCTTTCAAAGACTATACCCTAGTATTCTAGCTAAAGTCTTGATCTTTCGAGGTAAGGGATGTTATTTTCTTCTCAAATGATATTATTTCTTCAATATCATTATCTTTGAAATATTGGTTGGAATTTTTATCAAATTTGGAACTTTTTCATGTAAGGTTACTTATTCATGAGTTCTATTCACGAGTTACTATTCATGAGTTACTATTCACGATTACTATTCACGAGTACTATTCATGAAGCGTGAAGATGTTTTTGTGGAATTTCTATCTTTTGGTGTCGGAGTTACTATTCACGATATCTACTGCACTATTCACGATACCTGAGACTATTCATAGAAAAATAAAATTTCTTCTTTTGTCCAAAATATCTATTCCGGATACTAGCTTTGATTGTATCCATGTTTTGATCATTCTTGAATTTTACACCACCGTGATTATTTTTGAGGTATTTTTGACGTGGATAAAACAAAGTCACGAATCCTTAATCCTTAATCCTTGTCATTTTGTTTCACCTTTGGATTCGTTTCTTTAAAAATATTTTCATCATCCTCGGTCTTAAATGATGATATTATTGAATATCTTTGGCACCAGTAGCAAAGATGAATGATTTCTGAAGAATATCTTTGGCTGTAGTGCAAAGATGAACAGTGTTGAGATGAAATATGACCGATCGATTAATATCTTTGGCCCGTAGTGCAAAGATGAGCAGTGTTTAAATGAACATGACTAATCGATGAATATCTTTGGCCGTCAGTAGTGCAAAGATGAATATTTGATTCCGGATGTATATTGATTGATGTTACGGGGATAAAAGATAGACGATGAACTTTTAAATTCATACATAGAAGATAGTAGTTTGCATTCTCTACTTAACTCTTCTAATGAATTATTATTTCACGCTGAATATTGATTTAAAATTTGTTGTCTATCAGTATTCTATTAGATTTTTCCTGTTGAAGACTAACGATAATTTGTTGTATATTATCTTAGTCATAATATTCTTTATCGAGCTAGTTGAGCTCACCCTTTTCCTTTTGTTCCATTTTTCTCGGGAGGCGAGAATATAAGCGAGTCTGCAAGTAGGGGTATGGAATGAAGGTTAGAGAGAGAGTTGTTTAGTAGTCCTCACCATTTTGTAAAATAATGTATCAATAAATGTGATGAGGATTTATTTGAGTATAAATATTGTCTGAAGATAATATTTGTATTCAAACTCACGCTTTTCTTGTTGTAATAATAAAGTTGTAGTTGTTTTCGTATCATGTATTGACAACTCGTAATGGGTGATGTATACCTATTTTTTTTGGGCGTCACAGGATTTATTCTTTATCTTTTCGTTTAATTAATAATTGTCAAGTAAAGGGTGATCCCAGATATATGGTTTGTAAAATTTTTAAACTCGATTTTTACATCGCTCAGCTTCAATTTATGCAATTTGATTGCGTTTCTTGAATATTACAAACCTAACACGTAGTGCAAAGATGAAACAGTGTTTAGATGAATATGACCAAATGATGAATATCTTTGGCTTTAGCAGTAGTGCAGATGAATATTTGATTTCGGATATATATTGATTGATGTTACGGGATAAAATATCGACGATGAACTTTTAAATTCATATATAGAAGATAGTAGTTTGCATTCTCTACTTAACTCTTCTAATGAATTATTATTTCCATTACAAGATTGATTTAAAACCTGGTTGTCTATTGTATTTCTATTAGATTTTTCCCTGTTGAGACTAACAATAATTTGTTGTATATTATCTTAGTCATAATATTCTTTCTTTGGCCAGTTGAAATTTCACCCTTTTTTCCTTTTGTTCCATTTTTCTTCTCGGGAGGCGAGAATGTAGCGAAATCTTAGTCGGGGTATGGAATGAAGGTTAAAGAGAGAAATTTTTAAGTAGTCCTCACCATTTTTATAAAATAATGTATCAATAATTATGATGGGAATTTATTTGCGTGTGAATATTGTCTAGATGGCAATATCTGTATTTAAACTCACAGTTTATATGTTGTAATAATAAAGTTGTAGTTATTTCTGTACCATGTATTTGGCGACTCAGAATGGGTTGGATGGAATGGGCCTATTTTGGGGGCGTCATAGAAATCGCACCAATTAAAACCGCACCGCACACTTTAAAACCGCATTGCACCAATCACAAGCGATTTCGGGTGCGATTTTGAATTTTTCAAACCGCACCTAAGCGATTTCGGGTGCGCTTTGGACTTCAAGCCGCACCATGCTCACCCCTATAAATTACAATCTCAATTAAATTTAAGCTGTATATTTCAAATTGAAAACTACATATCTCAGCCCTCAGGTACATTAATTAATGATATTAATTTGCATAAAGCACAATTGAAATTGTCAATAATAAGAAGAAAAAAAATTAATATAAAACACTAAACTTAATTAATATATTTTTTTAATATAAAAAAAATCATGATTACTGATATATGTATACTTGATAATTGCACACTATATTTGCATCACGGGGTGGAATACGTAATTTATAGCAATATTTTGACTGTTCCATTAATCAAGATATTATATTATTAAATTCTTAATTAATATCTTAATTTTAAAACGAAACTAATTAATATAATTTCAATACTATCGGGAGTTGAGTTCATGTACTATACAATTATAATTATAAAATATTATTCCAATAAACTAATAAATACAGAATAAGAGTTACTAATATAATTCATTAATATGTAAAGTTTCTATCAATTTATTTATTTTCAAAGATTAATTTGGAAAAACAGCTAACAACTCAACGTTTAGGCCTTATTGGAGCCAAGTTCATTTGATTATTTTGAAATATTTATTTATTCATTTTTGTTAATTTGAAATTTTCAATTTTAAACACTACTGTGTGACAAGTCCCCACAACCTCCTGGCCAATAGCATAATCTCTCTCAACATCATATAGGAGTACTTCTCACCCCATCAGTCCACAAGATTATCATCAACTTTATGCTTCAAATTTCGTGTGCGTAGGTAAAATAGAAATAGTAATAGTATGACACAAAATCATAAATGTTCCAAGAATAAACCCTCTCCTTGGATTCAATTCAGACCAATCACCGATTCTTCCTCAAATTAGAGCGTTTTCCACCACCTCCTAAATTAGGGATTTCCCATTTTACTCTTTAATTCCGTTTTTAATCATCCATTTCCCCCTTTTTTTTCACAGCACTCCGCTATTTTCTCAGATTATCTTTTCTTCTTTAGACCAAAACCCATGCCCAGGTAGCTTCTTTTCTGCTATGAATTTGCAGGGAAAGGAGTGGAAGAATTTGTGTTTATCTGGGACGGATTTTGTTTAGCTTCTTGTTTGTTGTGTTTTTTTTTTTGTGTGTTGTCATTCTTTAATTTAATTTCCCTTTGCTGAGGTGTTCTTTTTCTTCTTTTTTTAAGCCGGCTTTTCAAGCACCCATTTGGAGAAAGATTCAATATTTCCATTTAATTTTTCAGATTTTAGGAAATTAGTGCCACAAAATATAGGCATTCTATGCTACAGATGTGCTTCGTAGTAAATCTGTCCATCAAATTCTAGATACCAATTTCCAATAGAACCCAATTTTCAGATTTTGATTTTTCAATTTGAAGCTCATAATTTGACCATTTCATGTCTTGATCATTTTGGATTTTCTTGACTTTCCCTCTTCTCCTCACAATTTCTTGATCCTTCATTGTAACCCCATAAGATGTATGGAACTCAAAGCAATAAAGACTTGGCCTTTGAAATTCAAGCTCAAATTCCCATTTTGAGACCAAGCATTCATGCCAGAAGGGCAAAAATTGTAGTAAAGTTTCAAGATCTTTATGGGTTCACAGTTGAAGGAAATGTTGATGATGTGAATATATTGAATGAGGTGCGGGAGAAGGTGAGGGAACAGGGCAGGGTTTGGTGGGCTTTGGAAGCTAGCAAAGGTGCAAATTGGTATTTGCAGACTCATGTATCCTCCACCCTTAAATCATCCCTTAAATTTTCGGCTTTAGTAAATGCCATCACCCTCAAGAGGCTAATTAGGAAGGGAATACCTCCAGTTTTGAGGCCAAAGGTGTGGTTTTCATTGTCTGGGGCAGCTAAGAAGAAATCAATGGTACCCGATAGTTATTACAATGATTTGATTGTTGCAGTAGAGGGTAAGGTCACCCCTGCCACCAAGCAGATCGATCATGTGAGTAATTGTTTGATCATTGTGACATATGAAAGAATAATCTAATGTCTCTCACAATATGGTTTTGGAATTTCTATTGTTGCATAGGTAATGAACATTCAAAGTAGTGGATTGTTACAATTGTTTCTAATATGATAGTTGTGGTATTCCTATTGCTAGATTATTTGACTTTTTGTGAGAGGTTTTGTCCTGCAGTAAATCTGTGTATCAGCCATTTATGATCATTGGCATTCTTGTTGCACTCCCTGCTACGGATGTGCTTTCACTTGGAAAATTCTTGTTTCAGTTATTTATCTCTGATTTATATAGTTAACAGCATTTTTGATTGTCTAAGAAGAATTGTCAGATCTATAAGATCTTTATATGTTTAGGAAAATTCTTTTGATTTCGTTAGAAAAGAAGTTGTCGAATCACTGAAGTTTTCGTTGATAAACTTCCGTTGGTAATATAACAAGGTGATGAGTTTAAGATTGCAACCTATTTCAATATATAGCCACACAGCTGCTTTTGGTAGTATCTGATGGTAGCAGGTGAAGGAGGATAGTAGTTGTTTAAGACGTCTTTGATGGTTGACTTTTATGATATTTTCATTTGGCTAGACCTTAGTGGTTCATTCTTAAGGGTATGTGTTTGTACTTTGTAATTGTAAGTTAGATATTTAGTTTAACCTCGAAAGAAGAATTTTATTACCAGTTGCGTGGATTTCTAATGATATCCGGTTGTATATAATTACAATCTTAAACCAGCTCCTTTGAACACGGTTGACTTTTCAAGTGGACCAGTAGGTTTGCCTCTTTACAATGTGGGGTATTTTCTTGTAAGGACTCACGTATGATGTGTGCTCACACTTTCCGGCCTATGCCTTGAGATTATTTTATTTAAATTGTTGTTGATTTGGTAGTTCTATTCATGCTTTGATTTGTATTGGTTACACATTATTTCATTGGTAGTTTTTTAGTCCTTCGAAACTAGTATAAATTGTGTTTCAAAGTTACAAATTCAAGCCTCACTATAAACATCAAAAGAAAAATAAATAAATTCTGGCCTCACTTTTTAGATATGCTGCTAATAGTACTATTTACCTTGGATTATGTATAATATATGCAGGACCTACCGCGGACATTTCCTGGCCACCCATGGTTGGATACTAAAGAGGGTCATGCTGCTCTTAGACGTGTTCTTGTTGGGTATTCTTTCCGTGATTCTGATGTTGGCTATTGTCAGGTGTGGTTAGTTTCCGTTATGAAAACTCGTGGAAGGAGTTCAGCTTATGACCTACTACTTCATTTATACACAATAATATACCAGAAAAAGATATTCTTCTTTGAATACTTAATGGAGCTTTCCCCAACTTTTAGGGGTAAAGGAATGTCTTATATATGGTTCTGGCCCCTGAGAACCATAGTGCTAAATAAACTTGTACAACTAATTTCAAACGCCAATAAGATATTACAGACTGATTTTCTTTGAAATTCTTTCAGATCATTGAAAAATTGTATATTCATTTAAATTTTTTTATATTAGTTCTGCAATGTTTTCCAGTTTCCTGCATATTAGTCTATCTAAACTAAAAAAATTATTAGCAACAATGAATTACTTCCTTGGTAATGGAGTCAAGTGGTATATTTCTTGTTTAGTAAACTACTGCATCATCCTTCCTCGATTAAACCTATTACTGACTTCCTTTCAAGCATGAATTAACTCTGTTGTGTTATGATATGCTGCCCATTGAAGTGATCTGCAATTTTAATTTTAAACACACCGTGTGCATTTCTATTTAGCATCTCAGTAGTAGTTTCTTGGTAATGACTTGGATAATTGTTTTGATGCATCAATTTCTAAATGATGCCAGTATCTAAGTTTGGAAAGTTCTAATTGCACTATAATGTTGTGGATGAATTTCGAAGCAGGGTTTAAATTATGTTGCAGCATTGTTGTTGCTTGTGATGAAAACTGAAGAAGATGCTTTTTGGATGCTAGCTGTCCTCTTGGAGAATGTTTTGGTTAATGACTGCTACACGACTAACTTATCAGGATGTCATGTTGAACAAAGGGTGTTTAAAGATATTCTGTTTAAAAAATGTCCAAGGTATTACCTTCTTTGTTTTTGGTCATTTTAGCTGATATTGTGTTCTTGTTGGGTTTTAAAGTTCGACGAGAATTGCAGGATAGCCGCTCATCTGGAAGCTCTGGAATTTGATGTCTCCCTTGTTGCCACAGAATGGTTTCTATGCGTATATTCTAAAAGCTTGCCTTCAGAGGTTAAACCTCTATCTCTCTCTCTTTCTCTCCCCTCTCTACCCCACCATGCCTATTCATGCACACACACATACACATTGATTTCTTTCTAATAGTCTATTACAAGCCTGGTTAGTTTAAAATTTCTATCTGCTTAACTTGTTCAGACAACCTTTCGGGTGTGGGATGTCCTTTTTTATGAAGGTGCAAATGTTCTTTTCCATGTAGCATTGGCTATCTTCAAGGTAAGGGTTCAGTTGAGGGTTTATCTTATTTTTCTGGAAAGTTCTAGCCGCTGTTGGCCATATGATGTAAGTACGGACATCAAGAAGGTTGTGAAAGTAATGGATTAATGATTGCAGATGAAAGAAGAGGAGTTAGTCATGACACAACATGTTGGAGATGTAATCAATATATTGCAGATGACCACTCATCATCTCTTTGATCCTGATGACTTATTGACGGTAAATCCTCTCATCTCACCACGTCCTTTCTAACCTTCCTCCAACTTTGTGCTCCCAGTTCATGTTGATCTGTGCCGGTAGTAATTATTCTTGGGCCAATTTATGAATCTCGAGCCCTTGAAATCTCGGCATTTATTTATTTTGATTGCAGGTTGCATTTGATAAGATTGGCTCAATGACACTTACAAATATATCAAAGCAAAGGAAAAAGCAGGAACCAGCAGTCATGGCAGAGATTGATCAGAGATTGCGAAGACTAAATTCAGATACTGCAATTAGGGAAATTGAGTAGTACATCAAACTGTAAGTATATGAGACGTGTTATTGGAGTTGTGCTTAAGACCAGAAAGAAGCTGCTGTTGTTTCAAGACGTAGATGTTACAAACTTACAATGTAAATTTTGAGTTGTTGTTGGAACACTTAAATCACACTGCAAATTGGGCCCATATTAAATCAATGCCCTTAAATTTTGTGCTGTTAAATCCTTTCTAGATTTTGTTCATGCATTTCATTCATCTCTCTCAATTTAAAAACCTTTCGTCCTAAATTGGACAAAATTTCATTGATTTATTCTAAAGAATTCGTTTCGATTGAAATCTGGATCTGTTCTCTTTTTTCTTTTTCCTACTACTACAACCATACTATGATGCTGTACTACACTGCCTCTGAGCGGCATGAATACACACCTAATTTAACATTACACTCGAACGAATATAAATTAGAATTTTTTTTTCTTTTCATGCTCCCTGCTCGAGTTTTTCAAAAGAAAATAAATTATATACGTTTATCCTTTCACCACAGCAAAGAGGGGAGAAAAGAAACTAGGATTTAGCAGTAAAAACGGGGCTGATTTCACCAGTGTTTTTAGATTACAACTAATTACTAGGATTTCGCCACAGTATTAAGAATTTGGAGCAAATTCTTTGAGGGGCTGATAGTTAGAAAGTTTCTTCACAAATCTTTATATTACAACTAATTCCTTCAACTAAATAGTAAGAGAGGCACTTGCTGTGCTCAGAAACCTGGCCCTCTTGGATAGAAGGATCCACTATTATAATAATAGTTGGGTCCTCTTGGCCATTGGTAAGGCATGGGGAAAGCGCCCTCGTTCATTTGCTGCTGCTGCTGCTGCTGCTGCTGCTGCATGTAAGCAGTACCCGGTGCAGCATTAGGAACAAGGGCGGCCGCATGTTCTGGTCTCGAAGAATAATGAGTCGGCCAGATGCCCTGAAATCTGTTTTCTCTGGGATATAATTCTGAAGGGGGCCTAATATCTCTCTGTGGATTGTTTTCAAACACGTTCGTTCCAACATAATTGTTTTCGACATACATTTTCCCCATCTGTGATGTCTCATTCTGCACCATTTTCGTGTCCCATAGATTCTCAAGTGATTGTCTGTGCCCCAGCTCATGATAACCACTAGGTGTATTGTCTTTTTGCTCATGGGTTCCGTTGGTGTGAGTGCCATCAAAGTATTCAGGAATATCATCTAATATGGTGGACAAATCACCATTGTAGTGTATAACTCTGGAGAAATCACGATAACAATCATGATTTTCCTCCATTAGATAATTTGAAACAACTCTTTCACCCCTTCTTTCTCCAAACATCCCTGGCTCATTCCTTATGTGACCGCATTTTTCGGCTATTGCCTTGTGCTTGGCAGTCCAGTCAGGGCGACTCCAAAGATATAGGGGTGGTGTGCTTAAATTCGACTGCTCCAAATGGTGATCATTCACGTCAACTGATCCAGGTAGGTAAAATGACTGAAAGGAGATAGATACATCAGGAAAATATTACTATCTCACATCTAAATATATCAATAAAATTACAAGTGAGGTAATCGCTTGTTTCCGTACCTTGCCAGATAGTAATTCATCATCCTCCCAAATAATATCATATGGAGGATGTTTTCTATCGAGTCTGTTGCAGCAACAAACAAGTGTGAGGGACTAAAAGCCTTTAAAAGTTAAGAATTGACATCGAGGCAAGTAAATTGAACCTTCTAGTTTCTTTGGGAACAATAAGAATTAGGAGCTTTGGATTGAAAGTGAGTGCCTTGTCAATGAACTTGTTGGCCAGCGATGCGTGGACACCAAAAGGAGGATTCAGCCCCATAATCTATGAAGGAGGTAAACATAAGTATATATAGCGAATCTTTTTCAACAGAATTCAAATATTCAAGCAATATGTAATTTACAGGAGACCAAGTTATTGGCATCTAACCAGATTAGAACCAGCAGGCAATTCTCCTAAATTGACACTCATCCAATCTCTCTGCTCAAAATTGAAGTCATTCTGAGGAAAAAGAAAAGAAAATAATATTGAGCAGAAAATTCCATGAACCCTTACCTAGAAATAGATAAGAGGAATTTGAGAAACAAAAAGGAAAATCAAAAGAACGATGAGCAACTGGAGATATACGACATGGTGCAGTTACAAAAGTGGTATACGGGATAGGTGGGAATGGGGATGTTTAACTTTAAACATACTGAAAAAAAGTAACCACAATTTACAATGGCCCGAAGTCGGAGATTACAATTAAACCAAAAAAAGCACTGAGAAGACATACTCCCAAAAATATATATCAGACATCACTTGAATGACCAAATCTAATGAAAGACATTGAGTTTCTAATAATCAGGCAAGTAACTTAAAATTAAAAGGACAAAAAGGTAGAAAATTAAAATAGCAGAGCATCAAAACAAGCCCTATAAGTAGAGCTGTAAAAGAGTTCTGCTCCATGCAAACCTTAGAGTAGAAAGACCAAATGTCACATGTAATTTAATCCTAACAAACTTTGCCCCAAGTTGAAACTCCATCTCCCCTATCTAACAACTTGTTCAAAGAAAAGAAAAATTGGTTTGATTTTTACAGGTGGTCTATTTTGCATAAACGAAGGAAGAGTTGAGGCCAACCTTAGGTGCAATAAGATCATAATTTCTGAATGAGCACCTCTTCCCCATTTTGTGGAGCATCTCTTTCATCAAGAAACTAAAATCATTTGAACCGCAGCTAAAGTCTACTATCTGCTTATGAAAGTTGTAGGATATAAATAATGATGAAAATGGATTAAAAATTAATAAAAATAATAAACAAAATGATAAATAAGCTATCTGCAGCAGCATGAATCGCTTTCAGTTCTATCCCTTTATTTCAGTTTTGTAACATTTTTTAAACAAATTTAATTAGGGATCTCTTGTAACACATGCTTCCAGCAATCTGCTGAAGCAAAACAAATGCAGAACTGCAGACATTTCTTACCGTGTCACCATCTTGAACATACCATTTGAGCCTATCCACTATCTGCACATCAAAGGAAATGTGCTATGAGATTTAACATAAGCATTACCAAGAGGGTATCTACAGCCAGATTTTTACATAGGCAAACTAAGGTGGGTTATAAGTACACAATGAATTAATTATC
This sequence comes from Panax quinquefolius, assembly GCA_020205615.1. Taxonomy (NCBI): domain Eukaryota; kingdom Viridiplantae; phylum Streptophyta; class Magnoliopsida; order Apiales; family Araliaceae; genus Panax; species Panax quinquefolius. The sequence goes on from CM035164.1 coordinate 15,319,486, forward strand.
TTTGGTGGAAATAATAAGACTTGACCTCAAATGGCTAAAGTTACATATGCACAAAGAATCAATCATCTTTGCTATAGGGCGTCTACTCTTAAGTTGGGCGATAAGCATGTTGACTGTAAGTAAAAGCCCACAGGATCAATCTTTGATACAGCATGAATCTGTAATCTCAAGTAATTGGCAGAAGTTTACAGACCGCTACATGGTGTTGCAGATGACATGGTTATCCTAACAAAGAGACATAGCAATAACTGTACTAGTACAGTTATGGAAATAGATTCTAGTAGAAAATATGGAAATCTTACCATAACCATGGGAATAAATTAGGGTTAAGCCCATCTTGCTTTTACCAAGGCAAATGTTTTGATTTACCAACTAAAGAAATAGTGTATAGTTGAACCCATCTTCATTATTTTTCATCATCTCGATGTCTCATCACATTATTTTTTTTACATGGAAAAACATCAATTGAAATATTTCCAGAAGAGTTGTTTTGGAGTTTTAGATTTCAGAGCCATAGCCTCCATATAAACTAACCATATAAGAAGCTGGTATTTCAACCTTGATCCAGGACAAGCCACCTAACCACATTTGTGTCGATCATTATTGCAGCAGGTATCAGTGTTTTTGAAAGAATAAAAAGTATCAAACAATTTGACCAAACTTCTTCTAGGCCCTGATTCATTATGCTAGGCTTCAGGGCAACTTGTTCCCGGATCAATCTGGTTTAGAACAACACTTCACTCCCTCCGTCCGACATTGTTTGCAACACTTCTTTAGCATGTGGGGTACGGATTTTAATACATATTGAATGTTCCTTTGAATGTTATATTTTTGAAATATATGCAACCTACTATATAATTAAAAAGCAGAAACCTGGTATCACAAAGTTTTGGTTTCATAAACTTTTGTTTCAACTTTTTTGTTTCCTATCCAAGTTAGTATAAGTACTATCTAAATTTGTAACAATTACCAATTTTTAGTTCAGCTTTTTTTCTTTCCTATCAAAATAATACAAGTATTATCCAAATTTGTAACGATCATAAATTTTTGGTTGAGTTCAAGTGATATCCAAATTTGTAAAGTAACAATATTTAAAATTTTGGTATAAAGAAATAGTACGCCCTCCGTCCAAGATAAAAGTTTATATTAATATTTTAGTTAGTCCCAAGCATAGTTGTTACGGCGCCACGGCGAGTCTTGGCGGTAGCCGACTGCCTGGACGCCTAGGCGACAAGGCGACCGCCATGGCGTCCGTATGGCGACAAGTCGTTTACAATGTGCAATTTATATATTATTTATTTTACATAACAACTATATTAGCAATAAAATTTCATATACATTAAAACTCAAAACATAACACTATGGAATAACATTAAAGGCATAATTATCATAATACTTATCAATAACAATCGAAAAACAACTCACTTGATATTAAAAATTAGTAAAAGAGTTGAAGAATTCAACAAACACCACATAGAAAATAGAGTTGTAACCCACCATTACAAATATGTAGTCTAATAACTAATAAAACACCACCATAGCAAGCCAAAATAATATTTAGACTCTCTACACTAGTCTAAAAACATTATTCAATCAAAATCATCATAAAAAAGGTCATCTCCATCTCTTCCACGAGAACTACTCTCATTCAAAGGCGTAGGTGGTGGTCTTTCTCCAAAATCATTCTCCACATCTTCATCAACTTCAGTATCGGAGTCGGAATCTATCAACCTTGATTCCCTTGAAGTTGAACCACCACCATGTCGAGAGTATGTCACTAGATTATTACTAGTATTAGCACGAGCATTCCTTGAAAGATTGCGACCCTCAAGCGTGTTGGATGCACCGGTTGCTCGATCCACATCATTCCATGTAAGATCCCCCCCCGGGATGAACAACATCGGCATCATTATCGATCCATTCATTACCCCATTCAAAGTCATCAATGACTAATGGATCAAAATTATTGCCAAGTTCACGCCTCTTTTGGAACCTTGAGTCGATCTTTCGATTGTATTGGACATACACCAAGTCACTCAATCGTTTGTGTTCCAATCTATTCCTCTTCTTCATATGAATCTAAAATAAATAGAACAAAAAATAATAATATTAATGATAAAATTTTAATAATAGTGAATGATTTATTCCTTTTGAAATTTGAACTAACAATAGAAAGTACTTACAAACTCAAATGTACTCCAATCAAGCTCATGAACCTAAGAAGAAGAAGAACATAGGCCTAGAATTCTTTTTGCAAATGAGGATAGCTCAATAGCTCGCGCTCCAAAAGCATTCCACCAATCAACTAGCAAACATTTAAAAGAAATATAAATATTTTTAAAGGGAGGAAATGAAGAGTGTATATAAATCATCATCAAAATATATCTTATTATATATATTTTAATATACGTACGAGGATTCTTTATTTTCCGTTGCCTAATCACCATTTCTCTTGCAAAAGTATCGCGAGAAGCATCATAGTTGTCGGCTAGATTGCTTATCTTGTCTAGCAAATCTAACTTTCGGGCACCATCTTTGCAAGAACGTCGTTGAAAAGTCATCTCGTAAAGCATTACAAACACCGACGCGTTCCTCTTTGATATCAAAGTACTTGCTGGATTGAGAAACAACGCAAATTTCATATAATTTTTTTGCTCCATTTGATTTTCCCATCGCTCAACAATTTCAATCACCTTCTTATACGATCTTTGTTTTGTTATCGAATGCATCTTTGATTTTTTTTTTTCTTGCGCATTCCATCGCAAAGAATAACTTCGAGCGTATAAGCGAGCTTCTCATCACTATCAACAATCCTCAAGACTATAAGAAGTGGTATGACGCCTAATGCAATCCTCAACAAGATGCCAAATGTTGTTGAAATAACAAAGATCACATACTTTCTTCCCCGCTTGATGGCAAATAACTTTGATTTTGACCAATCCTCGTGATGAACAAATGCCTCAACGATCTTTATTCTTGTACAAACTCTGCAAGGTGAGGAAAGTCAGAGCAAATCTAATGAATCTTGGGTCTCACAAGATCCCTCCCATTCGCTTTTCTCCTCATCGTGACCGAGAAAGGCGACCACGTATATAAATGAATGTTGTAATTCTCCTTGCATTTGTGATTGTGGGCTGAAATTGCTTCAACTTGCTTATGTCCTCTAACTCGTGATACGTTGGAGGCTTGAAACCCGGTCCATATTGCCCTATGGACTCAACCATTACTTCAAATCTCCTTGAATTTGCAGCATTGAATGGTATGCCACATTCGTAGAAAAAATCGGCAACGTGCATTTGAACTCTTTCCTTTTCCTCCGGTGTCCTCAACCGACTTTCAATACTCGTTTGGCTCAAACGCTTGCTATGTCTCTCCTCTACAACTTCTTCGGGAGTCTTCCTTAGAAGTGCTTCAACCGTCTTAGCTTTTGGTTGTGGAACTTGGAATTGAAATACAGTATTCTTCCTTTTAGAAGTCGTCCCAGAACTTGGGATAGTGTTAGAGGAAGTATTGGAAGTCATGCTTGGACGAGCAGATGATTATTCTTCTTGCACTTCTACTACATCATCATCATCTAGCTCAAGTGGCTTGTTCCTCTTTTTACTATTCAAAGCCGCCAGCATCTCCCTCATAATTTCATTGTTGTTTTTTGGGACACTTAGCTACATCTCCATAATTTCCTTTAGATGTTGTTTGAGCCTTTTGATGCCTGAATGACATTTCTTCCCACAAAGTGTACATTCAGACGACATCCCTATTACTTAAATCCGGCCAATATCCATATTTCCAACCCGGATCGTTCGATTTAGCTTTTCTTTTAGGGTCCTTCGTTATATCATAATTATCATTTGAACTTTCCGCCATTTTTACCGCTACAAATACAAACAAATAAAAAAATTTAAGACTTGCATATAATTAATAGTAGTACTAATAAATCCTGCATTATAATTATTATGTACTTGCAATGAAAAATTGTATATAAATATATACAATAGAAATTGTCCTGCATATATATATATATATATATATATATATATATATATGTCTGCAATATAATTTACACCCAACAGATATAATAATACATATATATATATTTATACCCAACAAATATATTTATATACAGAGACTAGACTCTAGAGAGACCGAAGCTTAAAAAAAAAAAACCCAACTGCCGAAATCAGAAATCAAAAAAGGGAAGAGGAAAGAAGATCGGTGACTTACACTCTGCTGCCGCATTGTAAAGCGAACTCGCTTCCTTCTTCTTCTCTTCTCTCATTCATTTTTCATTTTGCCTCGCTTCGCTTCGTACTTTCGTGGCAGGTCTACATGTCTTAGCTCTCTACTTTGAGTCGCCTCTCGGTCGATTATTCGATGCTCTGACTTCTAATCGATCGATCGATCGACTAGGGCTTGTTTTATCATTTATGTTCCTTTTCCTCCACGACGTCGTTTTTTATTTTAAGACCTAGTTCAGATTTTGTCATTTGAATTACGCTACGTCAGCGTTTTCCTTCTCTCTCGATCGACGTCGTCGCTTTTCGGTCAAGGCGACGCTTTTTTCTCTAGCGCCGCCTTTCCCTAAGATCGTCCAAGTCGTCGCTTCTACCTTACTCACATTCACCACGATGACTTGATTAGGCGTCGCTGGCGCGACGACTTAACAACTATGGTCCCAAGTTAAATCTCTACTTACCTTAAATAATATATTTTTTACAATAATTTGCCTATAATACCCTTAATATTAATCGTCATATTTCTATTCTCATCATTAGTCATGTGTACAAAATTATGTAATTATATGAGAATTTAAATATGGACAATTTTGTCATTTTATCCTCTTTCTTAGTATGCGCAAAAAGTCAACCAAAACTTTTATCCTGCACCAGAGGGAGTAATATACTAACATATATGGGCTTATATTCAACTTTGAACATCCAAATATTTAACGTCGTTCCTCATTTTATATGTTTTGAAAATTTAAAATTAAACATATCTTAACATGTCACGCAATTAATTACATTCATTTAAGCCGCTAATTTCACTATTAAATTAATGTCCTACCTAAATTAAATTCATTAATACTTAAACTTTTATTAGTTTATGTGATTAATTGATATTGTGTATATATGTGAATTTTTTGAAACATAATAGCTTTAAATTTAGCTGAAAAATTATAGTTAATTCCTTATTAAATAATAGTCATAATTAAAATATACATATTAAAGCTTGGATCATGGGAGGTTGAGTCGGGGCCAACCGCTTAAGCGACTAGTCGTCCATAAAGTAATAAATTATTTATAATGGCATTTTATACATGAAAATATGTGTATATTAAATACATGTCACACTCAACACTATTAAATACTCTTTAAAAAATACAAACACAAAAAGAAGCCCAGTATATTTTTAATAAAAAAACACATTGCAGGCCATGATATTTTTAAACAAGAACACATAAATCAGCCCAGGATATTTCGTATACAAACAAAAGGATATACATACATAAAGCCCACAACATATTTTTAATTAAATAAAATCAAACCACAAGCAGCCCAACATATTTTGGGGAAGAAAAGGAAAGAAAAGAAGTACACACGTAAAGTCCAACATATTTTGTAACAGCGCAACACATTTTAAACAGCCCCAACAAATACTAGTACTAGTCGGGTAATCAAACTAAACAAAACAACTTGGTCGGCAAAAAAAAACAAAGAGAGTGCAACGAAGAAGAGGAGAACAAATCTCAGAAGAAGTGGAGATATGCAGCAACGATCGAAGAAAGCAAGTTGCAGCAGTTAATCGAAATGAAGAAGAGGAGAAAAAAATGAAGAACAAATCACAGAAGAAGTGCAGATATGCAGTAACGATAAGAAAAAAAAGTGCAGCAGTTAATCGAACAAATCACAGAAAAAACAGAGATGCAACAACGATCGAAGAAAACAAGTTGCAGCAGTTAATCGAAGAAGAAGATCACAGAAGAAGCGGAGATATGCAGCAATGATCGAAGAAACAAGATGCATCAGTTAATCGAAACGAAGAAGAGGAGAGAAGAGGCAGAGATATGCAATAACGGTCGAAGAAAACAAGTAGCAACAGTTAATCGAAGAAGATATGCAGCAACGATCAATGAAAACAAGTTGCACCAGTTAATCGAAGAAGAAGAAGAAGATATGTAGCAACGATCAAAGAAAACAAGTTGCAGGAGTTAATCGAAGAAGAAGAAGATATGCAACAACGATCAAAGAAAACAAGTTGTATCAATTAATCGAAGAAGTTGAACAAATCAAAAAGAAGAAGAGATATCAAATGAACGATCTAACTTCTCAAGTTCTTAGCGAAGAAGAAGAATCAAATGTTCCTAACTTCTCTCTCTTAGACAGATCCAACCCTAAAGCGACGAGCGTCGCCTCTTGCTTTTGTTGTTGTCTCTAAGTCGAGTGCTCGCCTTGCTTGTCTCATAGCGCTCAGATGCCTAGGCGACGACTTAATAACCATGGCTTGGGATATTTCTATTCGAATTAGAATTTCAAGAAACTTTGTCAATATAAACACTACTATATAATTTCATTACAAACCTAAATAAAAGTATATTATATAATAATAGTTTTTCATAGTTATAACTAAATAAATCTACATTATATTCAATTGTTTATCAATGAACCTACAATATATATTTCAAAAATTTATTATTTAAATAAATATTTAATAACTACAACTATCTTCTCAAAGTTTTAATTGAATATTTATTTAACATTTAATTTATTATCTTAATAATTAACATAATAAACTTTTATTCATGCAACTCATGCTTCGCACAGGGTTGCTGAGTTTGTATAGTGAAATTTATAACATTTGAATATATTAAAATATATTTAAATTAGTATTCAAATATATTTTTGACACGTCTTAAATTTTTTGCATTTTAATCATGTAAGTTGCTTATGCCAATTTTTATTATAGTACCCTTTGTCAACATATTTGGATTTGGTTCATATTGATCATGTCGGATTCTCAATTGCTCTAAAAGCAAGAGAAAGGTATCGATAATGTTTATCATACTTTAACAGCAGCAATTGGAAGTACAGGAAGAGTGGGAATTCGAGATTTGGGTACTTTTAACAGGGATTTGCTTAGATATAGTTGTGGCAGTTCATGGTGGAGGAGGAAGCCTAAAGGGTGAAAATCAACCACATTGGGTTAGACTTGGGGGCGTTGGTTTGCATATACGAGTACAGACTATTTTCCATTCGGAGGAGGCGAGTGAGAAAGCTATTGTGTCAAGCGTTAAGCGTCAATTAATTAGGTAACATATAAATCCCTAACAAATTAGTATTAGAGCCATGATCTATGATCCTAACTCCTGACAGTGACAAACTCTCAAGTAATTTATCAAGTAACACATTTGTAGGTGTTGAGATTTCTCAAGTAATTGTTCAAGAAATGCACAAGTCTCAATGTGTTGAGAATTTAGAGTATCGAGAAAATACTTTTACGCTGAAGGGGTAGCTTTTCATCAATGTTTAGACTCACACATTTGAACTCACGCTCAAAGGGAAACAGTTCATCGAAAATCAAAGTATGATATATAGTCTCACATCATCATTCTAATGATAAGTTGAAATCTTAGTTTGGCCCACACTTATCAACTTAATGTATTAGTGCATGCTAATGGACTCCCAAGACTCCCCAAGGACCCCACCATGGTTTATACTACTACTACTACTATTGTTGTTGAATAAAAAAAACTATATACCTATCAGGGCTCCATTAATACACAACCAACTGATATTAACGAGAAAAATAAAAGGACAGTTACTTACCTCCTTAAGCTTGTCAACGTTTGTAAAGTGGCGACCAAAAGATGTATAGCGCTTGCCATGGAGAAAAGGGGCAAGATATACCCCAAGCGTCCTCTGCAGTATAAGAACTGAACAATGAGCACATTCTCAAATGTATGGATTCCCATTTTTCTTTAATCAATCTACTACAAGGCACAAGCAATCATCATGCACTGCATGCTGAATATAAACTATAACCAGTTAATAAATAATCAACCACTATCTAAACTGTAAACAAAATTATTTTTATACCATACGAGCTAATAGAACCGTGGGCTGATTTTGAATTTTTTTTTTATTATGCAGTATATATTTACTATTTTCAAAAATAGTGATTGAAGATTTTGCTCCATTATCCTTGGATACTTCACTAATAGTTGAAGGTAATTTTCAGAAGTTACCTTTGTATTAACTTTAAAATTTAAGAGTGCAATTACACATGAATAAGTTGCTCAAAATCTTAAAGGTGAAACCTTTCTAACAGGAATACCTTCTTAACCTTTGTGCCGAACAATGTGGTGATTCCTGTCTAATTAATCCGGACAGTGTAACCATTTAAATTCATTAAACTCGAAGAATGTTAACATGAACAATATTATTATTTAATCAATAATCATTAGACACATTTAAACAATATTATTATTTTGTCTAGAACACATGTTTTACTTTTAATCCATTCCTTTTTTATATATTTCCATAGCTGAATCCATTTCCTGGATCCGCCCCAGAATAGAAACAAGTAATGTTTATTTTACTTGAGTATATTTATTAGAAAGAAAAAGTAAATGAAGGGAAGTGACTAATTAAATTTACTACTATCAGTCAACTTAGTAAAACCTTCCATCTGACTATTTGATGGAGAACTTGCGGCTCACAGACAGTTTTTGCGTCCTCCAAAGTGCCCCCTCCCTCTAATATTTTCAAGGCTTCTCGAACAGCCTGAAAAATATGTCAATAACTCAAGAAAAAGACTAAAAGTAAACTTGAAATTATATAAATAATTATTTTTAAAAGCAACACTTATACATTTAATATTCCAAATAAACTATTTACTGGCAGATGCATGCAAGGTAAATCCGTAATGCACCTTTACATAACCCTCCACCTTTCCTTCAGTAAAGGTCTTGTCCTCTAGAATTCTCAATGAGAATGAATGGGTAGATGACGTCTTTTGGCCTTTCAAAATTTCTTCCATGTTGAGTGAAGAAGTTGAATACTTCATTAACTTTAATATTCTATAGGACAAACTATCACAAATAAGCTTGATAAAGAAAATAAAATTAAAATTTTATCCACATTTCTAGTCAAGAAATTCCACGATGAATAAGCACTGTAAATATATCAAAGGTTGGTAAATTACCGGGATTTCATCCCAGCATCTAATGGAGGCTGAGTACTGCTAGCTCTCTTTATCACGTGCTTAGTTGCGATCTGGTTGTTTGCCTTAACATCAGGAATATTTTTTTGGCTAGACATAGGCAAATATTTTGTATGCAGAGGTGATTGTGGCAGCTTTTTTCCCAAGGATAACTTCTTGTTGTCTATATTGGAAGACATGTACACTTTTGAACCTGAAAACGTATTTTTGTGCCTCAAAGAATTTATAGTGATCCCTCTCCTAGAGGTAGAATTTATAGTGACACCTCTACCAGGCGTAGAATCACATCCAAAAGCACTACCAATCCTTGGAACCTGTATTTGCTTCTTCACTGGAGTTCTTTGTGTAAAATTTCCTAAAACCTTACTTGTTATCATTTTCTCTTTGCTTGATAATAATCCTGAGATGGTTTGTTTCTTTCCATCAACATTGGGAAATAGAATATGATTTCTTTCTGGTGTCCCAATTTCAGGAATGAACTCATGGTCCCTGTCAAATTGTAATTGAAAACTCATAGACCACTTAATATAGAACGCAGGATCACTCAAATAAATACTCTTCTTCATTTTTTCAGAGGATAGGACCATTTACGCAAGTACTTACATGCAATAAATTAAGATCCGGTTCGATAGAAGACCATCCCATGCCCTTTGCTGGACACTCTTATCATCACTACTTTTAAAGGCAATCTTCCTAGAGAAGGCAACAACGGGTCAGAATAAAAAACTCAAAATGTCAACCGTTCTACTTAGAGGGAACTATTCAAATCAATGAGGATGACTATCTTAGTTGTTACGGTGTGTTTATCACTCTCAACAAAAGGCAAGAAATAAGAGATAGACTCGTTATCACAAGTAAGATAGCTATCAATTTTCTGACCAGTAGCCTCTTCATTCCAAATTATAAGACCATTATTGATTTTTGAAAGTCAATAGACATTTTTAAACTCAAAACTGAGATGACTCGTTAAAAATTATGTAACAAAAAAGCTTACAATGAGCAATACTTTTTAGATAGTTTGCAATATTCATCATTGTATTCATTAAAATTAAAGAAATTTATGTCAATTTTGAGTTTAAAAATATCTTAAGTTAACTTCAAAAGATCAATAATGGTCTTATTAATGGAACGGAGGGACTAAACTTACTCTTTTATTTGTGTAGCAGTGAAATTTGTATACTGAAGAATAAAATCCAAAGCATGACTATAAAACATGATACCTGGGTAAGCATTTCCGGTGGTATGCTTTCGGACAGCGTCTACACACTGCAAATTGCAATTCATAAACCGCTTTGTCTTCTCCTTTCTTACAAACAGTACATTTATGAGCAGGACATGCAAACGATTCTCCAGAACCAATTTTAGATTTAAGTTCTTCAGATTTTGTTTTATCATATGGGTGGAGGAGTACTGCAACACACTTTGGATGATAGAAGTAACCACAATTTGCATTGGCACATTGAAAGACCTAGAAAAAGTTAGGCAAGAAGTTTGAGCAGCATATCAAAAAAAATAGTAGCTACAGTTATGGAAGGTGTGATATTTGTATTCAAGAGTATATATACTCTTTTTTACTTTTCATCTTTCATTTTAATCAAAAGAAGAATTTATTAGAAAGAAAGAAAAATATAATCCAAGAGGACAAAGAATCCTGCACAGCAATAAAAAGAAATGCAAAATCCCTTATAAAAAAATGTCTTTGCTATGCACATTAATTGTGATTGATTCACATAATAGGTAAAACATCAAATAGATGATTCAAGTATATTAAAGAGTAAATTTGCTAGATCCCCTCTACTGAAGCAAATACAGTGAAAGCGGCAAAGTCCATGAACCCGTTTCTTTTCAGCTTTTCTCTCTTCCCATTTTGGTCTGCTTATTGCTTATTTTAAGCTATTAGTGATTTTGCAATGTTTGTTCAGCTTACTGGGGTAGAAGTCAAAAGTAAATATAAACAATAAGCTATATAATCTGGCCCAAGGCTTCAGATCATTGAAAGTTTTTGAGATCATATATTTTGGACTCCTCTACCACTCCTAAAATTATAACAATACCAAGACTACAAAGCTATGTTTGTTTGCAACTATGTTGCATGGGATTGGACTTTTTAACTTAATTATACTAGTTTAGTACCTTGTAGAACTTTTTTATATCCAAGTCCGAACTCCGAAGATAACCTCGTGGACTGTTTTTTTTGTTTCTAAGGTAGACTATATAAGGAGGATAGGATTAAATAGTACCCCCTTTGAGGTATCAAATGGCCTTATAAGTAAATAATAATAAAAAAATAAAAAAAAAAAGTTCATGAGATTTTCATCATAGGACTAATTCAAAGATAAAAAGGTGCTTATAGATACTAAAATAGTCCAATGATCCAATCCCATAGCCGCAGCTGAAGCCATAGATTTTACTCGGGATGCGGTAACATAATTGCAAACAAACATAGCCCAAGAGTACGCATAAATAACTATAATACCATTTTCTAGGCGAGTAAAATGCAAAAGTGATCATTTCAGCAAAGAATATCTTTATGAATTACGTCCTTGATAATTTCATGAATTAGTTGCCTGAAGTGATCATTTCAGCAAATAATATCTTCATATCAATTATTTTCAGCTTAAACAAATAGACCCAAAATGACCAATAGATCCATAACAATTTTATATGCAATGTCAAGAAGATGGAATTTCATTTCTGCCAACTTGCTCTACACTAGCAAAAAGTATTTTTTGTCTACACAGGGTGCGCAACTCATACTGATACAGGCCTAAACCTATCCACATGCAATGCTAACTAATATAGAAAGTAGAAACCCACTAAAGTAGATTCTTCAAAATATAAAAAGGATTGATCAGCTGTCAAGAGAAAATAAAATAAAATATATGCGGGGGGAATCATTTAAGGTAATCAGAGTTAATTTTCCTTTAGTTCTGAATAGTCAGAGGATTAAACCTCTGGAACAGAGGACGGATTAGAAGAGCCCAAATTGCCACAAACAAAACACTGATGCTGCTGATATTGACAATTATTGCATACGAAATTCTGAATTGCCTGTGCAGAAACCAAAAAATTATTAAGGTTACAAACCAATAGAACACAGCAAAACACAACGCAAAGTCAAAGATAACATTTTTCATTTTGACAAGTAAAATCAGAGATAACGTGATGAGAACTGGTTCACACTTCAACTTGAGCATCATTGTAGCCAAGAGATTCACAAAATGATTCAGCTCCTGCAACTACATTTGGATGGAAGGATCTTAAGCACTTATCTTCACAACTGCATCATAGGGAAAAGTAGCACATAGCAATAAGAAGAAAATCATTCAGAAATATAAATAAAGGCAACCCAAGAGCAGAATCAAACATTTGGGAATTCACAAATTACAAGTTACTCAATATAAGGTTTTTACATACTGTTGGAACTAGGAATTCATAGAGGGGGTGGAAGTAATAAAAATGTTCATCTTGCTAAATAACAAGAATAAAGAACTACCGTACCAAGTTAAAAAGTAATAATAATTGTGCCCCCCCCCAGTTAAAAAAAATCAAGACCAAAAATTAGAATAGAAAGAAAGAAGAGTTTGTATATAGGCTAACAAAATATTTAAACACGGGAATGATCAATAGGCCTTCCATAGGATAAATGGACGCGCTAGAGTTAAACACTTATTGACTTTTTATTACCTTCTGGTAGTCTTACTTCGTACTCACAGAACTCACCGTCTTTTCCCCAGTGTTAAATTATAAAAGTGCCCTCCCCCACCAATCTTTTTATTACCATCAGTAAGAAACCAGAGAAAAGGTCTTCTTCTCTCTTTCTATGTTAAAATCTCATCGATGGCTTCCCCATCACACTCCAAAACAGCTGAGAGTTATAGTTTAATCATCTATAATCCTTCTTACCAGCCAAATCTCTTGCACGATTTTTTCTATTTTAGATTTTTGTAGTTTCATTTCTCAGGGACCATATTTATAGCATTTTGTCATCTGGATATTCCATTATCAATTTCTAATCCCCCAACACAAAATCTGAAATTTCAATAACTGGATGACTGATCTAGAGGTACATGTGCAGAGGGTTATTCCATTGAATACATGGGTTTGATACTAGCTACAAGCAAACTTGGTTCTTACCAACACGAAATCTTTATATCATTGGTGTTAAATCGTGAATCGTATTGCGCATCGAAAATCCTTTGATCGTATATCGTATTGCAAATCATATTGTCAGATATAGAAAGACATGCAAAACACAATAATTATATACATTTGAATATTTAAAGAATTCATTTTATGGGACAATAAAGTATATTAACTTAAGTGTAATCTTAAAGTAATCAAATGAGCCTATAAACAAATTTTTAAATATTAAAATTATAGTTTGAAGAGTTTAAACTAGAGGCTTAATCAAAAATCAATATTGTATGAGGAACAAGAAATAGCTTATTTAAGTTTTAAGTTTTAAGAATTATTTAGATCGAGTGAACACGTCTTGATGCAAGGACAAAGATAGAGGAAGGAATAAAGGGGATTCAAAGAAGGTAATTAGGCTAAAAAGTCACAAAGCACAACACTTAATACAATAATATTAATATCACAATAATGAGATTACGTCAACTTATATAGAAAACTTAATACTTGGAGGTTAAATAAAATACTAGGTAATCTAATTTTTTTTTAAAACACAAATCTCTACTAATAATCTACTACTATAAATAAAAGCTCTAGAATATTCAACTAATATAATAAAACAAATATATTTTAATATTATGGTAAATAAACTAATTATATTAAAATCATCCATAAATAATATTCCTCCATTTAACTTTACTTGTCCTAATTGACTTTTTAAGGTCAAATTGACAAATTTTAATATTAATAATTAAACAAATATATTACAAATTTTGAAATCAAATAAATTGACTTTGATAATATATTATATGTACTTTCTTATGATAATAATTTTGCGTACATATCTAATAAACTTAAAATAATTTTTATTCTAAATATGGTCAATTTGACCATAAAAAGTCAATTAAGACAAATAAAGCTGGACAGAGGGAGCAATATATAGTTAATAAACTAATAATTTTAAATTTATTTTGCTTCCATCCTCATTATTTCTTCTAATTGAAAAAAAGGAAAATAAAGGCTTTAATCAAGATCACCTCTAACTTAAAAATGTATCGTATGTATCGCAATATATGAAACACTTTCTAATACATTAACAATTATATATCAAATTACTCGTGTATCGTATTGTGCAATACGTATCGTGTATCAGAAGATTCTAACAACTATGCTTTATACACTCTCCTTAGATGAGAGATGCGCAGATGTGAGAAAGTGGAGAAAAACCAAATAGTACCTGTAAACCACATATATAAACTTGTAGATAGTTTAAACTCACTAACTTCCTTCCGGTGGTAATTCCCCCGAGAATGAATAACAAATGAATTTTTTTTGTACAAAATTTGAGGACGTCTTTGTAATGAAACCCTGAAAAAGACTTCCGAGAGATAAACTAGTGCCTTTCAGGAGGTAACGCTACTAAAAATTTGTAAAAATCTGGCACATCCATTGATCTGCTGGACTGTTGGAGATGCAATATCCCAACTAGTCCCATAGCCACTAGTGGCTACTAGGACTGATCATTCGGTTATAACCGAACCGAATAGGCTATTCGGTTATAACCGAAAACCGAAATTTGTTCATTTTTGGTATCCGAATTACCCATTAACCGAATTACCGAATAATCGAATTTACAATTCGGTTGTTCGGGTAATAACCGAAATTAAGAAATATACTTACAAGTGTTCATTCATTTACCTGTCAAAATTAGAAATGCCGAATCTGATAATAATGTTCAACTCAACTATCAAGTGATTTGCTTAGCATATCTATCAGAATTTCTGATATTGACATTCATATTCTACAACCAAAAAACCTGTAGAAAAATTAAACACATCCCAATCTTCTAACAACCAAGGTGATGGATAATCCAGTAAATCTAAAAAAAAAAAACCCATCATCCTGAATGAAAAAGTAAGTAACGAAACACACAATCAAACAAAACGTGAAAACACAAAAACACAAATCAAAACGAAATCAAACGAAATTCGTCACAAAATCAAACGAAACTAAGATCAAACCAAATGGCCCCAAATGCAAAACGAAATTCGTCTCCCCCAAATGGTCAAATATATTGCCCTGCACAGACCACAGTGCACAAAAATAGAAACACAAAATCAAACGAAATTCGTCACATATACCAAACCGGAATGACTGGGATTTGGGGGAGAACGAGGAGGTGTTTATGCTCAGAAAGTCAGAAGCAAGCAGCAGCAGCTCAGAAGAAGCAGAGCATTAAGGCAGAGGTGTTTATGCTCCAAGTTTAAGAAGACAAAAAATGTCTTCTTCACCAGAAAAACCACAAAATCTCTTAACAACACCAAATTCCACAAATCCCACCATGCCAAATTCCGAATGACTGGGATGACTAGGATTTGGGGGAGAAAGTCGCTGCCTCGCTGGTGGTCTCCACCATGCGTCGCCGTCGCGCAAAAAAGAAAGATGAGTTGGACTTGTCGAGGGGAGACCAGGAAGATGAGCGGCGGACCGGCGGTGATAGGGCTGTCAGAGAGATCTCTCCAGCGAGAGATCGAAAGGCCAAAGCGGAAGGGACTCGGGGGAGTTGAAAGTGAGATATCAGATCTGAAATTCTGAATGAGTCCCTTTTAATTTTTTAAAGCTTATTTCTTTATTTGTAATTCAGATATTCGGTTAACGGAATAATCCAAAAATGAAAACCAAACCCGAAACCGAAAATTGAAAATAAAATCGGATATAACCGAATTATAAAAAATACCCGAATAACCGAAAAAATTCGGTTAAAAATATTCGGTTCGGTTCGGTTCGGTAATTCGGTTTTATCCGTTTTTAGCTCACTCCTAGTGGCTACTGATAAGTTGAATTAATGAGTTGTTTTGATAGTTTCCAACTAGTAATGAAAAAGAAAATCAAAGAGGTGAGGTGACAAAACTGAATAATAATAATATCATAAAAATTTTGAAATTATTGGGATGAAAAAGAAATGGCATGGAAAAAAGAGAAAAAAAATTGCTTCATAAGTTTCTTTATCGTAGGCATTTAATCACATCAATCAAGAGGAAGAAGTTAAGTTTCTAAAAAATTTCTAAGCTAAGTTAATTAGAAGAAAATGGAAAGAGATTATATAAAAGCTACATGTTGTTGCATGCTCTAGAAAATATAGTAATTGTTAAGGAGTTGACTAAAAGAATTTATTACTGAAGAAATTTAGCCTGATAAATTTGAAACCTTACCCATGGAGAGTTTAAACCATTATAACTCATACTCGGTATATAGATAAAAATATAAAAAGGGTGAAAGAACTTCTAGGTTATTCTTGCATCTTCATAAAACCAAATTAAACTTCTTTTAATTGGAGATTCTCAAATCCATCTTTGGCAAATTTCTCATCCAAACAAAGCTCAAAAAAAAAGAAATTATATGCGTACCAGAGTAGTTCACCACCATTGTCACAAAGGACGCAAACAGAATCAAATATTAGATCTTTGTCATCATCACCTTCGTCATCAAACATACCAACTATAAACTTAGAATTCTTAGTTGTATAATTTTCCTGTACCCAATAGCAAATAAACAACTTTAAAGAAAAGATTTAAGTTCATATTTAAAAAGGAATAAAACAAAAGAAATTCTAATCAAGAAAGTATAATATTGGAACTCGCCTCATAAAAAGCTTCAATTTTCTGTTTCTTCAAAAGCAATGTAGCCAGATACTGTGTAAAAACGCACAAGTGGCAATAATAAATGTGTAATCTTGCAGTTGTATTGAATTTAAATCCTCAAAAAATTTATAGTTTCTCAAACTTAGTTTATTGGATGCAGTCTAAAACTAAATAGGGTTAATAACACTCAACCCAAACAAACTAGTTAAAGTTTACAGATGATTGAGCATGCCTTTAACTTTAAAAATGGAGGTCAACCTTAATTTTTCACTTAATTTGACTGCAACTTATTTGCATACCTTGAACATTTAAATGGAGGTCAAAGTTATTGTTCCACCTAAAATTGTGCAACACTTGCTTTATAACTGCATCTATTCTACTGCAGCCAATTTTCTTAAGCCCAATAATAAACAAATCCTCTTTTTCTTTTTGTGATAAGTATGACCAAAAATGATTCCCCCCCCTGCAAAAAAAAAAAAAAGAAAAACTGAAGAAATTTTGTTGGAAGAAAATCAGAGAGTAGGAGTTATGTACATGGTTTACTCCTATGTCAAACTTCAAATCTGATGCAATTTAAGTGGATCAAAGAAGGCTATTTCCATCATCACAAACCTCAGATTTTGCTATATCTTTATCTCTCATTGCAGCTT
The DNA here is from genome assembly GCA_020205615.1 of Panax quinquefolius. Lineage (NCBI taxonomy): Eukaryota > Viridiplantae > Streptophyta > Magnoliopsida > Apiales > Araliaceae > Panax > Panax quinquefolius. The sequence goes on from CM035164.1 coordinate 15,337,127, forward strand.
CTTTTATTAAATGCATGTGACACAACAGATGACTCTCCGAGGGGTCAACCTCGTATGAGCTGCATAATAAGCCAGTCAGAATGTATGTGGCGTAAAATAGATAAACAAAATAGAACACATAGCTATATAAATAGGCAGACCTAAAAGCTTTTCGCAAGTGGGCCCATAGGGAAGATTCATATGCTTCTGGATTCCTTTTCAGAAAATGAAGGCAGTGAACTGTGATAAAAATAGTCTTAAAAGTATCTTCAAAGCTTCTCCTTGGCCTTTGGAGCTTTATCCAAGTTTTCTTCTTGGAAAGAACATAAATCTCAGGCAGCACATAAGAAAGTTCTGACTTCCATGCAATGACATTCTGATATATTGTCTGACCACTTTCTGCAGTTCCACGTAAGAATATCTGCATATTTGAGCCATCTGGGATCTCATCCTCACTCCATTTATGTGGCAAGATAGAAAATGAAATTGGTTGATCTTTGTCATCAACAAAATGATAATTTGTCATGCAATCAGGTAAAACCTCATCCTCTTCATCGGAAGATGCCATTTGGTGGTCACCCATGCATACTGCATTGAAAGATTGAAAAACTTGGCTGAATGCAAATGCTATGAAAGTAAATAATTAAAATCCATAAAAAATTATCATACAAAACTTCTTTAACACCAACTTTCACAAAACCGATTCTTAGTTCCAATTTTTTGGGAAGGAAAAGGCTAAATCTAACATGTTAAATTTACTGTTGGTTCTCGAAAATGATACATTCTTGCATACCCTGGAGGAAAACTGATGCTAAATTATTTTTTGGTACAGCATATCACATATAATTAAATGAACATAATCACACAAACAAACAAATATAACAGAAACATACAACACACAAGCATTTGAACCAGTAACATACATTATCACATTGTGAGTCATGCTCTGCCTAACATAAAAAGATGAATGTTACACATATCAACAATTCTACATACATCCATGATCCATCCATACAAACATACACATATACACCTCACGTAATTTTACAGGTGCTTAATTACTAGTTTTCTACAGAATTCCAAAATACAAACCACACACGTACATCACACAAACACAAATACATCAACATACAGAGTGATAGAGAAAATACCTGAAAATGTTTGATCAAAAGCTCTAAAACTAAAATGTGTAACCCTATAGCAAAAGAAAGAGGAAAAAAACACGAGAATCACTAAATTTCAAACTCAAAAATCACTACAAAAATTGAAACCAAAAACAAACAAATGCTACTTCAAAAGAGAAAACTTATATATCAAAAGAAGCACGAGAGAGAGATATTACAGATAGATGAACAAACCCTAGAAGAAACTTAAAGGCAAAACTGCAGAAATTGAGAGAGAGAATAGGGAAAAACTCAGACGAACAGTACCGAAATATGAGAAAACACCGATGTATGGGAAAGTGTACGTTCTCTAAAAGTATTTTCTTTCACATTTTTGGCAAGGGAATTTACGAGTAAAATTTGATATTTTCACCTTTTTCACTAACATGAGTGTGGGATATTAGTATGGAATTTATCTCCCTCCGTACCGTATTAAATTTTCTATTTTTTTTATTCATTTTTTAAAGATATTTCATAATAAATGGCCTATTTCTCTATTAATAATTATTTTATCTTATTATTTCACTTATATCTTTATAATTTTTTAATTAATTTTTGTTGAAACTTAAGAAATAATAAAAAGTTTACATTTGAAAGTGATGTATTGTTATACCATTTTCTCTCATATTATCATTATAACATCTCTTATATTTAATTAAGAATAACAATAAAAATAATAAAGTAACTAAAAATTAATATCAACAAAGGTAATTAGTGGGTGGGTTTGGAGAAAAAATATATTTATTGGAATGTGAGAATAACAATAAAAATGATCTAGAGAATTGATTCATATGAGAATTAGCAAAAATTAATTAATGTTTGGGTCATAGAAAGGTGAATGGATACTTCAATTAAAAAAGAATTTAGATTAAAAAAATATTATTAATTAGCGTGTTAAAACCAATTAAGACGTTTAATAGGTGACAGGTGAAGGAAGAAGTACTGTTTACTATTTACCTGAGTTGAATATGACTGTTGGTCTACTTACTAAAATTTATTTATGAAAATATTTTTATTTTTATTGGAAATTGAACATAAAAAAGTGAAGTATATAATTAGAAATAATATTACTATCACATTAAAAAAGTCACATAATAATTAGATACACACATACATACTGTAGGTCCCCATTTATATGTAATAGTAGCATAGTGTATAATTAGGGGGAGTCATTTTTTTTTTAGCTAATCAAACCGGTTCGAACCGGCTGATTTGGGACGAAACCTAATACATGCAACCGGCGGTATATGTACCGAGACGATTAACTGGTACCGATATAACTGTACTTGCAGGGTATTTCTTTCAATCTTGGAATATAACAAATGCAATTACCTCCTGATATTGATCTTCGCAAGTTTTCTGTCTCTGAGCCTTTAGAGCCACAAGCATTGAGAAGTTTCTGCAAAATTTAATAGAAGCAGATGTTTCTGATAGTCTTTTTTTTGCCTCTCCTGAACTTAGGAGCACAACACTTGCAAATGTATGTGGCAGACCCAATAAGAGGAGCTTAGATTTGAGTCGTTCCAATGTGGGCACAGAGGAATGTAAACCACCAATTTTACAACAGTATAGGTTTAGATACTAGTTATGCTATTGAACATTCTAACTTGCATGCAGATTATCTACAACTTAGAGGAGGATTTATTTAATCACATATATAGTTTGGGCTCCTAGAATATGGCGCCCTTAGGTATTTCTATTTGATCGTATCGAAAGGCCCAATGAATTGGGATTTCTCTATTGGTCCAGGTCATTTCGAGACAATCGAATCCTTTATGATAAAGAGGATGAGCTTCGAGAGAATGATTCGGAGTTCTGAAACCATGCAGTACCACACATGAGATAGAATTTTTCAAAAAATAAGGTCTTTTTCAAATAAGTCAATTCAATTCATTTGTGAGCTCTTCTGAGTTTAGGTGTTTGGCTTTTCATTTGCACTCTCAAAATGAGAGTACTCCTGAGAGTCATTCTGCTGCTATTGATGCTTTACTTTTGGCAGCAGAATGTTATGTCAATTATTTATTTCTGATGCCTTTCAAACAATTGTAGGATCAATGGAACATATGAATTTACATATCTCAAAAGGGTGAGCCACCACAACTTATAAATCGTATCTCACCTTGAAAGGGAAAGTGACACAATTGTTCTTTAGATATTACTTGAGGCTGCCAAATTAGACATAGAATTATATGGGGGACATCAGAATGGGGAACCATGTTCATTAGGTGCTGAAGGAAATGAAGAAGTTATAAACTTGTCAGAGCATGATAATTGAAAAAATTACAACCGGACCGGTACAAGTGTATGTAAAAATCGGTATTGAACCGCTTAACGGGTTTGGAATATTGATTTAATCGGTACTTGTATCGGTACGTAACTTTAAGTATTTTCGGTAATCGATTTGGTACGGTTCGAATCGGTCCGATACAGTTATTTACCGTGTCAAATCCTATATATGATGTGTCTAAATTGTATGTTGTCTATTAATTATCAAACTAAAAATTATATGATTGCGTTAATTTAAAGGAATAATCTTACATGTAAAAAAATAAATTGACATTGTATGAAAAGATGGTAAAATTTTGATTAACAGGTAAAAAAAAAAAAATTACGTGCAAATATTATCCTAACATAAGCTATAATAATACTTTTTTAGATATGAAAAGATGGTATACACTTGTTTGGAAAAAATTGTAATTTTTTGAGAATTTAAAATTATATATACTTATGTTTTTCTGACAAAATAACACAAAAAAAAAGAGTAAAAAGTAATCATATCTTCCGACTTCCTTGAGGAGATAGGATATAGGATATGTCACGATCTATCTAATAAAATATAATTGATTTTAAATTTTTTGTTCACCCTAATAAATTATATGAGCTGTCCAAAGTTTGAGATAAATTTCACCGTACACGTAGTGTCGGAGGCACGGGACACATCTAGTATATCTAATAATATATCTAATAAAATACAAATGATTTTGAATTTTTCGCTCACTTAATAAATCATCTGGACTGTCTAAAGTTTGGGATAAATCTCACCGTCCATACAGTGCCGGAGGCACAAGACACAGCTAGTTTATCTAACAAAATACAATTGATTTTGAATTTCCCGCTCACCCTAATAAATCATCTAGACCGTCTAAAATTTGAGATAAATTTTACCGTTTATATAGTATCGGAGTCACGGGATATAACTAGTATAGAATATTGGACAATTCCAGCTGCTTTTACTCTACTCATTGATAGTACATTAATACATTAATAATATGGTTTTGAAGGTGAAGATGGGAGGATAAAAGGCAAGGAAAGAGAAGAGAGAGAAGAAACTATTACGAGAAATAGACAGACCTATTAATTTGTGTTTTAATATATCAATATAAGTGTATAACCAGCTAAAATGAAAAAAATAATTTGATTGGTCAGTAATTTAGTCATTAGATTACAATTTTCAAATTAAAATTTATATAATAAAAATAAAACATGTTTAAATACAATGAATATAATTATATAGTTAATTAATTCTCTTGAACATTAATTAATATATCAATCATACTACATTTTCACCTTCTTATATTATGTTTTATTAACAAATTAAAAGTTCTCATTTGTTATATTTCTTTGTTCAACAAAATATTATTTTTGTTAAAATTAAGTATATATTATATATAAAACAACATAATATTGACATGAGCTTGTAATAATTTAGGGAACTAAATAAATATATAAAAAGATAGCTTGTGGCTTGCACTGGTTCCAAGCTTGTAATAATTTAGGGAACTAATATTTTCACATATATTTTTTATATTTACATGCGGTCGGTCATCTCTCATATCTCTCATATGAGTATATAATGGGTTTCACCTTCATGTGATAATAAATCATGTAAATATCAAAAATACATATGAAAATAGTATTCCACATAAGTTGATGTTGAGTAAGATAATTTGATTCAAGTGTCATAACACACATAAATTATGTAATATTTTTAAAACATACATCAAACAAAAAAGTAAATACATTTAAGTAATACTACATCCGTTCCATATTATTTGATAATTGTTAACTGCTTTAAAGTTAACTTGAGAGATTTTTAAACTAAAAATTAATATAGATTCTTTTAATTTTAATCAATAGAATGATAAATATTGTAAAATATTAAAAAAACACTACTCATTGTACATTTTATTGTTTCATAATTTTTAGTCATCTTAATTTTGAGTTTGAAATACTTTCAAAAGTCAATAATAGACGAATACTATTTTCACACGTGTTTTGATATTTTCACATAATTTTTTCTCACATGAAAGTGAGGTCCACTGTATGCTCATGTAAGAGATGAACATGTAAAAATATCAAAAATACATGTGAAAAATATCAATTCTCTAATAATAATTGTATAATTTGAAACCGATGGAGTATTTTAGACGTCAATTAATTAAAGAGTAATTTGCGAGTTTTTAATTTTTAAAACTTATCTAATTTATGTAAATTTTGAAAGCATCAAATTTTATTATTAATCACGCTTTATTAACTAAGATGATACTTTTTGGGAACTATAATTTTATATTTTTATCACTTAAAATCAAATGAAAACTTCTAAGTATACAAAAAATAAAAATTATCAATACCAAAAGATTCAAAACCTTTGGGATTTTGTGGGTTTATATAAAATACATTTTGGGGAGCAATGTGCAATTTATGATACTAACATGAATTGTCCATTACACTCTTTATATAAACTGAATATCTTCACCCTCCTTTCCTTTCGCTTCCCCCCTCCTCGGCGAACTAGCTCGGCTCTTCTCAACGAATAAACAAATTCCTTATAACTCTATTACTCACAAATGTTCAATCATAGAGTTCTCCATTTCCAATTCACAAAAAATAATCTAAACCCTAAATCCTAATCACAGCATGTATTCATCATATCCCGAACTCACCAATCCCAAAACCCAAGTCCAATTCAATCTCAGAATCATCAAGCAGGGGCTATGTCAGACCTGGACGATATCGACCTCCAACCCGAAGACTTCAAGTCCTCACTCCCTCTTAAGAAAGTCCCTTACGGCGACGTTTTCGAGACCTCACGCGCCGGAGACGTTGACCGGCTCCGGTACCTCCTCGAGTCTGGCGTGAACGTCAACGCGCGTGACCAATGGGACTCCGTGGCTTTGTATTACTCCTGTTTGGCCGGCCACCTCGATGCCGCCCGTATGTTGCTCGAAAGCGGAGCGATTTGTTCCGAACATACGTTTGATGGAGATAGGTGTCATTACGCGGCGCTGAACTTGAAGGTGAGGAAGTTGTTGAAAGCGTTCGAAGCTCGGCCGCCGCCGTTGGGGCCGTTGCAGGCGGCGCTAAGAGATACTTTCCTGGGCTGTGTTGGAAATTCGGTTTACTTGGAGCAATTGAATGGCCAATCTCAGATTGCAGGTTTATATTTTAAACACATATACATGTGAAAATGTGCCTCAAGTTATTGGGATGTTTTCAATTTAATTTGGTAGTGAAAACAATGTGTTTATTTTTCAATGCACTGTTAACCGTTAAGTTCAGATGGTGCACTCATTATGGTACAGTTATGACACATCAGTATATGTAAGGCATGATTATATCCAATTTTTATGTATAAATTACAAGTCTTTTTGTTCTAGTAGTAAAATAGTAAATGAAAATTGATAATATGGCATGCACAGGAAATGTGTAAATTTATGAGAATTGCAACATTTAGCATGCAAATAGAGAACACGAGACATGGATCTTCTCATCATCAGTGGACTTTTCCTATTTATGATAAGTATAAAAAGTATTAGCATTGAGGGACAGAAGACCTCAATGTGGGATTTTCCTCCACTAGTTTTATTTTTGAGATGGGTTGGTATCAGAATTCGTTGCTATTGTCATGGAGTTTGTTTTGATTTACTGTTCTTCTTCCCCTTTGGCTGCCTCTATAAGTTTGAGATCTATTATTTTTTCTTTTATAAAAGTTTTCGCTTTTGCAAAAAGAAAATTGTGAATTAAATATGAACAGGATTATTATACTGGACCACTGGTATTGAATTTTTAATGTATGACTAGATGTATGATTTTGATGCTTAGAAGAGAAAGGATCCCATTTGTGGGGAGTTGGGGGAAGAATCTCAATCTGATAGTAGACATTGTTAGATAAGTGAAAATGAGAAAAAATGTAAATGGTTACACGCCCCCACCCCACAGCAACCTTAAGATATGAAGAAACTAAAGATTACAAGAGATTTAGTGCCATTGTGGAATTAAAAACATTGATCATGGTTGAATCATGGAACTGAAATATGAATGCATTCTTTGGGCCAAAATAATTACACAGTTACTTAGATGCCAGCTGCCTATTTTCCAAGACTAGCTTAACAATTCATTAGTTTAAACTAGCTTAGCTGAAAATCTAGAAATGTCCATGGTAACCGTTGCATGTAAGCCGTAAGGTAGCTTCCCTTTTGTGTAAACTGTTAAACGGTTGTCCTATTTATTCTACTACTTTAAATGCCTCAGCCATAATTCCTAGATGTGTTTGTTTTCCTAAGTCGTGCAAATACATGTTTCTTCTGAGGATTTTTATGCATTTCCTTTTGACATTATTAGGGTAGGTAATTTGACAAATGGAGGATCAAATTCTAGCTACTTTCCACCAGATGTTGTATTTTATGTGCAAGGTAGACCTATTAAAGCTCATAGAGTCATTTTGAGCGCGCGGTCACCCTTCTTCAAGAAAAAATTTGAGACCAATTGGAAGGATCGCAAGGAAATAAGATTCTCAAGGGAAAAGTTATCTAATTCTGCTCTTTATTGTCTCATCCACTTCTTTTATTCTGATAGACTTGAAATTGCCGTAGATGAAATGGAAGATCTTGTTAGAATTTACAAAGTTTGCAAATGTGAATCATTAAAAAAAGTACTTGAGAAGGATTTGTTACATCAAAAGTATGCAGAGTACAAAGCACTAAGAGATGTAGACGATTCCCAGAAGCGGTTTATCTTGCAGGGCCTTTCCCTTCCTGAGGAAGACCGTCTTCCTGCTGCCTTGCAACGAATTCTACAAGTTTCTCTTGCCAATTCAACAAGGAAACAAAACATGGATACTGGTATTGATAGTCTTGTATCTCACGTGAGTACAATGCAGATGAGTAACTTAGAGGATGATCTTGCAGATATTTGTATAAGAGTTGACAAAAAGTTGTTCCGTTGCCATCAAGTGGTCTTAGCATCTCGATCAGAATATTTCAAAGCAAGATTATCCCGTATGAAGGATTTTCTTGAAGGACAAGGTGGTTTACCTGATTTCACTCTTCCGTGTCTTGAAGAACATGATCTTAGCATGGAAGCTTTTGAGAAAATGATCGAGTATATGTAAGTTCTTTTAAATCAATATAATGTGAAACCTGAGTTATTTATCAAAAACATGCTTGATTCAACAATTTTACATTCCATAGTGTTAGGTTGCATGACAAAAGTGCTCTTAGTTGTAGGTTTTAGAAGTAAAAGCATTTCCAGGAGAAACTTAAATGTGGTGCTCCTGAACGTGTGTCCATATTTAAACTTCGAAACTTACCAATATTTTTCACCACCACTTTTGACTGTTACATGGAAGAACTTTTCCATACAACTCTACTAGTTAAAGTGCTTCATCTAGCAGCACCTCTCTGCCAAACGGTCATCGAATAAGTAGTAAAAAAGCTTGAAGCTATTGCTACTTCTAAGTTTCTATCGAATTATATAATAAATATGGTTGAGTTGTGGCCTTGTGGCCCACTAAATATGGTGGCAGCTTCTAATTTCTCAACGCCAAACTATTTTTGTACGACTTTTTCCTCGATACAGGTACACTGACAGTTTGAAGGATATCGACCCAGATCAGGTATGTTATATATAATTAATTAGCAGTGGTTGGGAAGTCATTTTTAATATTGTTTAATGGTTTTTCCCCTCACTCTTCACTGGAGCAGGCTGAAGAAATGTTTGATGCTGCTTCAAGATATTTGCTATTTTCTCTTAAGCGCGCTGTAGCTGATGCACTGCTGCCGCACCTTGAAATGGCTCCTCCTGCAGAGTTATGCCATTGGCTGATATTATCAGACATGTATGCTTTGCTCCTGAATTTTCTTGGTGGATTATCGTGCTGCTTCTTCTTCTTCTTTTTTTCCCATTTCTATCGGATATAAAATTTAAAATATTCTGCCTATGATATTTCTATTTGGTTGATCCCGAAGGAAGGGGAGTTGCTTGTACCTTTTAATTAAGCTGTTTAGTATTGGTTATAACATTGTAAAAAAAATATGGTCGTATGTGTAGGTATGGTGTTCTGAAGATTCGGGAGTATTGTCTAGATATAATAGCTTTTAACTTGGAGTCATTTGCTGATTCTCAAGAATTTCGGGCAATGCTTTTGACACTTCCACCACCATCAGGAGATTCCACTCTTCGAACCACAGTTCCAAGTGCTCCAGGAGCTGAAATGAATTTGGATGACGGGAATCTTCTTGATGATTTGCGAGAGAAATGGCTCGAGGCAGAAGCTGCTGAGCTCGACAAAAGAGATGAGAGTGTGTTACTTTTTGACCAGCGCCTTGAGATGCTTATGCTTGTGGCAGAACAAGAGAAGTCCGGTGCTCACAATGATGATAATTAGAAAACAACGCCGAAACCGTGTCCTCTTCCATTTTTTACACAAAAATGAACAAAAGAAATTAGCCAAAATTTTCCTCCTGTTTTCTTGCAAATTGTTAGGCAAAGCGAATAATAACTTTATTACAAGGAATGCAAGCATATGTGCTTCTTTTTAAGTAACATGTGAATAGAAAGAAACTTGTTCGTCTGTCTGTGTTCTAAATTGACTTGTTGTGAAGTTCATACTGGATGCTTTTCATACAATGCGTATTGTGTGCATGTGAAACTTTTATTTTTTTAACCTACGCATGCCTACTTTTAAGTCTCTGAGCATCTTGAAGCTCCAAGGTTCAATATTTAAGTTCCTCCCCCTACCCAACTCTTCCTTCTTCTCCTCTTCCTTTATCTATAATAATAAAAATAATAATAATAATAATAATAATAATAATAATAATAATAATAATAATAATAATAATACCGTAGTATTATTATTATAAATTTTATCCCCTTTTGGTTTCTCTTAAGTTATGTTAGATTTCTGCTGAATCATGCTCTCCACCAATATAACATTACAAAATGATTTCTTCCTGGTAAAAAAGAAGGGAAAAAACTCAACTTCTCTTTTCATTATTCGAGTATACTTTTGTGAAGTGTTTTTGTCATTGCTAGCCTGAATATCTGCTTGGAAATATCTACATTCTACTGAGCTCAAGCATGCGACCATCCTTGCAGATTTCATGAACAGTTCATATAGTAATGATGAAAGTATAAGGGCCTAATTAAAGTTAAAACCATGAGCAAATCAACCAAAGCTTTAAATAAATTGCATGGAAGAAATTAAAGGCAATCAATGATTAATTTCCTCATAGGTAAGACAATTCCACTTTGTTCTTTACCTCAATGACAATTTCAAATTTAGAAAGTTATAACAAAGAGCCAAAGAAAGACTTGCAACCAAGAGACCAGCTAATAATATCTAGAACTTTTCCCCCCATTTTTTTTGTGTGATTTAGGGTGTCGACTGGATAAACCATCACACTGCCTAATACTAACCTATGTGTTGGTGGTCCAAGAAGATCATTGCCACCCCCACCACCGGAAATTTATACTCTTCATAAAATAAACGCCAAAGGACCCCTTTGAACACAAAACTCTAATTACATAGAAAACTTTACAGCAACCTCCTCCACTTCTCTTTGTACTTAATTTTGCACAATGTGAATTCTTTTAATAAAAAGAAAAGGACAACAGCTTCTTGTGCATCTGATTAGCAAGTTCTAAGTCATTCTTTATCAGTTGTGCCTTCTTCAGTACTTGATGAGGGTTCCTCAGCTTCAGGTGTCTCATCGGATGGGTCATCAGTTGGAACAGTTTCATGTTCACCATCCACAGGTGCTGCTGGGGATGCATCAGGAGATTTATTCTCTTCTAAAGGGATTCTTTGCCGACCCTTTTGATTAAGGCTCCAATACATTATGCTTGCTGTTAGGGTAAGGATCATCTTCTGGTTCACCTGTCATAGAAATTCATGGGACACCAAAATTGGCAATTTAAGCTCTGTACTAATCCAAATTCTACCAATTACCCAAAATTCCTCACTAGTTGCTAAGAAAAACATTCCAAATAGTATGTAACCCGTCCAGAATAAACCACGTTGCGACTGGCAACAAATTGTGTTATATAATCTTTTAGACTTGCCGCAGTGTTCCATTTCCAGGTAACTAATGATGTAAATGATCAGTTCTTTGAATCAAAATGGATTGCAAACTTATCTGGACAAAAATACATATTCAGAAGCATGCTTAGTTTAAGGCTCTAACCAGTTTAAGAAAGTGGTTAAATGAGCTTCTCACATGTCCACTGAAAGATATACATATTTCTAGGAGAAGCTTGAGTTTAATGTACTTCAAAGTATGCATCTTTGACCAAATTAAGTGACTTCCAAAATTTTACTAATATGGAAAACTTTGTAGGAAAAAAGAATTCAAGTTCATCATGATCAGTGTTACCTCCATTATATCCTCGGGCAGTAAAAATATTGAGCACCCTAGCTTTCGTGCCACACTAATTATATATGTCGCGTTTGACTTCTTATCTTCATCTGCAGTCACAGTAACAATTGTCATTCTTTCACCAAGTCAAATTCCCAAAGTTTCAAAATTAACATACCATTTTCGCCATTAGTAACAAGACTCCAGTTGACAACCCTTGGCTCCACAGCACTAAGAAGTTCGAGGAAGAAAACCCCACTGGAAAGGCTTTTATCCTAATAAATGTCTCACAATGTATAAATATATCAATTGGGTCTATCTGATTGTATTAAAAGTTCAAGATATAAAATTATCCCTCACCTTAAAGCTCTCCATCTGAGATGTTTTGCCTGATCTTTTCACTTTGTTGTTTGCCCAATTTAGAATATCAGAATCTGTTATCTCCTTTCCTTGGGAGTGAGACCTCAAGTTTCTAAGTAGTTGGAGCATACTAAACCTCATCAACTGCCACAGAAAAGCTGGGGAAATGGGTGAATAAATTAATATTTTATACCAAGTGAATAAGATTTGAAATGAACATTCTTCCAAAGAAAAGGACAAATATTGCTATTGAAGGAAAAAAAATGGAACATGAAATATGGCAGAAGGCTTTTAAACTTGATACTTCCAGAAAACAAAAAGAAATTGAAAAATGCGTTGACTTCCAACTGATGCAATGTACTCAATTCAGACACAACCATCTCAAGGATGAGTTCGTTATCTTTATCCAAAGGAGACAAGATGACCTAATATGCTGTCTATACAATTATTGCATATAGCACTTCCAGAGGCAAACAGAAAATACAACTGGTTCTTTTCCAGGGGTGACACATGACCATCAAAACTTCTCGGGTAAACTTACCACACCACCTATAGTTCAACGTGTCAGAAACTTCAGATAACATCCTCCAAAAGGTATATAACAGAGTAGTGTGTTTGTTAGACATAAGTAGCTGGTAATATTTTACGCAAGAAAGGGGTGCAGGGAGGAGATGTTGAAGCAGACTGACCAACTATAAGCTTTTGTTTCCTTGTACAATATCATTTCCAGCTACATTCACTAGAGAGAAGTTTAATTCTTTTCCAATACTTATAACTTGGTTGCAATTCTCAACTTTTCTGAAAGGCATCTTGATGGGAGGTTTTGTTGCTTGCTTCCAGTTGACTGATCCGGGGGAAACTTTGTCAAGAACTTCCAAAATAATCCATCTGCATGCAAGGAATAAACATTAAGTAACAGTTACAGGGGCCCAACAATGTCGAAAAGAAGTGAACAGCTCACCCATTTCTGATATCCTCAAATAATTTATTGACATATGTATCAATTCCAAGACTGTTGATCCACAACCGAAAGCATCTCTCTTCTCTAGAAGTTTCAGCATCATCTGTCATCATTTCTGCATACGAATGTTTTGAGTTGTCCGTTGATAGGCCATTCCTGCAGAGGAAACATACACACTGATAATACAGATTTTCATAGTTGGCTACAAGAAAAGCATACATAATATCGAGCGGAAATGGAAACGAATTTAATATAGTTTATAGAAAAGCTAATACAATAACTCTCAGTATACTAGATGACCAATGAAGTCCAATATATTCTTTTGGTACTTTGGGAGATGAAGAACAAAGCAGCAGCACGGGTGTTGATTGAACTGTTAAAACTGCAAGGGTAACAGGAAATGGTCGACTGTTCTACAACGCATGCTCAGTCAAAATGGAAAGTTGCCAAAATGACTAGATGTATTTTTAGAAAATGTGTCCATGCTTTAAAACATCATTTTCTCAGCCAGTTCAGTGAATATTTTAACATGTAATACACATGCACAAGATAATGATGGTAAAAAGTGCATAACCACATATTATTAACAATACCTGTGCTGGAATATTTGAGCAACAAATGCTATATTTAAATTTGTTGAGCCCTCAACAATGTCTTTTGGTGTGACGTATCTTTTGCAGTCCATTTTCTCTGCTTGCTCCAGGACCAAACTTGCTCTTTCAGCAGGATCTTTTGCCTCCAATGTGGTGGTGGTACCATGTTCCGGGGCAAGAACATTAAGTAAGTGAGCATAGGCCACTCCATCCTGCAAACGGAAAAGCCTGTTATGTCGTCTAAGATAACAGAAAATGCTAAAATTATGGAATGCACTAGAAAGATGGTAAAGCATTGACAAGTACCATTGTAATAGCTAGAACTATTAGAGGAAAAAGAAACTTGACAATAAGAAAAAATACACCATCAATAATATAAAAAGTAATGCTTTGGCTTCTGTCTGGACCAAGGTTACGAAGAGATGCATCATTTGAAAGTTTTTCTACGAATAATAAGCCATAAGGAGCAAAGTCATACAACCAGTTTCGAAATCTCTTATGCTTTTCATAAACATATGTCCAGCACTTACGACGTTCTCTCTGTATTTATGAAACTCAAATTACCAAGAAAAAAATGCATACCAACCTTAGGATCACTAAAGAACTCAGTACGGTAATGAATTATTTAACAAATGTAGTATTATTCGCACCACCTTACGAGAGCAATAGGTAGTAGAGTGATGAGATGAGGAGAGAAATTCTGAACTAAAGTGATTTGTAAGACCAGGTAGCTTACCCAGGAAAATTGGATTGGTTTACAACATGAACAGGATCACGACCTCAATGGGTGGGTTAGAATTAGTCCGACCTTATTGCAGGTTAATTTTCTTCTCAAGCATAGAATTTAAGTGCCGAATGTATGTGTATCACTTTCCAATCTGTTAGCTTAGGCACACAGGATATCCCATTATGTGGAACATAGTGTAGATTGTCGACACAAAACTAATACAGGACAAGCTCTAGATGAGTGTACAAGGAAACGTAAAGAAAAAAATTAGTAATTTATCAATAAGAACTGACAAACTTTACCTTACCTTTAAGTCAGATGAAAAATTCGTAACCTCTTTTTGATATCCTGCTTTCTTTAATTGAAAATTCATCCATTTCAGAAGAACCTTTTCAGGGGCTAAACCCATGAGCTCCTCGACATCCTGGAAAAAAAAATCAATAAATTGAGGCATAACATTCTCAATATAATAGTAACACAAATAGAAGACACAGCAAATCAGCTCTTGTGACCTTGTCTTCTTCCACCAATTCCAGGAGCTGAGGAGTTTTCTTGAGATCAAGATCAGCTAAAAGTTGTATCTGATATTGCCAATACACGAAAGCACAAGAAAGATTAATAAAAATCATGGTAGTCCATTACAAGTATTTTGTGTATGTTCAAAAGGTTGCAAGAAGTAAAATATACCTTAATTATCTGGGAAATTAAACCAAGTAGCAGATGGGGCTGCAGAAAATGAAGAAAAAGAAACTTCAGCATATAAACAAATAAATAAATTATAACAAAGTTCCTATATGTAGAATCAATTACAAAAGAATTTTTTAAAAAAACATGGAACATCATTACATTAGCCTCAAATTGAATATTAAAATGATCACACTCCAATCGTTTTCTCCCTTCATTATAGCATCAAATTAACTTACTCTGGCTTCAGCCAGGTCCTGTGTGCCAATGTTAACTACAGTGCAGCCAATGGCCTTAGCAGAATTGAGGCACAGGGTGTGATTCTCATTCTTTTCCCATGGGTTAAGAACACTCTTAGTATTTATAGCTCGCTCGTCTATGGTACCAGGGACAGCCAAGTTGATAAGCTTACTGTAAGAAATAATTGTAATCAAGAAACACAAACCATGAAATATTTATCCAGACTGATAAGAATAAATAATAAAGTGGGTCCAGTGTATGTACCAGAGAAGAACACCATCTTTAACAAGATCAAACAAAGCATTGGTAGATGGATCAATAGGAAGATATTTCTTTAAAATGGGTCTTCTCCAAGAAAGCTATTAATGTGGGAAACATAAGAAGCCTTCTCTGATTGGCTAATGGTGTGTCGAAGGGTGGTTGTGGGTGCTTTGAGGAACGAAGTAGCAGTTTTGAATTTTTGAGCACCTGATTTTGTTTGAGCTCGGGCATTAATATTCAAGTATGCCTGCCATCATGAAATCCCACTAATAATATCATTTTCGACTACTTAAAAATCAATGTTCATTGATCAAACATGAAATACACAGAAAGATTTTGCATAGAGAATGAGCAATACACCGGGGGAAGATTTGCCTGTTAAGAAAAATCCCGGAACTTGCAAAAGAATTTCTTTCTTTCCATTTCCTTATCACAATATTTCTCTAATTAAACATAAAATACAGGATAGTAAATATGAAATAGATTCATTAAAACTTTGCAGAGGTTGGCAATCAATCAAAACATATAATTTTTCAACCTTTACTTGGCCATATTTTCTCACTGCCTTAAAGTTTAAGTTCATCCATCAACCATGACAAACATTACGAACACACAATAGAAAATGAAAATGCAGCTTCTGCAATCAGCATACTGGAAACTCACCCGAAGGAAGGATTCAAAATCAATTTCTTGACCCATGTCAGTGTTTGACTCACTCAAAATAGCTTTAATATCCCTCTCCTTAAACAGCTCACTGAAATTCTTTAATTTCAACAGCACTGGTGGCAAATCCCCCAATGTGACACGGCCTAATGAATTCCTTGCTGAATGAAACTATAACCAAATGCAACACATTTCACATGTCACTCAAAAATGTACACTTGATCACATTAAAATTTAAAAACTACATTCACAAAAGGGAATAATACCACAATTGATACAATAACAGACTTTGGATTTGAGGTTGCGGAGCTCGACTTGAGTGAATTGGGTCTCAAGCCATGGATCAGAAACGTTAACTGCCAAAAAACCCGACATCTTTTCTATTCGGCTATAGTTAAATCCTCAATGAGGAGAAGAAAACCTGATAGCCCACAAGCATTAAAGTTGAAAGGAAAATGATTTATATATCGAGTAATTTTATGTTAAATGTGAATTATGATTTATGACCAGCGATAAAATAAAATAGAAATATGCAGGTCCCTTCTATACGTTCCTATCTTCCTCCTATTCCATGTATGCACGTACATATGATATATATGTATAATATATAGATACATAAACTTGATGTCATATATAGCAACAATTTGAAATGAAGAAACTCCAAAAATGAATTTTGATAGAGTAATTTTTTGATTTTGGATAGTTATACAAACTCAGATCCATATAACTGTAATCAACCAATACCCAATTGAAAATGGATGT
The DNA here is from genome assembly GCA_020205615.1 of Panax quinquefolius. Classification (NCBI taxonomy): domain Eukaryota; kingdom Viridiplantae; phylum Streptophyta; class Magnoliopsida; order Apiales; family Araliaceae; genus Panax; species Panax quinquefolius. The sequence goes on from CM035164.1 coordinate 15,354,154, forward strand.
TACATAAGATTGTTTAACATGCATGCATGTTGTATTTCACATTATTTAGTTATATAACAAAAGAATCTGGTATATAAATTAATTAAATGTATTCATCATGTCCAATTTGATCATTCAATTGGCTTTTTTTTTTCTTAGCATTTCTTACTAACTATTCTGAAGGTTTGAAATATACAAGAATGAAATAAACAAAAAAAACGAATCAGAAGAATAAAAGAGCTAGGGCAAACCTTTTGAAACTCAGGAACTCGTTCGAAGATTATACATTTTTGTTATTTTTCTTGCAGATTTCACTTTTTCATTTGTCATTGCAATGGGGAATAGAGAGAGAAAGAAAGAGCCGGAAAGAGAAACAGAGATAGAAGAGAGAAAACCGTTTTGCCTTACGGACCCGCGAATTTCTCATGGGGCCAAAACAAGAAATAAGAGTATATATATATATATATATATATATATATATATATATATATACTAGGTAGATTCCTAAATCGTAGTAAGCATGAGATTTATCTTAAACTTTGAATGATCCAGATAATTTATTGAGTGAAATGAAAAATTTCAAATTATTTATATTTTATTATATATATATATAGTCAGGATCTTAAAATTCACCCTTATCCAACTCACTTTGGAGTTCACATGAGAGGCTCCCAAAATAGGTATCTGACACCCATTCTCGAAATAGCCAAATACATGGTATGAAAAGCAAACTACAACTTCAATAATACAATTATCGTGCAAAAAATACGACAACACATCTTGTGAGTTTAAATACAAATATTGTTTCAGATAATATCCACACTCAAATAAGTCCTCATTACTGATTATTCAAACACTATTTTACGAAATAGTGAAGACTACTAAAATATCTTTCTAGAACCCATCAATCCGCACACGACTTCTTCCTCTTTATATTCTCACCTCCTAAGAAAAATAGAACAAAAATGAAAGGGTGAAAGCTCAATTAGCCCAATAAAAGAATATTATGACTAAGATAATATACAACAAATTATCATTAGTCTTCAACGGAAAAAATTTGATAAAATATAATAGACAACAAGTTTTAGATCAACAAATGCAAATGGAAACAAAGAATCCATTAGAAGAGTCAAGCGAAAGAAAGAATTCTACTATCTTCTAAGATTTAAGAATTCTACTTAAATGAAAGCGAGTATCCTCACCTTTTCAAACACTGCAGACGTCGTCGTCAATTTCGAGGACGAAATTTCATAAGGAGGGGAGGTTGTAAGACCCCAACTTATTATTAATGAAATTTAATTTTCTCTATTTATTATTTTGAAATAGTAAGGGTTGATTTGATTAATGTGGATAGTTAGGGGTAAAATACGCAAATATTTCAAAATAAGCAGTGGTTATAAAATATTCATTTGTTGTTTGAGAATATTCGTTTTGGTCGTGGAATATTAAATCTTTGTCGGGGAATATTAAATGCTGACGACAGTAGCACCATGTGGGACCCCATAACTGAAAAGCGATTGGATGAAAAAAAAACGCGACAAATATAAGTGGTTTAAAAATAACTGTGTAGTTATTCACAGTTATCTTTGTTAAAATACTCTCGTGGTTAAAACACGAAGACACCCGCGGATTGCACCAATTATTGATTCTTACGTAAAAGGCACTACTTAATAATGGTTACATGATAATTCTTTATTCAATATTTTATTGATTTAATAATTCTTTGCGTTGATATTTTATATTCTTTTTGTTTCATAATTGTCATTACACGGTATTTTTCATTATCGATCTGATAATTCATATTATCTGAATAATATTATTAGATAACATTATTGGCAATATCTAGAAAGTTACATCTAAGGAGAGTTTTGATCACCTAATTGCTTGCGCGCAAGAAGGGAGAAATTCTTATTGGAAAGCCCTCTTTCCTGCAAGAACTACTTTTGGTTGTCGATGTTGTGATTCTGTAATATTATTTGTGAATAATTAATTATTAATTCATATGATGAGAAAAATATTAATTTTATGTGGATATAGATGGAGAAAAATTTTAATGTGACAATTGTTGAAAATTGAAATTATTTTTTTACGATAAGATAATTCATTTAAATGTATTATTATATTTTAAATATATAATAATGGTGATATTTTTACAACGAATGTGGGATATATGAGTATACGAGGAGGAAGAGTATTTTTGTTGCAATAAATATTTAAAACATGTTAAACATGTCGGTGGACCCCATTTATTGATGAAATTTGATTATAACACGTAAAATCGCTTGCTTTAAGGATTTCGGTTAATTTCTGTTTGGAATTTGGAAAAACTTTCTTCTGCAAAGTTGTAGAAATTGAATTTCCTATAAAAAGTCGCGAGATTCGAATTTTCTAATAAAAGGGCTATTTATTGTGAATTATTGAAGTTCAAACTCAAAATAATTGATTTTTGGAAGTTTTAATTATTATTTTAAAGAAAACGTTTTTTGCATTTAAGTGGGCTAACATGTGATATTAATTGCTGAAATCAGATCTTCAAAGATGGGCTAAGGAAATTTATAATATATATTAATATTTTATTAAATTTTCTGCTTTGAATTTCTAAGCGTTTCTTATAAATAGGGTCTTGGGTTAGAATTGAAAATCACACCGTAAACTCAAGTTTTCTCTCTATATTATCGAGCGTATTCTTGTGAGTATTTTGAGTATACTTTGAGTATTGTTAGGCGGTCTGCAAGTTCCTTCAAAGACTATACCCAATATTCCAACTAAAAATCTTATCTTTCGAGGTAAAGGATATTATTTTTTTTCAGAATGATATTATTTCTTCAATATCATTATGCTAAAATATGGATCTGAAGTTTTTATCAAATTTGGAACTTTTGTGTGTGAGTTCTTATTCACGATATCTGACCTATATCACGATATCTGACACTATTCACGAATCTGACTATTCATCTAAAAAATGAAAAATTTTCTTTTCGTCCAAAATATCTATTCTGGATACTAACTTTGATTGTATCCATGTTTTGATCATTCTTGAATTTTACACCACTGTGATTATTTTTGAGGTATTTTTCGACATGGATAAAACAAAGTACGAATCCTTAATCCTTAATCCTCGTCATTTTGTTTCACTGGATTCGTTTCTTTAAAAATATTTTTCATCATCCTCAGTCTTAAATGATGATATTATTGAATATCTTTTGTAAGACCCCGAATTTTATGAAATAAAAGTATTCAATTTTTTATAATTACTATTCATGAGTTACTATTCATGAGTTACTATTCACGAGTTACTATTCATGAGTTACTATTCACGAGTTACTATTCATGAGTTACTATTCACGAGTTACTATTCACGAGTACTATTCATGAAGCATGATAATTTTTTTTTTTAAATGAAGGCATTACTCAATAATTGTTACAATAATTCTTTATTCGATATTTTATTTTATTGATTCAATAATTGCTACGTTGATATTTTATATTATTGTTGTTTCAATAATTGTCACTACACAGTATTTTCCATTATCGAAGCAATAATTTATATTATCTGAATAATATTATTAGAAAACATTATTGGCAATGTCTAGAAAGTTCTGTCTAAGGAGAGGTTTGGTCACCTAATTGCACGCCAGTAAGGAGAAATTCTTATTGGAAAGCCCCCTTTTCCTGAACCTACTCGGTTGTCAATATTGTGATTATGTAATATTATTTGTGAATAATTAATTATTAATTTTATGATGAGAAAAATATTTATTTTATGTGGATATAGATGGAGAAAATTTTTAAAGTGACAATTGTTGAAAATTAATATTTTATCTTTTCTCGATAAAATAATTCATTTAAATATATTATTTTAATAATATATTAATGATGATATTTTTACGATGAATGTGGGATATACGAGTATATGTGGAGGAGAAAGTATTTTTACTACCAAAATATTTAAAACATGTTTTATGTGTCGGTGGACCCCATTTCTTGATCGGAAATTTGATTATAGCTTTTGTAAAATCGTCCGTTTGTGGATTTCGGTCAATTTCTGTTTGGAATCTGGAAAAACTTTCTTCTGCAAAGTTGTAGAGAATTGAATTTCCTATAAAAACTCATGAGATTCGAATTATTTGAGAAAAGGCTATTTATTATGAATTATTGAAGTTCAAAGTTAAAATAATTGATTTTTGGAAATTTTATTTATTTTTATTAATAAAACGTTTTTTATATTTTGTGGCCTCATTAAACATGTGCAAAATCAGCTGATTTCAAATGTCTAGAGGTGGGCTTGAAATTTGATAATAATATTATTATTATATTCAATTTTCTCGCTTTGGTGTTCTAAACAATTTCCTATAAATAGGGTGCTTAGGGTTAGAATTGAAAATCACACCAGAAATTGAAATTTTCTCTCTCTATATTATCGAGCGTATTCTTGTGAGTATTTTGAGTATATTTTGAGTATTGCTAAACGGTGCAAGTTCGTTCAAATAATATTCCAAATCTTGCTCTTTTTCGAGGTAAGGGATAGTAAGGATTTTAAGGGTTATTATGTTTTTAGTTTTGAAATTTTTCTGAACCTTCAAAAATTCTGAAAAAATTTGAAATGATAATTTGATGAGTTTTATATATTATGTCCAAAAATGGCGATTTTTGGATGTATAGATTGAGAGTTATGAATTTTATGAGAAAAACTATTTTAAAAGTAACTGCTTATAACTCCTTGTGATTAACTCCAAAATTGATGAAATTTTTATTGGGAGTACATCTATATAATATCAGTATACCGTGTAAATTTCAGAATTTTTGGATAAAAGTATAATTTATGATAAATGTTTAAATATTCGGTGGTTTTGGCCATATGAAAATAATAAATGAATTTTAAAAATTAGAAAAATATATGTTCAATATGGAACTATATTATGCTAAATTACAAAAAAGAAATATTTTGGAACTGATTTGGTATTTTTCATGAAAATGTTCTAGTTATGAGTAAATGAATTAAATATGTTATGTGAAGTAAGAAAATTGGAAAATATGATTTATTGGCTTGAGAATCATATATAGAGGTATATGCAGATTTTTATGAGGGTTTTGGTTAATGATGATGAAATCTTATGAGTTTGGCATTTTAGATGATTAAATGCATTAATTATTAAAGTGTAAATAATTGGATTAAATTGTTTATAAGTTTAAGAAATGATTAAAATATTATTATAATATTAATAATATTAGATTATGAGATTTCTAAGTGATTTATAACATTTGGATTAAGGTGTTATAAATATGGATATGAATTTTATTATGAAACTTTATCTTTTCGTTATCGAGGTTATTATGCACGATACTATCTGATTTACTATCTAATACGGTACTATTCACGACAAATTGGTTTCTTCTTTGACCAAATTATCGTTGATTTATGAATCTTACTCTTGAAATTAAAATCATGTTATGATTATATTGTTTTTTATATAACATTCTTATAACCCTAATGATGATATTTCTCTTTGACTTGAGTGTAAAGATGGGTAGATTATTGGTATGATCGTGACCATAGGTTCTCTTTGGCCAATGAGTGCAAAAGTTGAATTGTTGATTGTATGATCATGACCATTGAATTTACAATTGAATATTTTTAGCTTAAGTGCAAAGGTGAATTGATCAACATGGTTATAATTATTGTTATATAACTTCAAATGATTATGTATTTCTTTGATATATGAATATCTTTGGCTCGTAGTGCAAAGATGACTTGTTGATGAATATCTTAGCTTTGTAGTGCAAAGATGAATTATTGATGAATATCTTTTGCTCGTAATGCAAAGAAGATGACTGTTGTTGAATATCTTTGCTTTGTAGTGCAAAGATGAATTATTGATGAATATCTTTGGCTCGTAATGCAAAGATGACTTTGTTGATGAATATCTTTAGCTTTGTAGTGTAAAGATGAATCATTGATGAATATCTTTGGTAGTGGTGCAAAGATGAATTTATTAGTATGATTATGAACATGAACTGTGATTTGGTATAACCATGATCTTTGATGTTTCGGTAAAGACAAGTGATAAAATTATCATTGTCTTGGATGAGAAAGGAATTTAGAACTACAATTACGATTATGAGTTATACACGTGATTGTGGGCGGAATTGTTGATTGATGTTACAGAGGATAAAATATTGTTGGTGGACTTTTAACGTGGAGAAGACAATAGACTTTATAGTCTATTTGACTCTTTTAATGGATTGCTTCGTTCACCGCAACTATGGTTGAAAAGTTTTATCATCTACCATATGTTCTAAATCTACGATTCATTACTTGATGAAGACTATTGATAATTTATTTATCTTTAGTCATAATATTCTTTATCGAGCTAGTTGTGCTCACCCTTTTGTTTCACAATTCCTTTAAATGTGTAATAAAAGTGTATTTGGGTTGGCCCGGGGATAACAAGGGAATAGAATCGGTGGTCTATAGTTGTTGAGGTTCTCCTAAAGAGGTGAAAGCGAACCCAACTTTGGAAGGGTGTTTTGTCACTATCATACAAGATGTCTAATGACATACAAACTCGTGTTATCATAAGACATGGTTGTGCTCATCCACTTGCTGAGTATATTTACAAGCACTACCTATATAATCTTGGTGTTTGTTTGGAGTATAATACCCAATTAGAGACAGTGGAGATAATGATATGTCAAGAGAAGACTCACCATTGGGAAAAATATGATAATAATCTTCTCGTTTTTCTTTGGGGTCTATTAGGTCAACCAAGGATAATTTTGTGGCCATATGATATCTACCATAACCTAAAAACATGGCCTCCCATGTACGAAGGTTTCCTTGAGCACTTTCCAAAGATTCTAATTTCTAAAACAGTTTTTGACTATACCTTTATGTAAGGTGTCATTGTGACGTGCTACAGTTGGTATATATTTGTATCCAAACTCACAGCATATGTGTTGTTGTATTTTGCCGACAATTGTTGTAATAAAGTTGTAGTTGTTTTTCATACCATGTATTTGGCGACTCGAATGGGTTGGATGGAATGGACCTATTTTGAGGCGTCACATCTTTTCAGGCCTCAGTGGTCAAAGATGAATGATTTCTCAAGAATATCTTTGGCCCGTGGTGCAAAAGATGAACATGTGTTTAGATGAACATGACCAACTGATGAATATCTTTGGCTTTAGTGGTGCAAAGTTGAATATTTGATTCGGATATATATTGATTGATTTTGACAGGATAAAAGATAGACGATGAACTTTTAAATTCATACATAGAAGATAGTAGTTTGCATTCTCTACTTAACTCTTCTAATGAATTATTATTTCATTGCGAATATTGATTTAAAATTTGTTGTCTATTGTATTCTATTAGATTTTTCCTGTTGAAGACTAACGATAATTTGTTGTATATTATCTTAGTCATAATATTCTTTACCGGGCTAGTTGAGCTCACCCTTTTCCTTTTTTGTTCCATTTTTCTTCTCGTGAGGCGAGAATATAAGCGAAGACGAGTGGGGGTATGGAATGAAGGTTCTAGAGAGAGTTGTTTAGTAGTCCTCACCATTTTTTGTAAAATAATGTATCAATAAATGTGATGAGGATTTATTTGAGTATAGATATTATCTAGAAGATAATATTTGTATTCAAACTCACGTTTTTACTTGTTGTAATAATAAAGTTGTAGTTGTTTACGTACCATGTATTGACAACTCGAATGGGTGATGTATACCTATTTTGGGGGCGTCCACAGGTTGGTATCGAGCTTAGGGATATGATCTCTGGCGGAGATTGGGGAATAGAACTAGGAGGGGAGAGACGAGTAAATCCTTCGCTAGTGTGTCCTACTTAAGCTTATTTGTTAGTTGGTCAAGATATAAGGATATTATGTGATATATTGATTTTCTTAATTAACCCTTATTTTATGATAGTATTTGAGAATGTCGATCCGAGAATATTAACAATGGAAATGAGATCGCGGAGACGCCTTTATTACTCACCAACGAGGAGAACGCGTACACAGTCGATATGTTCCTCCTGTGAACAACACCACCGAAAGCGAGATGATGAACGAGGGATGTTTAGAAGCTTTTTGCGATTCATGCAAAATCGACGAGGAGACTCGTGTTCAAAATCTGAGGAGAAATGATAGCAATTCACGGGTTGTCACAACCAAGCGCTTCAAAGAGTTGGGACCACGAATTTAAGGAAAGCCGAGATCCAATCATGGGCGGAAACATGGGTCAAGCAAATTACCAAGATATTCGATGTCTTGGGATGCACGGAGAACACAGAAGGTTCCATTCGCCACCTTTATGTTCCGTGGCGGCGCGGACTCTCACTGTGGAGAGTCGTGAAGCGTACCCATCCGGCCATTTTCAAAGATGTGTCTTGGGAGACATTTCAGAATTATTTAATGACAAATACTTTCACGAAAGTGTTAAATATATGAAGGAAATGGAGTTCATCAGATTAGAACAAAACAACATGACGGTGTCTGCGATGCGAGACAAAGTTTGCGAGTTATCCGTGTTTGCACCTCATTTGGTGGAGAATGAGGAACGTATATGGCGGATGTTTACGAGAGGTTTGAAACCCAGATACGAAAAATATCTCATTTCTCATAAATTTTCTCTCTCATTCAGATGTTGTTAACAGGCTCAATTGTTAGAAGCGAGATAACGAGTATGTTCAACCGAGGGACCATAACCGAGGATCGTACTCGGAGATAGCGATCAATGTAATAATGATAACCAAATGAGAAAGAAACAGACGGACAAAATGGTAACCACTCGGTGGTAATCATGGCCATGAAAATAGAAGAAGCGAGTCGGGAGGAGATTTTAAAAGAGGAGATTTAACAACGACCATGTGAAGACGACAAAGTCTGCAAGAAGAATCGGTTCTAAGGGAGAGAATGACCACCCCATTATATGCTACAAATCTTGGAAAAGAGGGACATATCACCAAACCGCCCTAGCAGATTCAAGGTATGCTATAATTGTGGAAAAGAAGGACATATCGCTCGAGATTGTATGGTAAGCGAAACCTAGTTCAATGAGGACGGTGACTCGAAAGAATGTCCCGAAAAGTCAAAGTCAACGATTACGGGAAGAGCGTTTGTTGTGATTGGTCAAAATGCGAGGAACCCAAACGAGGTGATCACGGTAAGCTATTTATAAATTCTTGCGAAGTTTATACCTTACTTGATCCTGGTCTACCCATTCATTTATCTCTCCCGCATGTGCTCAACGTTTAAACTTGACTCGGAGAAATTAGACTTTTGACCTATCTCGTGGAAACTCCGTTAGGAGAAACTTTCATCACATCCAATCGCTTATAAATCTTGTTTGATTTGAGTTGGCACCATCACCTTACCTGTTGACCTTATCTCTTTAAAGATACTTGCTTTTGATGTGATTTTAGGGATTGATTGGTTAACTACTCATCATGCCAAAATTGATTATTTTCGTAAGGTTGTTAGTTTTCATATTCTAACCAACTTTGTTATGCAATTCAAGCAACTAAACCATTAAAATCAATCACCATCATATCTAATCATAAAGCTATTCGTTTATTGAAAACGGATGTTAAGCTTTCTTAGCCCATGTTATGGATTTGAATAAAGACACGTCAAATTTGAATAATATTCTTGTTGTTATTGACTTTCCGACATATTTCTGAAGAACTTCCGGTCTACCCCTGTAACGTGAAGTTGAATTCTTTATTGATCTTGAACCCGATACAAAGCCCATTTCTAAAACCCCATATCGAATGGCTCCTATTGAACTTCGAGTTAAAGGTCCAACTACTGGGAGTTGTTGGACATCGGTTTCATCTCGTCCTAGTACATCTCCTTGGGGTGCTCTGCTTTATTTTGTAAAAAGAAAGACGGGAGTATGCGACTTTGTATTGACTATCGGGAATTGAACTATGTCACCATCAAGAATAGGTATCCTCTACCTCGTATTGATGACTTGTTTGACCAGATTGCAAGGGCACAATTCTTTTCAAAAATCGATCTTAGCTTACGGATATCATCAATTTGAAGATTAGAACGAGGATATTCAAAAGACGCCTTTAGAAATCGAGACGGGCATTATGAATTCTTAGTCATGTCTTTCGGATTGACTAATACTCTTGTGGCTTTCATGGATATGATGAACCAAGTATTCAAGGAATATTTGGATCGGTTTGTTGTTGTTTTATTGATGACATCCTCATATATTCCAAAAGTCGTGAAGATCATGAACACCATTTGAAATTTTGTACTCTATGAAGGCTTCGTGAAAACAAACTATATGCCAAATTGAAGAAATGCGAGTTTTGGCTTGAGGAAGTAGCATTTCTTGGGCACGTGGTGTCAAAACATGGAGTATCAAGTGGACCCGTGAAGATTGAAGCAATACAAAGTTAGGAGCAAGCAAAGTCGGTGGCCAAAATCGTAGCTTTTGGGCTTAGTTGGTTATTATCGAGATTCGTGGAAGGATTTTCTCGAATCGCTACTCCATTAACTCAAATTCTCGGAAAGATATAAAATTCGTTTGGAAGCGAAGAATGCGAGAAGAGTTTCCAAGAGCTTAAGAGGAAACTTATTTCGGCTTTGTTCTAACAATATCATCCGGTTCGGATGGATTTGTTATCTCTGATGATGCTTCCGAGCAAAGGGTTAGGATGTGTTCTCATGCAACGTGGGAAAGTCATAGCCTATGCCTCGCGACAACTTAAAGAGTATGAGAGGAATTATCCTACTCATGATCTAGAGTTAGCGGCCCGATCGTTTTCGCTTAAAGATATGGAGGAACTATCTATATGGGGAGAAAGTGGAGATATATTGGACCATAAAAGCCTTAAATATTTCTTCACTCAAAAGAACTCAACATGCGGCGGCTGACGTTGGCTCGAGCTATTGAAAGACTACGACCATACTATTCATACCATCCCGAAAAGCGAGCGTGGTAGTAGACGCGTTGAGTAGAAGATCATATCTTGGAACGAGTGCGATGATGTCAAGTATACGTATAGAGCCAACTTTAATAGAAAAGTTAAGGTTGCTCGAGCCACCGAATCCGGAGTGATGCGTATGAAGAAGAAAGTCTGAAGGAGCTATTCCTAAGCGAGAATTGATGAAGAAGGAATACTTGAGTCCACTCTAGACTTTGTGTTCCTAACGACTACGATTTGAAGTACAAGATTATGATGGAGGCACACAATACACCATTTGCAATCCATCCTCGGAAGTACTAAAATGTATCATGATCTTCGACATACATTTTGGTGGAACAATATGAAGAGAGAGATTGCAAAGTTTATCTCGATGTATTTAACTTGCCAATGTGTAAAGGCGGAGCATCTAGTACCTAAGGGTCCGTTACAACCACTTGAGATTCTGAAATGGAAGTGGAACACATTACCATGGATTTCGTTCTGGGTTCCCTACGGTTTCTCAAGGCATCAATGCTATTTGGGTTATTGTTGATAGATTAACCAAGTCTCGCTCATTTCTTGCCGATCACGGAGACTTATTCCTTTGAACGCGTCTTGCTAGTATATGCGTGAATGAGATTGTGAGGTTGCATGGCATGCCAAGATCCATAGTTTTGGATCGTGACCCAAGATTCACTTCAAGATTTTGGGTTAGCTTGCAAAAAAGCTATGGGCGCAGGATTTGCGATTTAGTTGACGATACCATCCCCAAACAGACGGACAATCGAGAGAACTATTCAAACTCTTGAAGATCTATTAAGACTACGTGTCCTAGACTTCAAGGCGCGGTTGGGATAAGTATTTACCATTGGTGGAATTCTCCTACAACAACAAGATTATCGACAAGTATAGGTGTGGCTCCATTCAAGCATTATATGGATGAAAATGTCATTCTCCAATATGTTGGGATGAGGTGGGTGAAGCAACATTGTTGGGACCCGAGTTAATACGTATGACTCACCGAAAAGATCCAAATGATTCGACAACGTATACAAACCGGCACAAGATCGACAAAAGAGTTATCCTGGATCTTCATCGAAAGGGCGTAGAATTTAGTATAGGGGATCATGTATTGTTGCGAGTTGCTCCATGGAAGGAGTTACAAGATTTGGGAAGAGAGAAAACTCAATCCACGATTTATTGGTCCATTTCAAATTCTTGACCGAGTAGGAAATGTAGCCTATAGACTCGCGTTACCTCCAGTATGTCTCGTGTTCATAATGTGTTTCATATATCCGTATTTCAGTAAATATGTGAAAGACCCAACCACGTTATAGAGTTAGAACCGGACGAGATAGTCGAAGACTTAACGTATGATGAGGTACTGTCAAGATCTTGGATAGGAAGGAGCATGTCCTACGCCATGAGAAAGGTCATACCACAAGTTAAAGTTTTGTGGAGGAATCATGCTATAGAGGAAATGACACAGGAATTGGAAAGCGGAAATGAAAGCGAGGTATATCCTCACCTTTTCGAAACACTGTGTATGCGTCACGTCGATTCGAGAGGACGAAATTTCATAAGGAGGGAGGTTGTAAGACCCCAACTTATTATTAATGAAATTTAATTTTCTATTTATTATTTTGAAATAGTAAGGGTTGATTTGATTAATGTGGATAGTTAGGGGTAAAATACATAAATATTTCAAAATAAGTAAGTGGTTATAAAATATTCATTGTTGTCGGAGAATATTCATTTGGTCGTGGAATATTCAATCTTTGTCGGGGAATATTCGTATGCTGACCAGTAGCGACCATGTGTGGGCCCCATAACTGAAAAGCGATTGGATGAAGAAAAGCGACAAATATAAGTGGTTTAAAAATAACAGGCGTAGTTATTCTGCGTTAATTATCTTTGTTAAAATACTTTCTATTGGTTAAAACACGGTAGCACACCGGTATTGCACCAATTATTGATTCTTACGTAAGAAGACACTACTTAATAATGGTTACGATAATTCTTTATTCAAAGATTTTATTGATTTAATAATTATTGCGTTGATATTTTATATTGTTGTTGTTTGATAATTGTCATTACACGTTATTTTTCATTATCGATGCAATAATTCATATTATCCTGAATAATATTATTAGATAACATTATTGGCAATGTCTAGAAAGTTACATCTAAGGAGAGGTTTGGTCACCTAATTGCGGCGCCAAAGAAGGAGAAATTCTTATTGGAAAGCCCCTCTTTCCTGAGGCTGCTTGGGTTGTCGATATTGTGATTCTATAATATTATTTGTGAATAATTAATTATTGATTCATATGATGAGGAAAATATTGATTTTATGTGGATATAGATGAAGAAAAATTTTAATGTGACAATTGTTGAAAATTGAAATTTTATCTTTTTACGATAAGATAATTCATTTAAATGTATTATTATATTTTAAAAATATAATAATGGTGATATTTTACAACGAATGTGGGATATATGAGTATACGAGGAGGAAGAGTATTTTTGTTGCAATAAATGTTTAAAACATGTTAAACATGCTCGGTGGGACCCCATTTATTGGTTGAAATTTGATTATAACTTTATAAAATCGCCTGGTTTAAGGATTTGGTCAATTTCTGCTTTGGAATTTGGAAAAATTTTCTTCAAAGTTGTAGAGAATTGAATTTCCTATAAAAAGACGCAAGATTCAATTTTTACGATAAAAGGGCTATTTATTGTGAATTATTGAAGTTCAAAGCTCAAATAATTGATTTTGGAAGTTTTAATTATTATTTTAAAGAAAAACATTTTTTGCATTTACGTGGGCTAATATGTGATATTAATTGCTGAAATCAGATCTTCAAAGATGGGCTAAGGAAATTTATAATATATATTAATATTTTATTAAATTTTACGCTTTGGTGTTCTAAGCGTTTTCCTATAAATAGGGTGCTTAGGTTAGAATTGAAAATCACACCGTAAATCAAGTTTTCTCTCTATATTATCGGCGTATTCTTGTGAGTATTTTGAGTATACTTTGAGTATTGTTAGGCGGTCTGAGTTCCCTTCAAAGACTATACCCGTTATTCCAACTAAAATCTTATCTTTCGAGGTAAGGGATATTATTTTTTTCGTAATGATATTATTTTTCAATATCATTATCTTTGAAATATGGATCTGAAGTTTTATCAAATTTAGAACTTTTGGTGTCTGAGTTACTTATTCACGATACTCTGACTATTCACGCATCGACACTATTCACGAATCTACGAGACTTTATTCTTGAAAAATGAAAAATTTTCTTTTCGTCCAAAATATCTATACGGATATTAGCTTTGATTGTATCTATGTTTTGATCATTCTTGAATTTTACACCAACTTGATTATTATTTTGAGGTATTTTTGGACATGGATAAAACAAAGTACGAATCCTTAATCCTTAATCCTTGTCATTTTGTTTCACTGGATTCGTTTCTTTAAAAATATTTTTCATCATCCTCAGTCTTAAATGATGATATTATTGAATATCTTTGGCCTGTAGTGCAAAGATTAATGATTTCTGAATAATATCTTTGGCCCGTAGTGCAAAGATGAACATGTGTTTAGATGAACATGACCAACTGATGAATATCTTTGGCCTGTAGTGCAAAGATGAATATTTGATTCCAGATATATATTGATTGATGTTACAGGGATAAAAGATAGACGATGAACTTTTAAATTCATACATCGAAGATAGTTGTTTGCATTCTCTACTTAACTCTTCTAATGAATTATTATTTCCGCTGCGAATATTGATTTAAAATTTGTTGTCTATTGTATTCTATTAGATTTTTCCCTGTTGAAGATTAACGATAATTTGTTGTATATTATCTTAGTCATAATATTCTTTACTGGGCTAGTTGAGCTCACCCTTTTCCTTTTTGTTCCATTTTTCTTCTCAGAAGGCGAGAATATAGCGAGTACGAGTCGGGTTATGGAATGAAGGTTCTAGAGAGAGTTGTTTAGTAGTCCTCACCATTTTTATAAAATAATGTATCAATAAATGTGATGAGGATTTATTTGAGTATAGATATTATCTAGAAGATAATATTTGTATTCAAACTCACAGTTTTACTGTTGTAATAATAAAGTTGTAGTTGTTTATGTACCATGTATTGACAACTTAGAATGGGTGATGTATACCTATTTTGGGGGCGTCACAGTAGGGATTCGTATAACAGTTTATCAAAGATCAATAATACTCCATAATAACCAATTTTGAAGCAAAATTCAAGAATAAAGATCAAAACATGGATACTATCAAAGATAGTAACCATAATAGACATCTTGGACAAAAAGAAGAAAATTTCATTTTTCGGTGAATAGTGTCGTATTCGTGAATAGTGTCGTATACGTGAATAGTACCGTATACGTGAATAATAATCCCGACATAAAAAGTTCCAAATTTGATAAAAATTTAGATCAATACTTCGGCATAATGATATTGAAGAAATAATATCATATATGAAGAAAATAACATTCCTTACCTCAAAATATTAGTACTTACGATCGGAATATCGGATAAGGTCAAGGAAACTTGCAATCTTTGAATAGAAACTCATAAAGTATCTAAATACTCACAAAATACACTCAATAATCTAGAGAGAGAGAGAGAAAAGCTTATGTTTCGTGTGATTTTCAATTCTAACTTAGCCCTTTATTTATAGAAAATGTTAGCAGACTTGACCGCAACCTCGATGGCTTTACTCGCTACTATTCCCACCCACCACATTCAAATAAAATTCAGCATATTTCTTCACCAACCACAATTGGGGCCCACTCAATTCTAGAATTTTCCACCAAAATGCTAAATTCGGATACTTGATAATTTTGAACCAGTCACCTCTTAAAATTCATAACAAATCATACGTTCATTTTAACGGTTCAAAATTTGTGGACATATACTCAATTTATATATGTATAACATATCCAAAAATTACAACGATCCAACTATTTGATTAAAATTATAATTCACGTAATATATCTCAAAAACAACTTTTTAATTTTTAATACCTTCATTCGACAAAAATACCGATAAAACACCTTAACATTAACTCTTTCATTTTTAACCACAATAAATATATCCAACATTTATATCCACATAAAATAAATATTACCTTATCATATGAATCAATAATTAATTATTCACAAATAATATTACGTAATCACATTTATGATGACCAGTAGTTCCCTCAGAAAGAGGGGCTTTCAATAAGAATTTCTCCTTATTGGCCGCCGCAATTAGGTGACCAAACCTCTCCTTGATGAACTTTCTAGACATTACCAATAATGCTATCTAATAATATTATTCAAATAATATGAATTATTGATCGATAATGGGAAATCTTGTCATGCGGTGACAATTATTGAAACAACAATAATATAAAATATCAACGCAGCAATTATTGAATCAATAAAATAAAATATTGAATAAAGAATTCACCGTGTAATAATTATTGAGTAGTGCCTTCTTACGTAAGGATCAATAATTCATCAATACTACGCATCCACGCCAGATTCATCGTATTTTAACCACCGGGTATTCCAACAGTGTTAACGGTAACAACTACGTCGTTATTTATAAAAACTCAAACTTGTCATTTTCTTCATTCGACAATTATTCTGTTATGGGGCCCACAATTGACTACGCCTTCGTACAAATATTCCCCGATAACAAGAATATTCCACGACCAAATGAATATTCCCCGACAACAATGATTATTTTATAACCACTTGCATATTTTGCAAAATTTGCACATTTCACCCATAACCAGAGAATTATATCAAATTAATACCTTATTATTCACAATAATAATTAGAGGAAATTCGATTTTATTTATAATAAGTTGGGGTCTTACAACCTCCCTTCCTTATAAAATTTCGTCCTCGAAATTGACATACGTACCTGATGTTTCAAAAAGGTGAGGATACCTCGCTTTCATTTCTGATTCCAACTCCCAGGTCATTTCTTCAATAGCATGGTTTCTCCACAAAACCTTAACTTGTGGTATAACCTTGATGCGTAGGACATGCTCTTTCCTATCCAAGATCTTAACAGGTACTTCTTCATACGTTAAATCTTCGGCTATCTCGTCTGGTTCTAACGCAATAATATGGTTCGGGTCTTTTACATATTTATGAAGCACGGATATATGAAAAACATTATGAACACGAGACATACTTGGAGGTAATGCGAGTCTATAGGCCACATTTCCTATTCGGTCAAGAATCTCAAATGGACTAACAAATCGTGGATTGAGCTTTCCTCTCTTTCCAAATCTTGTAACTCCCTTCCATGGAGCAACACGTAACAATACATGATCTCCAATATTAAACTCCACGTCCTTTCTATGAAGATCAACATAACTCTTTTGTCGATCTTGTGAGGTTTGAATATGTTATCGAATCATTTGGATCTTTTCTGTAGTCATGCGTACTAATTCTGGTCCCAACAACGTTGCTTCTCCCACCTCGTCCCAGCATACTGGAGAACGACACTTTCATCCATACAACGCCTCAAATGGAGCCATGCCTATACTTGCTTAATAATTGTTGTTGCAGGAGAATTCCACCAGTGGCAGGTATTTATCCCAACTTCCTTTAAAATCTAGGACACAAAGTCTTAATAGATCTTCAAGGGTTTGAATAGTCCTCTCTGATTGTCCGTCTGTTTGAGGATGGTATGCCGAACTGAATCGTAAATCCGTGCCCATAGCTTTCTGTAAGCTAACCCAAAATCGTGAAGTGAATCTTGGGTCACGATCCGAAACTATGGATACTGGCATGCCATGCAATCTCACAATCTCATTCACGTACATACTAGCAAGACGTTCAAGGGAATAAATCTCACGTATCGGCAAGAAATGGGAAGACTTGGTTAATCTATCAACAATAACCCAAATAGCATCTATGCCTTGAGAAACTTTGGGAAGACCTGTAACAAAATCCATAGTAATGTGTTCCCACTTCCATTTCATAATCTCAAGTGGTTGTAATGGACCCTTTGACACTTGATGCTCCGCCTTTACACGTTGACAAGTTAAACACCTCGAGATAAACTCCGCGATCTCTCTCTTCATATTGTTCCACCAAAATGTATGTCGAATATCATGATACATTTTGGTACTCCCAGGATGGATTGCAAACGGTGTGTTGTGTGCCTCCATCATGATTCTATGCTTCAAGTCAGAATCGTTAAGAACACAAAGTCTGGAGTTGAATCTAAGTATTCCTTCTTCATTGATTCTTGCTTCTGGAATAGCACCTTCTTGCACTTTCTTCTTCATACGCATCAGCTCCATGTCCGTAGCTTGAGCAACCTTAACTTTATCGATTAAAGTCGGTTCTACTCGTATATTCGCCATCATCACGTGGGTTCCTGGAGTCTTTAATTCTACCTCAATCCTTTGCAAGTCATACGAAATGGGCCTTTGCATTGACAATATCGCACTCAGTACTCGCGATATGATCTTCTACTCGATCGTCGACTACTACGTTAAACTTTTCGAGGATGATATTGAATAGTGTGATCGTAATCTTTCAATAGTTCAAGCCAACATCGTTGCCGCATGTTGAGTTCTTTTTAGGTGAAGAAATATTTGAGGCTTTTATGGTCCGTATAAATCTCCACTTTTTCCCCATACAAGTAGTGTCTCCAAATTTTCAACGCGAATCATTCTTTACTAACTCTAGATCATGAGTAGGATAATTCCTCTCATATTCTTTGAGTTGTCGTGAGGCATAAACTATGACTTTCCCATGTTGCATGAGAACACATCCTAATCCTTTGCACGAAGCATCATCAGTATATAACAAATCCATCCGTACCGGATGGTATTGCGAACAGTCTTAAAATGAGTCTCCTCTTGAGCTCTTGGAAACTCTTCTCGCATTCCTCGCTCCATACAAATTTTGTATCTTTCCGAGTCAAATGAGTTAATTCTGAGTGGCGATTCGAGAAAATCCTTCCACGAATCTTTGATAATAACCAAATAAGCTGAAAGCTACGCACTTGATCCACCGAAACTTTGGTTGCTTCCCACTTTGTCTTTGCTTCAACATGCGGTCAATGAATCATCAGTAAGACCCCAACTTATTATTAATGAAATTTAATTTTCTCTATTTATTATTTTGAAATAGTAAGGGTTGATTTGATTAATGTGGATAGTTAGGGGGTAAAATACGCAAATATTTCAAAATAAGAAAGTGGTTATAAAATTTTTATTGTTGTGGGGAATATTCGTTTGGTCGTGGAATATTAAATCTTTGTCGAGAATATTAAATTTACCAATGCGATGACCATGTATAAGCCCATGTAAAAGCGATTGGATGAAGAAAACGACAAATATAAGTGGTTTAAAAATAACAGTATGTAGTTATTACTGAATTATCTCTGTTAAAATACTCGGTGGTTAAAACACACGAGCCTACCAGTATTGCACCAATTATTGATTCTTACGTAAGAAGACACTACTTAATAATGGTTACGGTAATTATTGCTCAAAGATTTTATTGATTTAATAATTCTTTGCGTTGATATTTTATATTCTTTTGTTTGATAATTGTCATTACACGGTATTTTTTCATTATCGATGCAATAATTCATATTATCTGAATAATATTATTAGATAACATTATTGGCAATGTCTAGAAAGTTCTGCTCTAAGGAGAGGTTTGGTCACCTAATTGCGGCACCAAGAAGGAGAAATTCTTATTGAAAGCCCCTTTTTCCTAGGAACCTGCTTAGTTATCGATATTGTGATTTTGTAATATTATTTGTGAATAATTAATTATTGATTCATATGATGAGGAAAATATTGATTTTATGTGGATATAGATGGAGAAAAATTTTAATGTGACAATTGTTGAAAATTGAAATTTTATCATTTTACGATAAGATAATTCATTTAAATGTATTATTATATTTTAAATATATAATAATGGTGATACTTTTTACAACGAATGTGGGATATATGAGTATACGAGGAGGAAGAGTATTTTTGTTGCAATAAATGTTTAAAACATGATAAACATGTCGGTGGACCCCATTTATTATTTGAAATTTGATTATAGCACAATAAAATCGCCTGGTTTAAGGATTTCGGTCAATTTCATTTGGAATTTGGAAAAACTTTCTTCTGCAAAGTTGTAGAGAATTGAATTTCCTATAAAAATTAGCATGAGATTCAATTTTCTAATAAAAGGCTATTTATTGTGAATTATTAAAGTTTGAAGCTCAAAATAATTGATTTTGGAAGTTTTAATTATTATTTTAAAGAAAAACGTTTTTTGCATTTAAGTGGGCTAACATGTGATATTAATTGCTAAAATCAGATCTTCAAAGATGGGCTAAGGAAATTTATAATATATATTAATATTTTATTAAATTTTACGCTTTGGTGTTCTAAAGCATTTTCCTATAAATAGGGTCTTAGGGTTAGAATTGAAAATCACACGTAAATCGAAGTTTTTTCTCTCTATATTATTGAGCGTATTCTTGTGAGTATTTTGAGTATACTTTGAGTATTGTTAGGCGGTCTGAAGTTCCTTTGACCTTATACTTTGGTTTCCAACTAAAGTCTTATCTTTCGAGGTAAGGGATATTATTTTTTTCAGTAATGATATTATTTTTCAATATCATTATCTTTGAAATATGGATCTGAAGTTTTTATCAAATTTGGAACTTTTGGTGTCGAGTTTCTTATTCACGTATACTGACTATTCACGTATACTGACCTTATTCACGAATATTGGCCTTATTCATCGAAAAATGAAAATTTTCTTTTTCGTCCAAAATATCTATTACGGATACTAGCTTTGATTGTATCCATGTTTTGATCATTTTTGAATTTTACACCAACGTGATTATTATTTTTGAGGTATTTTGGACATGGATAAAACAAAGTACGAATCCTTAATCCTTAATCCTTGTCATTTTGTTTCACCGGATTCGTTTCTTTAAAAATATTTTCATCATCCTCGGTCTTAAATGATGATATTATTGAATATCTTTGGCACAGAGTGTAAAGATGAATGATTTCAAGAATATCTTTGGCCGTAGTGCAAAGATGAACATGTGTTTAGATGAACATGACCAATGATGAATATCTTTGGCTCAGAGTGCAAAGATGAATATTTGATTCGGATATATATTGATTGATGTTACGGGGATAAAAGATAGAGCGATGAACTTTTAAATTCATACATAGAAGATAGTTGTTTGCATTCTTTACTTAACTCTTCTAATGAATTATTATTTCACTGTGAATATTGATTTAAAATTTGTTGTCTATTGTATTCTATTAGATTTTTCCTGTTGAAGATTAACGATAATTTGTTTTATATTATCTTAGTCATAATATTCTTTCTTTGGGCTAGTTGAGCTCACCCTTTTCCTTTTTGTTCCATTTTTTCTTCTCGGGAGGCGAGAATATAAGCGAGTACGCAGTCGGGGTATGGAATGAAGGTTCTAGAGAGAGTTGTTTAGTAGTCCTCACCATTTTGTAAAATAATGTATCAATAAATGTGATGAGGATTTATTTGAGTATAGATATTATCTAGAAGATAATATTTGTATTCAAACTCACAGCTTTCTTGTTGTAATAATAAAGTTGTAGTTGTTTACGTATCATGTATTGACAACTCGTAATGGGTGATGTATACCTATTTTGGGGGCGTCACAGTTGGTATCGAGCTTAGGGATATGATCTCCAGCGGAGATTGGGGAATATAACTAGGAGGAGAGACGAGTAAATCCTTCGCTAGTGTGTCCTACCTAAGCTTATTTGTTAGTTGGTCGAGATATAAGGATATTATGTGATATATTGATTTCCTTAATTAACCCTTGTTTTATGGCGATGTTTGAGAATGTCGAATGAGAATATTAACAATGGAAATGAGGCTGTGGAGACATCTGTACTCACCAACGAGGAGAACGTGCAACAGTGGCAATGTTCCTCTTGTGAACAACACCAGCGCGTATGATGAACGAGGGATGTTTAGAAGCTTTTTGCGATTCATACAAAATCGAGACGAGGAGACTCGTGTTCAAAATCTGAGGAGAAATGATAGCAATTCACGGGTTGTCATAGCTAAGCGATTCAAAGAGTTGGGACCACGAATTTAAGGGAAAGCCAGATCCGATCATGGCGAAAACATGGGTCAAGCAAATTACCAAGATATTCGATGTCTTGGGATGCACGGAGGAATGAAGTTTTCATTAGCCACCTTTATGTTCCGTGGCGAAGCGGACTCTTGGTGAGAGTCTGTGAAGCGTACCCATCCGGTACTTTTCGGCATGTCTTGGGAGACATTTCAGAATTATTTAATGACAAATACTTTCCCGAAAGTGTTCGTCATATGAAGGAAGTGGAGTTCATCGAGATAAGAACAAAATAACATGGCGGTGTCTACGAGTGCGAGGCAAAGTTTGCGAGTTATCCGGTTTGCACCTCATTTGGTGGAGAATGAGGAACGATTATGGCGGATGTTTACGAGAGGTTTGAAACCCAAGATATACGACAATATCTCATTTCTCATAAATTTTCTCTCTATTCAGGATGTTGTTAAGAGGGGCTCAATTGTTAGAAGCGAGATAACGAGTATGTTCAACCGAGGGACCATAACCGAGGATCGTACGAGAGATAGTAGTCAATGTAATAATGATAACCAAATGAGAAAGAAAAGCAGACGGACAAAATGGTAACCACTCTGGTGGTAATCATGGCCATGAAAATAGAAGAAGTGAGTCGGGAGGAGATTTTAAAAGAGGAGATTTAACAACGACCATATGAAGGCGACGGTCTTACGTGAGAATCGGTTCTAAGGGAGGAGAATGACCACCACCGGTCATATGCTACAAATGTGGAAAAGAGGGACATATCAGTCCAAACTGCCCACAACAGTTCAAGGTATGCTATAATTGTGGAAAAGAAGGACATATCGCTCGAGATTGTATGGTAGCGAAACCTAGTTCAGCGGGGACGGTGACTCAAAAGAATGTCCCAGAAAATTCAAAGTCAACGATTCGGGAAGAAGCGTTTGTTGTGATTGGTCAAAATCGAGGAACCCAAACGAGGGTGATCACGGGTAAGCTATTTATAAATTCTTGCGAAGTTTATACCTTACTTGATACCTGGTCTTTACCCATTCATTTATCTCTCCTGCGTGTGCTCAACGTTTAAACTTGACTCGGGAGAAATTAGACTTTGACCTATCTGTGGAAACTCAGTTAAGAGAAACTTTCATCACATCCACTATTTATAAATCTTGTTTGATTCAAGTTGGCACCATCACCTTACCCATTGACCTTATCTCTTTAAAGATACTTGCTTTTGATGTGATTTTAGGGATTGATTGGTTAACTACTCATCATGCCAAAATTGATTATTTTCGTAAGGTTGTTAGTTTTCATATTCCTAACCAACTTTGTTGTATTTAATTCAATTGACAACTAAACCATTAAAATCAATCAACATCATATCTAATCATAAAGCTATTCGTTTATTGAAAAGCGGATGTTAAGCTTCTCTTAGCCCATGTTATGGATTTGAATAAAGACACGTCAAATTTGAATAATATTCCTGTTGTTATTGACTTTCTGACGTATTTCTGAAGAACTTCCGATCACCCCGAACGTGAAGTTGAATTCTTTATTGATCTTAAACACGGTACAAAGCCCATTTCTAAAACCCCATATCGAATGGCTCCTATTGAACTTGGGAGTTAAAGGTCCAACTACGAGTTGTTGGACATCGGTTTCATTAAATCTAGTACATCTCCTTGGGGTGCTCTGTTTTATTTGTAAAGAAGAAAGGCGGAGTATGCGACTTTGTATTGACTATCTGGGAATTGAACCATGTCACCATCAAGAATAGGTATCCTCTACCTCGTATTGATGACTTGTTTGACCAATTGCAAGGGGCACAATTCTTTTCAAAAATCGATCTTAGCTTCACGGATATCATCAATGAAGATTAGAACCGAGGATATTCCAAAGATCGCGCTTTAGAACTTCGATGCGAGCATTATGAATTCTTAGTCATGTCTTTTCGGATTAACTAATGCTCTTGTGGCTTTCATGGATATGATGAACCGAGTATTCGTTCGGAAAGATATAAAATTCGTTTGGAGCGAAGAATGCGAGAAGAGTTTCCAATAACAAGAGGAGACTTATTTCTACACTTTGTTCTAACAATACCATCCGGTTCGGATGGATTTGTTATCTCTGATGATGCTTCGAGCAAAGGGTTAGGATGTGTTCTCATGCAACGTGGGAAAGTCATAGCCTATGCCTCGCGTCGACTTAAAGAGTATGAGAGGAATTATCCTACTCATGATCTAGAGTTAGCGTGATCGTTCCTGCTTAAAGATATGGAGGCACTATCTATATGGGGAGAAAGTGGAGATATATTCGGACCATAAAAGCCTTAAATATTTCTTCACTCAAAAAGAACTCAACATGCGGCTGACGTTGGCTCGAGCTATTGAAGACTACGACCATACTATTCAATACCATCCTGGAAAAGTGAACGTGGTAGGTTTGAATCGTTGAGTAGAAGATCATATCTTGAGGAGCGAGTGCGATGATGTCAAGTATACGTATAGAGCCAACTTTAATAGAAAAAGTTAAGGTTGCTCAAGCCACCGGGCCGGGAGTCGATGCGTATGAAGAAGAAAGTACAAGAAGGAGCTATTAGGAGCGAGAATTGATGAAGAAGGAATACTTGAGTCCACTCTAGACTTTGTGTTCCTAACGACTACGATTTGAAGTACAAGATTATGATGGAGGCACACAATACACCATTTGCAATCCATCCTCGAAGTACTAAAATGTATCGTGATCTTGACATACATTTTGGTGGAACAATATGAAGAGAGAGATTGCAAAGTTTATCAATACTCCGTCTTTCTTCATTCACGAATAAAAGCAGAGCACCCCAAGGAGATGTACTAGGGCGAATGAAACCTATGTCTAACAATTCTCGTAGTTGGACTTTTAACTCCACGAAGTTCAATATGAGCCATTCGATATGGGGTTTTAGAAATGGGTTTTATTACGGCTCGAGGTCAATAAAGAATTCAACATCACGTTCTGGGGGTAGACCGAGAAGTTCTTCAGGAAATACATCAGGAAATTCTCTAACAACAGAAATATTATTCAAATCTTACTTGTCTTTGTTCAAATCCATAACATGGGCTAAGAAAGCTTGACATCCGTTTTTCAATAAACGAATAGCTTTATGGCTTGATATGATAGTGACTGATTTTAGTGGTTTAGTTGTTTGAATTCGTATGACAGGTTGGTTAGGAATATGAAAACTAACAACTTTACGAAAACAATCAATTTTGGCATGATGAGTGGTTAACCAATCAATTCCTAAAATCACATCAAAAGCAAGTATCGTTAAAGAGATAAGATCAACAGGTAATGTGATAGTGCCAACTTGGATCATGCAAGATTTATAAACTGTGGATGTAACGAAAGTTTCACCCAACGGAGTCTCCACTGATAAATCAAAGTCTAATTTCTCCGGAGTCAATTTTAAACGTTGAGGCTTTTATGGTCCGTATAAATCTCCACTTTCTCCCTATACAAGTAGTGTCTCCAAATTTTCAACGCGAATCGACTCACGCTGACTCTAGATCATGAGTAGGATAATTCCTCTCATATTCTTTGAGTTAATCGTGAGGCATAAAGGCTATGACTTTCCCATGTTGCATGAGAACACATCCTAACCCTTTGCACGAAGTATCATTTGTATATAACAAATCCATCCGTACGGATGGTATTGCGAACAGTCTTGAAATGAGTCTCCTCTTGAGCTCTTGGAAACTCCTCTCGCATTCCTCGCTCCATACGAATTTTGTATCTTTTCGAGTCAGCTGAGTTAACGGAGTAACGATTCTAGAAAATCCTTCCACGAATCTTTGATAATAACCACTAAGCCCGAAAGCTACGCACTTGGTCCACCGACTTTGGTTGCTACCAACTTTGTCTTTGCTTGATCTTTGTCGAATCAACGGATACTCCATGTTTTGACACCACGTGCCCAAGGAATGCTACTTCCTCAAGCCAGAACTCATACAGCTTGGCATAAAGCTTGTTTTCACGAAGCCTTTCAAGTATCAGCTTCAAATGGTGCTCATGATCTTCATGGCATTTGGAATAGATGATGATGTCATCAATAAAGACAACAACAAACTGATCCAAATATTCCTTGAATACACGGTTCATCATATCCATGAAAGCAGCGGGAGCATTAGTCAATCAAAAGACATGACTAAGAATTCATAATGCCCGTCTCGAAGTTCTAAAAGCGGGTCTTTGAAATATCCTCGCTTTTAATCTTCAATCGATGATATCGAAGCGAACGAATCGATCTTTGAAAAGAATTATGCTCCTTGAATCGGGTCAAACATGTCATCAATGCGAGGTAATGGCGGATACTATTCTTGATGGTGACATGGTTTAATTCTCAATAGTCAATACAAAGTCGCATACTCTCGTCTTTCTTCATTACGAATAAAACAGGGAGCACCCCAGGGAGATGTCTTGACGAATGAAACCTATGTTTAACAATTCCTCGTAGTTGGACTTTTAACTCTCGAAGTTCAATATGAGTCATTCGATATGGGGTTTTAGAAATGGGTTTTATGCGGCTCAAAGGTCAATAAAGAATTCAACATCACGTTACGGGGTAGGCCAGAAGTTCTTGAAATACATCGGAAATTCTCTAACAATGAAATATTATTCAAATCGACTTGTCTTTGTTCAAATCCATAACATGGGCTAAGAAAGCTTGACATCCGTTTTTCAATAAACGCGAATAGCTTTATGGCTTGATATGATAGTGGTGATTTTAGTGGTTTAGTTGTTTGAATTAGTATGACGGGTTGGTTAGGAATATGAAAACTAACAACCTTACGAAAACAATCAATTTTGGCATGATGAGTGGTTAACCAATCAATTCCTAAAATCACATCAAAAGCAAGTATCGTTAAAGAGATGAGATCAACGGGTAATGTGATAGTGCCAACTTGGATCATGCAAGATTTATAAAGCGTGGATGTAACGAAAGTTTCACCCAACGGAGTCTCCACCGATAAATCAAAGTCTAATTTCTCCTGAGTCAAGTTTAAGCGTTGAGCACAAGGCGGGAGAGATAAAAGAATGGGTAGAACCAGATTCTAGTAAAGGTATAAACTTCGCAAGAGTTCAAGATTATCTTACCCGTAATCACCTCGTTCGGGTTCCTCGCGTTTTTGCCGATCGCGACAAACGCTCTTCCGAAACCGCCGATTTCGACTTATCCGGACACCCTTGAGTCACCATCCCGTTGAACTTGGTTTTGCTACTGAAACAATCACGAGCTATGTGGCCTTCCTTTCCACAGTTGTAACATACCTTGGATTGTTGTGGATAGTTTGGGCTGATATGTCCCTCTTTCCCGCATTTGTAGCATCTAACTAGCGGTCGTTCTCCTCCCCTAGAATTTGTTGTATGTCTTTGATCTTCTTCATTGATGTCTTTCTGTCATTGTTAAATCTCCTCTTTCTGAAATTTCCACTGACTCACCTCTCCTATTATCACGGCCACGATGACCACCCGAGAGTGGTTACCGCTTTGTTCGTATTTTTCCCTCCTCGTTGGTTATCATCGCTCGATGGCTCATTGTCCACCGCAGATGACCACAGTTTGTGGTCCCTCGGTTGCATACTCATTATCTCGTTTCTAATAATTGAGCCATGTTTACAACATCTAAATATAAAGAAAATTTATGAGATATAAGATATTGTCGAATCTCGGACTTTAGACCTCTCGAAACATCCTTGTCATTCGTTCCTCATTTTCGACCAAATGAGGTGAAAACTGATAACTCTGCAAACTTCGCCTTCGTCTTTGGGACACCGTCATGTTGTTTTGTTCGGTCGATAAACTCCACCTCCTTCGTATAATGAATACTTTCGAGGAAAGTACTTGTCATTGAATCGTTCAAATGTTTCCCAAGACATCTTGAGTGTCGGTGGTTTGGTACGCTTCACGACTGACTCCCACCGTGAGTCCGCCTCACATCATGAGCATAAAGGTGGCGAATGGAACCTTCTGTTCCTCCGTGCATCCCAAGACATCGAATATCTTGGTAATTTGCTTGACCCACATTTCCGCCATGATCGGATCCGGCTTTCCCTTAAATTCTGGTGGTCCCAACTCTTTGAACTGCTTGGTTGTGACAAGCCGCGCATTGCTAGCATTTCCACCCGTATTCTGTGCACGAGTTTCCCTCGTCTGGTTTTCCATAAAATGCAAAAAACTTCTAAACATCCCATTATTCATCATTTGTTCGGTAGTGTTGTTTACAGGAGGATTATTGCCTTCCTGTTGCACGCGTCCTCTGGTTTGTAACTAAAGGTTGTTCCACGCCTCATACACTCCATTGTTAATGTTCTCAGCAGCCATTCTTAAATACTGCCATAAAACAAGGGTTAATTAAACAAATTAACATATCACATAATATCCCTATATTATGACTGACCAATAAATATGCTTAGATATGACACACTAGCGAAGGATTTACTCATTTCTCCCCTCCTAGTTCTATTCCCCGATCTCCGCCAGAGACCATATCCCTAAGCTCGATATCAATCATGACGCCCCCAAAATAGGTATACAATACCCATTCTCGAATCGCCAAATACATGGTACGTAGAAAGCAAACTACAACTTCAATAATACAATTATCGTACAAAATACGACAACACATCTTTTGTGAGTTTAAATACAAATATTGTCTTCTGACAATATCCACACTCAAATAAGTTCTCATTACAATTATTCAAACACTATTTTACGAAAATAGTGAGGATCAACTAAAACATCTTTCTAGAACCATCACTCCGCACTCAGGCTAGTTCCTCGCTATGTTCTAACCTCCCGAGAAAAATGGAACAAAAAGGAAAAGGGTGAGCTCAACTAGCCCAAAGAAAAGAATATTATGACTAAGATAATATACAACAAATTATCGTTAGTGTTCAATAGGAAAAAAATCTGATAAAATATAATAGACAACAAGTTTTAGATCAACAATTGCAGCGGAAATAGCAATCCATTAGAAGAGTCAAGTAGAGAAAGAATTCTACTATCTTCTAAGATTTAAAAGTCCATCATCAATATTTTATCCTCAGAATAACAATCAATATACATCTTTAATCAAATATTCATCATTGCATTACGTGCCAAAGATATTCATTTGTATCACCAAATTGGTCATGTTCATCTCAACACTGTTCATCTTTGCCTTCGGGCCAAAGATATTCATCGATTAATCATTTATCTTTTGCACTACAGTGCCAAAGATATTTAGTAATATCATTATTTAGACCGAGGATGATGAAAATATTTTAAAGAAAACGAATCCATGAGAGACGGAAGGACAAATAGTAGGGATCAGATAACGGTTTATTCAAGATCAATAATACTCCATAATAACCAATTTTGAAGCAAAATTCAAGAATAAAGATCAAAACATGGATCTGATCAAAGATAATAACCATAATAGACATCTTGGACAAAAAGAAGAAAATTTCATTTTTAAATGAATAATGTCGTATTCAGAATAATCTTGAGTATCGTGAATAAGACCGTATCGTGAATAGTAATCCCGACATAAAAGTTCCAAATTTGATAAAAATTTAAATCAATACTTCGGCATAATGATATTGAAGAAATAATATCATATATGAAGAAAATAACATCCCTTACCTCAAAATATCAAGATTTCCGATCGGAATATCTATAATAAGGTGAAGGAAACTTGACCGATGAATAGAAACTCACAAAAGTATCTAAATACTCACAAAATACACTCAATAATCTAGAGAGAAAGAGAAAAGTTTATGTTTACGGTGTGATTTTCAATTCTAACTTAGCCTGTATTTATAGGAAAATGTTAGCAGAGACTTGACCAAGAACTCCGATAGCTTTACTGCTACTATTCTCACCCACCACATTTGAAATAAAATTCAGCACATTTCTTTACCAACCACAAGTGGGGCCCCACTCAATTCTAGAATTTTCCACCAAAATGCTAAATTCGGATACTTCAATAATTTCCGAACCAAATCACCTCTTAAAATTCATAACAAATCATACGTTCATTTTTAACGGTTCAAAATTTGTGGACATATACTGAATTTATATATGTATAACATATCCAAAAATTACAACGATCCAACGGTCGGATTAAAAATTATAACTCACGCAATATATCTCAAAAACACTAGTTTAATTTTTTAATACCTTCATTCTGACAAAAATACTTATAAAACACCTTAACATTAACTCTTTCATTTTTAACCACAATAAATATATCCAACATTTATATCCACATAAAATAAATATTACCTTATCATATGAACCAATAATTAATTATTCACAAATAATATTACGAATCATCATATTTATGACAACCAGTTTCCTGTGAAAGAGGGGCTTTCCAATAAGAATTTCTCCTTCATCGCTGCGCAGATTAGGTGACCAAACCTCTTCATTTACGTAACTTTCTAGACATTGCCAATAATGCTATCTAATAATATTATTCAAATAATATGAATTATTGATCCGATAATGGGAAATCTTGCAAAGGACAATTATTGAAACAACAATAATATAAAATATCAACACAATAATTATTGAATCAATAAAATAAAATATTGAATAAAGAATCATCGTAATAATTATTGAGTAGTGGCTTCTTACGTAAGGATCAATAATTCATCAATACTGCGCATCCACGCGTATTATTGTATTTTAACCACCGGGTATTCCAACAACAGTTAATGGTAAACAACTACTGCATTATTTATAAAAACTCAAACTTGTCGCTTTTCTTCATCCGATAATTATTCTGCATATGGGGCCCACAATTGATCGCTACCGGCCATTCATTTAATATTCCCCACAACAAGAATATTCCACGACCAAATGAATATTTTCCGGCAACAATGATTATTTTATAACCACTTGCATATTTTGCAAAATTTGCACATTTCACCCATAACCAGAGAATTATATCAAATTAATACCTTATTATTCACAATAATAATTAGAGGAAATTCGATTTTATTTATAATAAGTTGGGGTCTTACATCACTCCCCTTTAGCGACGGACCCGACGTCGCTAAAAGTATAGCGACGGTTGTATGATCGAATCATCGCTAAAGGGTGAGCTCGGGTGAGTTGGATAAGGGGTGAGCTTAAGATCCAGACTCTCTCTCTCTCTCTCTCTCTCTCTCTCTATATATATATATATATATAATGGATCAAGTCTGGACTCCCGGACATGACCAAAATCCGGACCCCTTATTTATTTATTTATATTTAAAACAACGATTTTTTTTAATATTTTATGAAACTTAAATTTTTACATAATACAATATTTTTTGTGTGATTTAGATATATATAACAAAACATGACTGTACATACATGTTTTGTTATATGTATTCAAATCACACCCAAAATACTGTATTATGTAAAAATTTCAGTTCCATAAATTATTAAAAAAAAATTAGTTGTTTTAAAAAAAAGCAAAAAAAAAGAAGGTCCGAATTTTAAAACTACCACTGCTCCTTTACGGGATCCTAAGCCTCTCCTCTCTCCCCTCTCTCTCTCTCTCTATATATATATATATATATATATATATATATATATATATATATATATAGAAATCGTTAAATTCACAATCGAAAATGTTATTTTTACAACAAAAGTGTCGCTATAGATCCTATAACTACAGTTTTCACCGTCGCTATACATCTACAGCGACACTTTTATTGTAAAAATAATAAAAAGTGTTGTAAATTTAACAATTCCCTATATATAGTACAATAATACGACCATAGAGTGTACGTCCTCCTATAATCTATCCAGTATCAAAACGACGTTGTTTGAACTAAAAACTACTCGATCTTTTATTAAAAATTATGAAGCCATCCCACATTTTGGAGATTGTATTTGTGGCCCTTTGTGTTAAAAAAAAGTACTCCCATTCATCAAAATGATTACTAAAAATAATTAAAATCTCTCCAAATATCATGTTTACGAGTTTTTTTAGGAAAGAATGAAATGAACTTGAAAGTAAAGGGATTTACATGAGATTAATAGTCAATCACATGGATCAATGTAATAACGACACACCATTTGAGACATTTTTTGATACTAAAAATTTGAAATTCCTAACATTACCCGCATTTTAAAGTGTTTTGAAGAGCATCTATAACATTGTCATTAGCAATTAATGAAGTTAAATAGTAAATTTATGTAAAAACTGAGAAAGTGGTGATAAAAATGCAAAAATAGATTTAAAAAACATTGGCCCATACATAGTCAATCATATGAGATGTACTCAACTAATGTAATAACGACATACCATTTGAAGTATTTTTTTATTATTAAAAAATTGAGACATCTAATATTACCCGAATTTTAAAGTGTTTTGAAGAGCATCTATAACATTGTCATTAGATATTAAAGAAGTTAAATAGTAAATTTATGTACAAATTGATAAAGAAGTGATAAAAAATACAAAAAATAAAATAAAATAAAAAGCATGGGCCAATACAGGTCTTAAACCTGTGACATTTGCGTTATTAACGCTCTAACCAGCTGAGCTAATAGGCCGAATTATTGAACTATTTTTACTACATATAAAGTAATTATCTCAAAAAATAACTCTTTTCTCAGAAAGTTATTCGGTCTCCATTCAATCTGTTTAAACTTAACTTTGACCAACAATTTAAGGGGTAAAACAAACAAATTGTTTTCATTATAATTTATAATGATGAAATGAAGTTTTATTTGAAGTGCATGATTCCAACAATTTCTATTTTCTATCAAGGGCTGCTGCTTCCCACTAGGTTCAAGAGAAGTGGCTAGCACCAAAAATGCCTTGTATCATAGTTATCAACTCATCATTATTCTGAAATACTAATATGGCCATCATGCACCCTCGAAGGCCAAATGGCCAATGCCTTCTGAAATCCTTTCATAGCCTGATGATGATAGGCTTGCCAAACTGGTGGAGAAAATTTTCTATATATATATAGAAGAAGATCAGGATCGAAGATAAGTTTAAATAACATATTATTTAATAGCGTAATTCCTTAAAACGACGCTTTGGAGTGGTTTAAAGAAACGATCCCACTTGCTTTTCTTTTTATTTTTACAAAATGTCATTCATGTATTACCCAAAACGACGCAGCGTATTTATAATTATACTATTTAAGAATTATTTTATTTAAGACTTATACTCTCGATCCTCATATATATATATATATATATATATATATATATATATATTCTTTTTTTCAGTATTGATGAGTAATTAGGTAGTTGGATCATAAACAAAGTCAACACTAAAGAAGATCATTACCTTAAAAAAACACATTAATTTTATACCATAATATTCAATCTCATACACAGCAGTATCAATACGTTATATGATTCAAATAATGGCTTGAAAAAATCAAAGTAATCAAAATGGATGTACCCCTTAAACATAAATTAAATTAGTAAACAAATTCTCCCTTAAAAGAACAAGGCAAATCCACCCGAGAGAGCCAAAACAAAGTAACTCGAAACGCTCCAGCTGATGATCCTATAAGAAGATGATGGAGTTGAGGTTGATGGTGAAGATACACTTCCACCATCTGCATTTGGAGCATCTGCAGTTGGGGCAATATCAGGAGATGGTGCTGGAGCAGGCGTTGGAGGTATATCGGTGCCAAAAATTGCTTCGGGCAGAAGCACCTTATCAACCTGATAAATTGCGACAGGATCAGTTGAATGCACACTACTACTGACTTTTGTGTTTGTCCATCCGGAACCAATGAGCACATTGCCAGAATTATCCGTAAAATTCAAAGTGTATGATCCACCGGCAAATGTATTAACAGGGCTCACTTGGCTGAGGTTCTTGAAGTCTGATAGAGAGTAGTAATGTGGCAAGGCATGGAAAAGGCAGAGTGACTTGAGCTGGTCCGTGGTGAGGTTGGAAAGAGAAGGATTTTTAAGCGATGAGAAGGCTTTATCTTTGGGTACAAAGAGGGTAAGTCCTTCTTCAGTATTGTTGGCTTGGTTTTGCAAGGTTTCAATTACTTTTGTTGAGACAAGGTAATTGAGGAAGGTGTGGAATGGGCCAGCAACAGACAGTAACTCAGTGAGGTTTACATGTTCTGGTGCTGGTGCCGGTGCCGGTGCTGGTGCAGGAGTTGGGCTAAAGGGTGGAGGAGATCCAGCCTTTTGTGCATAGGCTGATGTAGAACACAAAAGCACAAGTGTGCTACAAACTACGAAAATCATGGTATTCTCCATAGCCATGAACAATTCAATGTTTTTTGTAAAACAAACAAAATCTCCGAATTCCTGCAATTTTTAAAATCTGTCATAGTTAGATAAGGCTATAATAAATAATATACTTAAACCCGAAGTGGAACCCAATTCCCATTCCATATCAAATTATCCAGTTAGTTAGATCTCAGCCCTTAAACGCATTATCTAGTAAGGGAAATTTAACCACAATGTGAGTAAATAACTAATAAATCCCTTGTAACAAAAACCCCATTTTAATAACCCAGTCATAATCTAGATTTCACCCATTCCATTAAATAAAAGCAGAAGTTTATGAGAAATTTCAGCTCATCTATTGAAGTAGCCTAAAGCAAGAAGAGATTAAAAGTAGCAAAAAAAATTTGGACTCATCAGCAGGGTATCTGAGTCCAAATAAAAATTAGGAAATGAGATGAAACAATATTAAAAAAAATGGAAATGAAGAGACTATATAATACAATGCATTCCATGAAAGGGGAAAAAGAAGAAGGTGATTCATCTTCTTGTTAAGAACTTTTTCAGCCACCGAACAAGTTACATTCCCTCAAAAGCATCTTGCAATTTGAGAAATCAGATCAAGATCCCATTTTTATGAGCTCTAAATTATTATTACCCTACAATAAAACAATGTAGTTCATAATCCCTGACAAAGAACAGATCTAGATCAACTCAACCAGATAAACAGAAGCAGCAATGAGAAAAAAGAAGACCCAGAAACACAAATCTCCAAGAAAACACCATAACCATAAAAGATGGTGCTGTATCTAAAACTGCTACAGAATAAATACAAAGGAACTGATATCAGATGAGAAACTGACCTGGACAGAGGAGTTCGGAGAGGAAAGGGTGTGTTTGATAATACGATGGAGATTAGAATGAAGGAGAGTTTATATAGAATGGGTTCATTAATGAGATTAAACTTGGAAGTAAATCTACTAAACCACTCACCATTATTGACTATTGGATGACTCTGACTGTGCCAGCTGATGAAGCTGGTGTGGGCAAAAAAGGTACATGCTTCCGTTTTAAAATATACAATTATAATTATTTTTTTTAAAATAATTTAAAATTGATAAGAATTCTTTTAATTTTAGTCCATACAATAATAAATATTGCAAGCCATTTAAAAGTAATACTCATCTTTATTATGAATTTTAAACTATTTTATATTTACTTTCAAAAATTAATAGTGATACTCAGAACGGAGAGAGTACAATTTAAAGAATAAAATGGTTGTAATTTATTTTTAAGTTAATTAAAACTTTAGTTGAAAGGCTTTATAAAATAAGGATTTATCGTAAGGTGGGCTTTCTAAATCATTAGACTAAATATATTTTTTTTATAAATTTAATATCTCGTTCAGTCCCCAACCTTGCACTCTACCCTACCATTCTAACCTTCACCAAGTTTTATCTCCCTCCACATTTCTTTTGTATGGTTTAGAATATTTTCATCTCATGAAAACATTGAATTGTAATTACTGTGCAAAGGGTAGATTTCGTAATTATAATTCGATATAAATTTATCTCAATATCACTCATATAATCTATCTAATAAAATATAAATGATTTTGAATTTCATTCATTGTAAATTATCCTGATTGTTCAAAATTTGATATAAATCTCAATGGGTCCATACATTTAATAAAATACAATGATTTTAAATTCGGATCCAAAATTTAAAATAATTTTAATACTACTAATTTGTTTTATTAACTATTATAAAATTAGGTAGCTGTATTTGGGTTCTCTTGCAAGTTAAAGTGGTGCTTTGATTTGATAAATAACCAAATGGTGCAATAATGAAAATCAACTTTGTGTTGTGGCAATAAACAGGTGGATGGATGGGCCAAAACCCAAAAGCCTTTTCTATTTTTAATGTCTTGATTCAATCAAATTTGTTAGTACATTAACTCTCGGTGAAAGCATCAATTATTATTTCCTATTTTCATGTCCTGTCCTGACTATATATCTGGAATAATTCCCCATCCTTATTCACAACAAATCAAAAAAAGTGCGACTGTGATCGGAATGGAGGGAGTATTAATTATTTTAGTATTATAGAGAACATGAAATACATCATGATACGATTTGTGGTAAATTCAGTATTAATTAATCTCAGACCCTAATGTAGTTCTAACTTTAAAATGAACATAGAAAATAGAGAGAGAGAGAGATGAAAGAGAAAGAAAGTGTAATAACTCATTTTTTCTTTATCAAATATTAATTAATTTTATCTTATACAATTGTGTTTAAATTAAAAAAAAAAGGTAAATGATTTTGTTTCCCTCTTTTCTTTCTTGTTTTGTTTGAAGATTAAATTCTTTAGTAGTAGATAATTAAATAACTGATAAAATTAAAATTGAGGAAGATAATTCCTTTTTTACAATGGAATGGGAAGCTACTTGGGAGATGGAGAATTTATTCGAGCATCTTTTTTATAATTAGGTACTTTTCATTCTTTTGATTTCGGAGACGGAATCCTTTTTTAAGGGTAGGTGATGTAATACCCTAGTAAAAATAATAAATAAATATTGCATAATAAAAATTATTTTGTTTTAAAACATATTAATTGGACTTTGACATTTATGTTGGGTCAAACTAGTTATTTAATTTGTGTGGGCTAATAAATATTAATAAGAGATGGGTAAATTAATTTAGTACAATTTGGGCCTTTAAAAATTAATTGAGTTTAATTTAATTAAATGTGGGTAGTAATAAATTCAATTATAATTAGGAGAATTAATAAGATTTATTAATAAATAAATAACTAAACATAATCTTATTTTTTTCCTTATACAACCTTAGAAAGAGAAAAGGAGAAAGCCGCCTCTAATTATATTGTGAGGGAAGTTGTGTACAAAATAATCAGAAAAGGATCATCAGGTTGGTTTTTTTTGGTGTGTTTCTCCATATCAAGGATTTTTATGTTTCAAACATTTTTTAATTTCATGATTTAGAATTGGAAAAAGAGCATACATGACTGATTTGACTTATGTATATATATATATATATATATATATATATATATATATATATATATATATATTGAATATGCTAAATAAATAAATTTGAACATGATTTTGGTTCAAGTTGCAAAGCGATGATTCATGTAAATTATATATATATATATATATATATAAATTATATGATTGATTTGTTAATATAAAAAAGATATATAGTTGATTTCTGTGCTTGCAAGTAATATGCAAAGTGTGATTTCGTGAATTTTTATTTATTTTATTTTATTTTATTTTATTTTCAATAATTATTTGGCCATAAAATTTATAAACGGAATTAGCGAATAAAATTGAAAGTTATGTATATTAATTTAAACTCGTTAATCTTGTTGATAAAATTATAAAATTTATTTGATAATAAATTTAACAGTATTATGTTGTTAGTGGGTAAATTTGTAATTAGTAATTTAACTTATAGATATTTATTAATTTTTGTTAATTTGTGTAATTAGTTCGAACGAAGGGGATTTAAAGAGTTATACTTGGAATATAAATTTTGGAGTATTAATAATTGATATAAAGCGATGATTAAAGGCATATTAAATAGATTATGAATTATTTTAGAATTATTAGTTTGGATTATTTTTAATTTGAGGTGAATATGTTTAGGTGATGAATAACGTTTCGTATTTGATATCGTTGGCATTTGAGGGTAAGATTTTGTGGAGTGTGCTATAAATGGTTTGGAAGTATCAGGTACGGATTCCGTACTCTTTCAGCGATACCTTTGTTAAATTTGATTTGTTCGTTTGTTTCCTTATTTCGAATTCTATTATGATTTCACATAATTGTTTCTTGTGAAATAAATATATTAGTTTCATTTTAGAGTTGATACGTATTTACTTCGTATTTGTACTCTTTGAATTAGGTTATCATGTTTAGTATTATTTATTTTGATAATTGTGAGTATACGGTACATTTGCTACCTTCCTTTTGAAACCTTGTGACTATAATTTGATTTGGCCTTCAACATGCATATATAGAATCCTTTTGTTGGTATTATGTCGCATGTGTTGTGACATGATATTTTTGTTAGAATATACCGTAGAGAGTATACGAGTTATAACCACCGTAGGGGGTACCACAGCACGCCGCCTTGGCACGAGAGACGTGACACTTTCCGTGGCGGCGTGATTAGTCCACGCCGTCTCCATTTTGGGCTCCGGAGGAAGTGGGCCATTTGGTGTTTTGTTGTGGGAAACCCTAGTTTTACGCTCATGGATTTGTGATGTTGTGCCAAACACACCTATCTCGATTTGCATACATTTGGATTCGCGGTCAATGTGTGATTTCAGTGTGGCATTATTTTGGTTACTGTGTGGCATCATTCGACTTACTGTGTGGCATTATTTTGACTTGCGTCATGCGACATTATTTTGACTTTATGTGGTGGCAATGTGTTTTCGAGCTCATTCGGTAAAATCGACTAGTCGCCTAGCCCGGTTCTTCTTTGTTTTCCGAGCGATATGGTATTTATTACACGTGGGAAAAAATAACTCCAACCATTTGTTTGACTTTATTATTTTATTGTATTAGTTTTGTTGGTTTCGCTCATTCAAGTCATTGAGTTAGTTACTTGATTCGTTATTTCTTTATTCTTTTATTGGATTCACAATTACGTTGATTCGAGATATATTCATTACGTTGATTCGGATATATTCCATTCGGATCTTTGGATATTATATTTTCGTCAGATTTGCACTTGAGGCTTTGTTCAAAGATTTTGTCTCAAATTATTTTCGTATATCGCTTGTATATCATTTGTATAATCTATCCGTCTTTGAAAAATTGGCTCATCTTGTGTTTTTCTTCCTAAGCAGTTTTAAGAGGAGTGATTCGTAGGCTAGTGTGATGAGAGAGTCTTTGACCATCTAGGTTTTGATTTTTTTTTTTGTTTTGATTATTTTGATTCTAGTTGGAGAATTATATTTAGTACTTCATTGATGGATATCATTATTAATATTTTGAAGTTATTAGTGTTATATTTATTTATTTTGAAGTTTGTTGTCTTTCTTTTCCTTTTCGGGAAGGGGTTATAAAAGAAATCAATAAATTATGAAATGTTGTTCTGCTTTTGCCTTGCACCATAAGCTAAGTAAATCAATTAAAGCTGATTCAAGTTTCATTAAATATAAATAATTTAAATATCTAAATGTGACAAATTTTAAAATGTGGTATAGTAATGAACACTAGTATTTCTCAGCTGTTACCATACATAAATCAAGCTGGTATTCTACCAATAAAATAAAATCTGGTGGTGGTTCATAGTGCCCCAGCCTGTATTGCACCACTTTCCTAAACAGGGTTCCTCTAGGATTCTACCAAATTCAGAAAAAGATCATTATTCCTTAGATGAATAGGGAGAATAATATATGGCATCTTGAATATGATCCTCGTGTTTTAAGCCATGACTTCAACTCCATATATATATATATATATATATATATATCATTATATTCCAATATATTATTTGTTCTAATCAATATTCTAATCTCTCAGTCATTTGCTCAACAACCTCCACCAATAAAGTTTACCAACAAAAAAGAGGGAAGTTTGTCGATAAACAAAACCTACAAGAAAGTAAAATCCCACCAAATAAATCATGATCATCCAGCTCAAAAACATATGGGAAACTTGGTTCACAAACATTGACATGAAATGGCAATCAAGCTCTCTAATCTTATTAGCGGGATAATCCACCTTTAGAGACTTGCAGTTGTTGCGAAAACTAGCATCACACTACATTCTTTGGTTAAATATGTGGGAGACGATAATTAAATCTACAAGGGAGATGGATGTTCTAACATACGCTAGTGGAAAATTGCTGTCCTCAAGGATTGGCCCAATCCCTCCGAATGTCGAATGTATAGTGGATCTCCAAGTAGCACTTGTTATCATCATCAATAAACTGAAAGACAATGAAATTTAAAATCGATGTCAGTGTACCACAATTCCCCTTGAGAATCTGAGCTAACGAACATCTACATTGACATATAAGTTCTGTTTGAGAAGGGCCTAGCTAGACTCTGAAAAAGGATGGCCTAACAGAACTACTTTAGATTCATAATTGGGTGGCCAAAAGTTTCAGACATACAAGGGACCATCATAATAGGGTGGGCGGTCCAATTTGATAAATTTGAAGTGTCCACAAGATATCAGATGGAGTAATTATATTGCAGTCAGTAAAAAAAATGTAATAAAACATGAAGGAAGCTAAATATATTGCGTCCGTGTATCTCAGGCACCGGCATGAGTGGTATTTCAATTAGTTAGTTATATCCAGAAACAAAACGATCCATGTAAATATAAGGAGTGATTAGTGTAGCTAGTACTGCAAGTTAGCTAGTTGTCTACTGTAAGCCTTGAGTAGTACAAGTAGTAGAGAGTAATATATTTTTGTCCTAAAAGGCTAAATATGGATTAACTACTAATTGCCACAAGAATTGCCCGTGCCTAAAGGCACATCGATTAAAAATTAGATTAAAATTCGAAAAATACTACATTACCTAAAGTCTCTTTGCAACCTACAAGAACTTAGAATCAGATATAACAATTATCATAATTCACCACACCACCACAATAATTAATTTTCCTTTAAAAATAAATATCCAGAAAAATCTAAACCTGTCTACAAAACTTACAATCATCAATAACAATTATCATAATTCACCATATCACCACAATTATTATTATTATTATTGTTATTATTATTTTATTATTTTATTATTATTAGTAGTAGTAGTATATTATAATATTATTATTAGTATTACTATTATAATAATAATAATAATTATTATTGTTATTATAATAATTAATATTATTATATTATTATTATTATTCTAATGTTATTATTATTATTATTATTATTATTATTATTATATTATAATTATTATTATTTTGAATTAAAATTAGAATGAATTTGAACCGCCTTTTGTGCTTTCTACTTACCAAATCAATTAGAATGAATATGAACCGTCCTTGTCTTCTCAATTTTTTTCAATTAGGAGATTAAACTTTTAATTTTTTCTAATTACGTCTAATTAATAGTGCCGCATCAGAAAATTGATGACATAACGACACATGATTAAAAAAAATACTTATGTGTAATATTGAGTCTCATTTTAACATTTATTCAATTAATTTTTTATACCAAAAAGGGTAAATATAAGACCATTATTAATTTTTTAATGACAATTTTACCCTTTTGGTATAAAAATTAATTATATTGATTATTGATGATTATGAAATAAACTTAAATTTCAAGGCATTAATCTATATTTAGGCCTTAATTTTTATACCAAAGGGTAAAATTGTCATTTTATTGATTATTGATGATTATGAAATAACAATATTTTAATTAGTAGCACATTTATACATTTTAAAATCTTTATCATTATATTGATTATTGATTTTTTTTAAGCTGGGTTTGTAATGTATTAAATTTATTTTAAAAATTAATAATGGCTTTATATTTACCCTTTTTGGTATAAAAAAATTAATGGAATAAATATTCAAATGACTCAATACACACATAAGCATTTTTTAGCCACATGTCGCTGCCATGCCATCAATTTCTGACGTAGTACTATCAATTAGGCGTAATCAAAAGAAATTAAAAGTTTAATTCCCTAATTGAAAAAATTGAGAAGACAATCCCCAAAGTGGGAAAAAAATTAAGAGTTTAATCCCCTAACTGAAAAATTGAGAAGATAATCACCAAAGTGGTAAAAAAATTAAAAATTCAGGGTATTAATCCATATTTAGGCCTATATTTTTCATTGCTTGAATTAACAAAAGATGAGGAGCTCACATGTTTGCGACAATCTATCACTCTCTCTTTGCTTCCTCTCCTCGTCTAATTCTATCCCTTCTTATCCTCAAACCTCAGTTCTTCTAATTCTCATCCCTCTCTCAAGCTACTGTTGGATTAAGTTAGGACCACCATACAATACCACCAAAAATTGATTTTTAACATAATGTAATACAACAAAATTGATAAATGTAGACATCCACCACTCATGAAAAGACTCAAATTTTATTTGAGATTAATTTTTCAAATTTATATGTTGCAACCTCATTGTCATGTCAAAGAAAAAAGAAGCAAGGTTGCTTCT
Source organism: Panax quinquefolius (assembly GCA_020205615.1). Lineage (NCBI taxonomy): Eukaryota > Viridiplantae > Streptophyta > Magnoliopsida > Apiales > Araliaceae > Panax > Panax quinquefolius. The sequence continues at coordinate 15,396,617 of CM035164.1, forward strand.
CCTGATATACAAGATAGATGTCCCTCTCATGCTCAGTTTGCATTTTGTGTGCGAAAATGGTTTGCCAAATTGAGCATGAATTAGGTGCATTTGTATAAACTTAGTCTCAAATGTGAAGTTACCTTTGATTTTGCAGAATATTGGCCTCTAGCAAAATAGCCAGAAGGGGTGGTTTCTTCGGGAGCGTCAAATATATAAGGTTCTTGCTGAGGACTAAATGTTCCAAGCATCTCTTTTGCGCTATCCACTGAAATAAGACCGATTGTGAGATGAAGCATTCTCATTCTCATTCGCAATTTCGAATTAATGAATGAGCTAACTTACAACTGGCTTACCCTTGACACCGGTTTTCCAAACATTGTTGGTGTACCTAAAGCCGACAACAATGTTATTGCTGACTTGAAACGAGAATCTCAAGCTATAACGGCTGCCTTCTTTTAAAGTAAACCATAGGCCTTTCGGTTTTCCATCTTCAGGAATGGGAAGAACAATGTCAGGTCTACCAGGAGAGAGGATAGAGAGGCTGATTATCTTTACTTCTGGATCCGCCGTTTCTGCAATAAAAATTAAATGATGAACTAGGTTATAAACATTATTAACGAGAGACGAACCACAACCATTTGTCATTCAAATCAAAGTTTTCTTTTTTAAATGGTAAAACTATAAATACCAAGAACACTTGGGCTTTGCTGTCTATGAAATAAACTTCATCCGGGAATATATATATTATTTGAATAATGCAATGTTAAACCATTTCTGTACCTTGTTCATGATGTTTGAACATTGTTTAGAACTTAGAAAACATTCTATACGGGTGATCATTAATAGAACAAATGGGAGGTAGGTTCAGAAACTGGTATCAAAAATCCCATAAATAGGAAAATCTCATCAAATGCAATAAATAGTCTTTTTTCATAAAAAGAAAATTGGAGATTTTCATATCATTTATCTGGGATAAGCCAAATTAATAAGGTGCAGTAATAAAGAACAAGAACAAAACTTGTAAAATAAGACTACAAAAATTAGTAAAGCTGGAAAAAGGTGACCAGTTTAACAGTTTAATGATTATATGAAGCAAGATTTGATAACTAAAACAACCATTTTACAAATAGATTAAACTATGGAAACTTGTTTGTTTAGAATTTGAATACATCCGAATGGTTGAATGGTTGAATGATTGAATCGGTAAGTGCGTTTATTTTGAAAAAATCGATTGGTTGAATCGATCGATGATTGAGCTAAATGGTGTAAGTCAGATTTTTTGATTGAATGAATGAATTAATGAAATGAATTTAATAAAAAAAATTAAAAAAATTAAAATTAAAGTATATTAAATAAATTTACAACAACTTTGAATTTTTTCAGAGGGGTAAAATATCAAAATTTGATATTTCGTATACGTAATTATAAAACAATTTTTTTCATTCAGATTCGTATTCATTCAATTTTTATCAAACACCCCTATGACTACGAGTCTCTAAACCCAAAATTTCAAAATAACTCCAAATTATAATAAGGAAAATTAAACAAAAACCTCCAACATTGTCAATATCCACACTCCCAAGTAGCTGCTCCTTCCACCTCCTAAGGCTCTCATCATCCTATAATAAATTTGAAAAACACCCAAATACAATTTAAAAAAAAAGAGAGTCACAAATTGGAATTTGAAATTTGAGCAGAGAAAAAAAAACCTTGTCCTTCTCAAGCTGTTCCTTGAGGGTGTACTGAGGACCGAGCTGAATAGTCGCATCATCTTCTTCCTCCTGATCAGTTGCATACAAAGAAGTCTCACTCCCACTTCCCTTGATATCTTCTTCTCTCTCATCACCACTCTCTTGATATCCACCTTCCTTGTTTTCTTCATCAAACCCCCCCATGTTCTTGGAACTAGAAACAGCTCCAACCGCCAAAGACATCAAATCATCAACAGTAATAACCCACCACAAATAAAAAAATTAATAATTTTATTTCTTCTTATCCTTAGTAGGAACAAAATGGGACTTAGTACAGAAAAGAAAGACAAACCCAGAAACCAACCAAATTTAATTGATGATTTGTGGAGACAGAGGAATTGAAGATGCGAGGGTGGGTGTTTCTAGAAAAGGTAAAAATGGGGCTTTTCTGTCTTAAGAAATTAAAAATTCAAACAAATGGAGTGTATAGAGAGTAGAAAGAGTGAGAAAAGGTCATGTGGTGATCCGGATTATGTTGAGAGAGAAGGTGAAAGTCAGTAAAGGCAGTTTAAATTGCACGCAGGGGCAGGGCGGGGCATGTTGAGGACATTATTATGGGACAACTGAAAATTCAAAGAACGGAGCCGAGGATTGGGAAGTGGTTTTTTACACAAAACCATATAAACTAACTTAAAAGAGACAGCTTTTATAATTAGGGTGTCCTTACATGCTAGTAAGTGTTATATAAAGATAAATTTTTTGCAGTAAATGGAAATGGTACACTGGATTTAATTTGAAAGCCATAGGGTTGGTCAGTTTGTAGTTAGTAAGTTTTATCACCACTTATCTTGCATTTACGTTGTTTCTTAAGAGTGAACACCGGGACTACAATTATGAGAAAAATAAATAAAAAATAATAGAGCAAGTTTAAATAAAAAATTGTAAAAAAAAAATATATTTTTTATTCAAAAAATACTGTAAACTATTTACAGTATTTTTTCAATCAAAAATATACTTTCTTTTACAGTTTTTTGTTCAAACTTGCTCTATTATTTTTTATTTTTTATTCTTATAATTGTGGTTAAAAAAAATAAATTAAATTAAAGGAACCGGTCGTAAGTACCGGTCATTAACACCGGACGGCCCCTCAACCTCCTAGGCGTAAGCTCGTATGAAAAGATTAATTGAGTTGTGGAGATTAGTCCGATTGTGATTGAGAAATTATATAATTTTTTTTTTATCTTTTTAGATGATTCACATAAACTAGTAAATTACTATTAAAGTTTAAAAAATATGATGGCTGTCAAATGTAGTGACAACGGTATAAAATGATGCAATTTTGATTAATGAACTACTACTAGTAATCTAACTAAATTGTCATTATTTATTTCGGCAAACTAATGTCTTTTTAGATCATAATCATTCAATTGTGACAACTGTGGTTTTGTTATTTTCTATAGGCTTAAATATAAATAATTATTCTATATTATTATAATTTTTAATTTTTTCAATCATATCATTAAATTATCAAAAAATATTCATTTTTGTTCAATTGAATCATAAATTGATGACGTGGGTCCGCTGATTAGGTTAATCAATGTCTATATATAATTAAAAATTATACTTAACTATAAATTACTACCCTAAACTATTGATATTTTTTCACTTTGGTGATCGATCTTTCAATTTGTTCAATCAGATTATTAAACTAATAATTTTATTTACTTTGACTCAATTGAACTCGTCACATCATAAATTGATGACTTAGATTATTAAACTAATAATTATTTCCTAAAACGATAATCTTTTAGGAACGAAGGGAGTAGTTATTAAAAAGTAAATAACTCTCACCATTTTGCCTATGTGAACTCACCATCTTCAGTTTCAATTGAACTAAAGTGTAAAAAAAAATTAAAAGATCAATCACCAAAGTGGAAAAATGTCAATAGTTCAGAATAATAATTTATATTTAAGTTTAATTTTTGATTACACGTAGGTATTAATTAGCCGAGTCAGTGGGACCACACCATCAATTTATGAGTGACATAAAAAAATTAATAATTTAATAATGTGATTAAAAAAATTAAAAGGTCATTACCAAACAAAAACTATTAATAATTTAAGGTAATTATTTATATTTAAGTCTCTCCTATAATATTCATATCATTAAGTTAATTGGAGGCATTATTTCCTTACAGAATTTGAGTCTAGGCATCTTATAATATACTCCCTCCGTCCTTAATTATTTGATGTTTTAAAATTTTTCATTTATCTTTAATTATTTGACGTTTGTTCAAATCTAGAAGAATTAATGACAATTTTTCTAAAATTACCCCTCATTACTCTACCTATTTTTTGATACTTTAAACTCTTTCTCTCTCCTTATCCCAACAAAACTCTTCTTATTCCAACAAAAGATTTAAGGGTATTATAGACAATTGAATACTACATCTGTCCCATAATAAGTGTCTTTTTAGCTTAAATCACACATACCAATACACAAGCTAAAATGACAAAAATACCCTTAATATATTTTCTTTGAAGTTGAAGAATTAATGAGTGTCATTTAATTGTAGTGATAGTAAGATGCAATAAATACCATTGAATGTATAAGGGCATATATGAGAAAATATTGCAAAAATTGTATTAGAGTTCTAACACATCACTTATTTTAGAAAAAAATATTAAGGCTAAAAAAGCACTTATTGTGGGACGGATGTAGTACTATATTTAATATTTTTCAATCATTATCTTAATTCTCAATATGAGGGAGTAATATATTTCCTTAAAAAAAATAAGAATAATATGGTTGTTTATTAGATTTTAGTCCTCAAGAGTGCGAGGCCCATAAAATTCTGCGGTGGTCAATAATAACAGAGCAAGTCTACTATACCCGAACCAGACCCTGATCCATTCCTGGACTACAACTGTAAAATTGTAAAATTCCGGCGGTTGGTAGTACTGATAAGCGATGAACCACAGCTACTATCATTGGCGTAGATTTGTAGGCAAATTTCCCCAAACCCAGAGGAAAGGAGAAGAGAGCAAGTGCTTAGTAGCAGAGGCCATATGGCCTCAGTAATCAGTAGCAATGTCCCAAAACCAACAACAAAAGGAAGAGATGAGATATATGTAGCAGCAGTGGCCTTAAGAGCCAGTAAAGGGCCAGCTCAGTCGCTTATGTCCACAGCTTACTCCCTCAATCTTTGGAATTTCCAGCATTTCATGGTCATCATCAAGACCTCCTCACCCCCTCACCCTCAGGTTAATTATTGCCAACTCTTCTTCATCTTCCTGATATGTGTGTGTGTGACTGTATCATTTATGGACATGGGTTGGTGGGGACCTTCAAATTGATGGGAATGTTTTGATTTATTAGCATTTCAGAGCGATTTGTTGTAGTTCTGGATGGCTTGTCTATTGAGATTTCAGGATTTTGTATTTTAAAATGGTTTGTGTGGGATTGCAAATAGAAAGATAGACTATTTTACTGTAGTCTCTTCCAATGAAGATTCCTTCGATTGAATTCCTCTGATTGCTTAGATGCAAATTAGAGCCAACAACAATTAATGAATAGTGTTCGAGAGCATTTTACTGACACCCAGGTGGGCCTAAGGCCTGACGTTAGAAGGGGTTGGTAAGCCCGATGGGCTAAAGGCCTCGGAGATGACGGAGGTGTTCGGGTTCGGTATCCGAGTCCTTTGGGCCGGAACCTTACTATGGTGTATGTTGTTTCGGGGTCAGGCCTTCGAGCTCTTTGGGCCGACGGTGGGTTCGGATGGTTTGTGCCTGTGCAGTGGGCCATCCTACGTACAGAGTCTGGGCTCCTAACCCTATTTGAATAAGGTAACTCAAAGGTAGTGTTTAGATTGAATTCCACTTGCACCTTTTAAGGAGATTGTGTTGGACCCATAATATGGTAACTACCATGTTTAGGAGTCCTAATCCGACTGGGAGAAGGAGTCTAAAAAGTGGCGAGAGTATTATAAATACAGGGCTAGGGTTACAATGAAGAGGTAATACATCTTTGAGCACTAAACATTTAAGCCTCCATTGTTAAACCTTGTGAACGGCCTGTACGACGCGCAGACGAAACTTGGCGTTAACAAATAGTACACCAGGGCTATGTGAGCCGGTCAAGTTCAGTCCATTTTAAAATTATCGGGCTTGACACATTCGGGCTATAATTATTAATATTGACTCTAAACCCCCCCAAAAAATATAATTTAAAGTAATTCATTTAAAATGTTTGACATACATCATTTGTTGTTCTGGATGGCTTGTCTATTGAGATTTCAGGATTTTGTATTTTAAAATGGTTTGTGTGGGATTGCAAATAGAAAGATAGACTATTTTACTGTAGTCTCTTCCAATGAAGATTGCTTCGATTGAATTCCTCTGATTGCTTAGATGCAAATTAGAGCCAACAACAATTAATGAATAGTGTTCGAGAGCATTTTATCGACACCTGTGTGGGCCTAAGGCCTGACGTTAGAAGGGGTTGGTAAGCCCGATGGGCTAAAGGCCCTCGGAGATGACGGAGGTGTTGGGTTCTAGATCCGAGTCCTTTGGGCCTAACCTTACTATGGTGTATGTTGTTTGGGGTCGCCTTCGAGCTCTTTGGGCCGACGGTGGGTTCTTGATGGTTTGTGCCATGCAAGGGCCATCCCACGTCATGTAGTCCTGGGCTCCTAACCCTATTTGAATAAGGTAACTCAAAGGTAGTGTTTAGATTGAATTCCACTTGCACCTTTTAAAGAGATTGTGTTGGACCCATAATATGGTAACTACCATGTTTAGGAGTCCTAATCCGACTGGGAGAAGGAGTCTAAAAGTGGCGAGAGTATTATAAATACAGGCTAGGGGTTACAATGAAGAGGTAATACATCTTTGAGCACTAAACATTTAAGCCTCCATTGTTAAACCTTGTGAACTACCAGACGACGCCAAGCAGCATTTAAACTTGGCGTTAACAAATAGTACACTGTATACATGTGAGCCAGTCAAGTTCAGTCCATTTTAAAATTATCGGCTTGACACATTCGATCTATAATTATTAATATTGACTCTAAACCCCCCCAAAAAATATAATTTAAAGTAATTCATTTAAAATGTTTGACATACATCATTTCTCTCCGACTGGGAGAAGAGAGAAATGGTAACTACCATGTTTAGGAGTCCTAATCCGACTGGGAGAAGGAGTCTAAAAAGTGGCGAGAGTATTATAAATACATGGCTAGGGTTACAATGAAGAGGTAATACATCTTTGAGCACTAAACATTTAAGCCTCCATTGTTAAACCTTGTGAACTACACATGACGCTACAGCATTTAAACTTAGGCGTTAACAAATAGTACACCTGGGTTATGTGAGCCGGTCAAGTTCAGTCCATTTTAAAATTATCGGGCTTGACACATTCGGGCTATAATTATTAATATTGACTCTAAACCCCCCCAAAAAATATAATTTAAAGTAATTCATTTAAAATGTTTGACATACATCATTTCTCTCCCCCCCCTCCCTCCCTCCTCCCTCCCTAAATTTTTTTTTGAGTTGTGCATAAAAGAACCATAATTACAATGGCCTATTGAGCTATCGTCATGGGACAAACCCCATGAAGATTGAACAAAAGCCGAATTCACATAGGAACAAACAGAAGCAGCAGGACTAGTTTAAAAAAATAACAACCAATATCGAGAATAACAAAAGAGAACCACATAGACAATACAAGACAACTAATACAACCAGTTGTGATAGCTACTACATTTCTGGGCTGCCTTGTGGAACTTCAGGGAAGAGGAAAGCCGAGCCTTAACCAACTGCACAATTTCCTTTGCTAGCACTAGAGGGGGGAGTTTGATTTTGTCATGCAGCATAGAGTTCCTAGCACCCCATAGTTTGTACACCGAAGTAGCAAATGCCAACTTCAAGATCTCAGACATCATGTACCTCCCATTAAACTGAAGGATATAATCAACCAAATTATCCCAGACAAGTGGAACATTAATCCAATTCCCAGCAGCCAAAACAAATGAAATAACAGTTTTAGAGTAGGGGCAGTTGAAGAAAAGATGGGGGAAGGTTTCAGCAGTTAAATTACATAAAGGACAGACCAAGGAATGGAAATTAGAGTAGGAGTAAAAAACATCATTCGTAGGCAATCTCCCACGCAAAACCAGCCATAGAGTAAAGGAGTACCGGGGCACATGGAGTTTATGCCATAACAGATTTGCCCAGTTTACCTGCGGAGCTCTTTGCCGAATGGATTCCCAAATAGATTTGGCCTTCAGAGCAGTGATTACAATACCATCCCATAGAATAATATCCTCAACAGATGCCGGCACAGGCACATCATTAAATAGACTTCGAAACTGCATCACATCATGGTGATTACGGTGATTACTCAGGGGCAGAGACCAAGAATCATGAGAAATGATACTAGATACCCAAGCCGAGGAAGAAAGCCTAGAATTAGATATAAGTGCCACAGAAGGAGAAATGGCCCGGCCATTAAGCCACGGATCAAACCACAAACTGAAACTGCTACCATTGCCCACACGTTAGATGATGAAGTTCAGAGCAGTAGGCCTTAAATGAAGGATTTTACGCCAAATTCAAGAACAGTCTGAGGGAATATCAATATTCCAGAAATTCCTTTCCTTAAGAACAGTACATTGAACCCAAGAAGCCCACAAGGAGGAAGGAGAGGGAGATATAACCTTAAGGAAGTGCTGTAGAATGAGAGCCAAGTTCCAGTCGATTAAACTCTTGATAGCAAGACCACCCTCAGAGTAAGGCATGGATAAATAAGTTATTTTATAAGTACTCTAGTATTTATTATATACTAGTTACCAATATAATACCGAAATGATATGGCCCAGGTCTTACATATTCAGGCAATGTACAACTTCTAGGATCTTTGAGTAAAGTATGGATTTTTGAGTGAAACTAGGAGAGATGTATATAGGATTTTCTTTGATCATTTTTTTATTAAAACACTGATATTTCTCTTAGGATATAATTTCCTTCTCAACGAGTTTTTCACCCCATTGAATTTTGTTTTCACTTTATATTTTACTTTAACAGGCACTGGTCTTTGATTTTCAACCAAAAGATCCTGAAAATGTATATGTAGCACTTGGTGCTCTATCTGGGAGGAAAATACCAGGTAATATTTATAAACTCTCTCTCTCTCTATTTTTTTTCTTTTCTTTTTTCCTTTATATATCTCATTTCCTCATAGATAAATGGCAATCCCATCTAATGTCTAAATCATCTCTCTGGCCATTTTGTTGGTACTTGTACATTATTTGATCAGTTCATAACTGCATTCTAGTAAAGGTGAGGATTAAACAGATATAGATTTTTTCAGTCAAGAGCACGCATATTGCATTTTCAAGGGTTAAATAATTTTAGAATCTAAGTGGTCCAGATGTAAGAAGCCTCCATATCGTATAAATGTCTATCTGGAAGAAGAACCAATTAAACTTGGCTTACCACTAATATTAAATGCATTTAGCACCCATGGATGTTTTAACTATACTTCCAGTAAACCAATAGGAAGAAAGGAACAAGAGAGGGGAAAAAAGAAAAAAACGCCACGCACAAACATACAGAAAAAGCTTACAACAAAAAGAAAGAAAAACTGTGTTTAAAATTCTTTACTTGAAGCTGGTACAAGAAGGCTACTCCACTTTAACAGATGTTTCACCTAATTTGTCAGGAGCTGTTCTTACAAGGAAGTTGATGAAGCTGCCAAAAACTAAATGTTGGTTTGTTGGATTTTCCAAAGTGAATGCTGTTGATGCAACATATAAGTTCAACGAAAGTTGGCATACTGATTTGAGGATTGGCCATCATGATTGTCGAGATTATACTAATGGTAATATAATTTCATATTGCCCTTGGGGTTAGAGTGTTTTTACAACTGAATTTTTGCCAATCAATGAAAGTAATTGCGCCATCATTATGTATGTGAAGCATAAATGTTTCCATGAAATAGAACCTGTTATCTGTTTTTCTTCTGCTCTTACTTCTTTTTTGACTTCTTAACTTACGTTTTGCTAACATGAAAGGATTGGTGGAGTACCTCACTGGTGAGACACGTGTGTTGGAACGCCTAGGCAAAAATGGTTGGAGTTAGAAGTAGCAGCTGCTATAGTATCTGCCTGTCCAGAAATACTGATCTATATGAATATCTGAGAGCATTTTGCTGGTCAATGTATTTATTAGTTCAAACCAGAACTGGGAGATCTAACACCAAATTGATTTACATTTCTGGTCATTCTTATAATTAGTACGGTCTTACAAGATCTTAACTTTAAGTGCAAACCAATATTGTATAAAGAGTGGGAAGGTTGGAAGATGAGTAAAAATGCAGTTTCATGATTGTTTTGGAATGGTGGGTGCTGAGTAAACATGTAGTTTCATGGTTAATTTTGATATATAGCTACCAATGGACTGCAGTATCTTGATGCATGCTTGTCCTTAGGAGGAAGTTTCCATATTGGTAAGTTGACAACGTTCTCATTTTCTGTTTTTAGATCTTCTCAGTTTATATGTCTAAATATAACTGGAAAAAAATTCAAAGCCACAGTTAACTATATAGCCAACAGCCCACCAAAGTAGAAACCCGTCTGCCTGTCTGGCAGACAAATGAACAAAATACTATCCACCAAACTGTTTGGCAGGCGATTGGTTAGTCAACTTTTATTTTTATTTATTTTTTGCCTTTTTTTTTAAAACAACTAAAAAAAAAGTTTAATATTTTATTGAACTGGAATTTTTCCATAATACAGTGTTTTGGGCGTTATTTGCTGTTTTGTTATATGTATCCAAATCACGCATAAAGATATGAAAAATTCCATATATAAATATTAAACTTTTTTTAGTTGTTTTAAAAAAAAAATATTTAAGAAAGTATATATATATATATATATGGTCTTCTTTGCATTTGACTGCATGAAAAGATGCAGTCATACAGATGGATGCATTGTCCTAGACTCCTGGGTTTTGTCTGCATGACTGATAATTTGTGTTGTTCTGTTCATTTTCTTATCTCTGTCTTTTTTAGGAGCTAAGGTGATATAAGCTATTATTTTCTATATGTGTGATGGGCTGCAGCTTAAAGGCCGTCAAAATTACAATACACTCTTTCAGCAGGAGCCCTAAAATAAAAATTATTACTTCTTTTTTGCTTAATTTTCTTAACATATTTGCTCCATAGGAAACATAAAATTCTACCTTAGTGAAGAAATATTTCAAAAAGTGGTGACCTGCAATAAACATATATGTTGTAAGCCTATCAGTTTACTTTAGATCATTAAAAAGTCAAAAGAAAATCATGTGATGGACTTTTTGAAGTGAAAAATGTTACTGTCAATTTATTATGAACATATGCAGTATCCTTTTCCTTGTTAAGCCTGGTGCATCCTTGCCAAACCATGGAATCCTCAGGTGCAAAGTCACGTCCATAACTATCTCAACCCCAGACAGAAGAACCATATAGTCTGTCAAGTAGAGCTCCCAATTTCTAAATGAAGAGATAAAACAAATCCTAATGAAAAGTGTAATGTGTGTCTCGAATTCTTGTTCGGGATCTGACCCAAAAAAATATCAAATATTATTCAAAAAATATTTATTTAGAAAGATGAGGTATGGAGCAGTTGTGTTATTTTGGCCCATTATGTTTTTTTAAATTAATATTGTCTCTCTCTCTCATATATATATATATATATATATATATATATATATATATATATATATATATTTGTTATTGTAGCTAGGATTTCAGTATTCTTTTTCTTCTTAGTTTTAGCTTTTTCTTGATAGAGATCCACAATTTGTATTCTTCACACTTTGATATGTGATATCTTCTGCCTCTCACGGGCACCCGTGGTTTTTCCTTATTTGAGGTTTTCACATAAATCTTGTGTTCTTGTCATTATTTTCCGTTCCAAAATTATAGATACATTTCGACTTTTTAAATCAATTTGTGAATTCCTAACATTCAAATTCAATACCATTTTTTTTATTTTAGTATGAATAATTTTATCGATCGTAAAATAATTAAAAAGTACTCATTATCATATTTGTTGATTTTAACACGATACTTTTGCTGTTTTATCAACTTATCATGATTCATGAACTTATCATGATTTTAACACTATACTTTTGCTGTTTTAATCAACTTATCATAATCACCTTAGTTCATGATTCATGAACTTAGGTGATTAGTTCATCATCTTTTGGTTTATGCATATATCAGGGGTGCCTTCAAAGTCCTTGTTGGTGATTTTTGGTTGAGAAACTTTACATCTTAACTCCTCTTTCACTCTTTGAGATAATTATCATTGCAATCCAGGTCTATGTAAATATTGATAGATATGATCCCTCTTGATGCTTTTGGTCTTCCACTCACTCATTCATCAGTTTAGGTTCAAGTCAAGGATAAAGGTTTTTCCTTTGTCTGTCATGTTACCATCTTTTGCTGGCCCAAGTTATGAAGGTAGATATTGATCATATAATAAAGAATGGAATAGCATGTGAATCAATAGTCTTGGGTAAGAAACATTTCCACAGACTTTTAAATTGTAATCATGATTTTCTTTGAAAATTGATGTATCCCTTGAAATTCGTTTCTTATGAAACTGCCTTCCCAAGTATACATATAAAATAAAAAAGACAAAAAAATAAAGAGATTAAAAAGTTGGTGCCAACAATATTTTAATCCTCTTCTTTTATGGTTTTCCTTTTAAATTGTTGTTAGTCAATATTAGGACTCAATTATTTCCTTGGCTCTTTGGTAATCTACTTTATTCCCCTTGTCATTTTCAGCTTGTATGAAAAGATAAAGAATTTTGGAGGGAACCAGAGCGTAGCACTTGAACGGTCTGCTTTATTAGGGAAGGATAATGATAGGGCTTGAAAAGGTACTTTAGTTGCATGTTGTGTTTCTTTAATGGTTCTTGCCTTTCCCAATTACTTTCATATATCATTATTACCAGTTCTATAAGTATATTTTTGTTTACCCGTTCATTTGATTGTTAAGAAGACTGAGATGGAAATAGACTTTGGATCTCACTACAGTTTCTCCAATCAAATACTGTATAGGATAAGAGGCTGAACTTGTCTTCATTCACATTTTACTGAGCCACCTCTTTATGTCAAATCTCAATTGCACATATGTGACATCAACTGTCAGTAGTGTTCTAGGCAATGATTTTACTGAATTTGTGGAGCATATAGTTTCTAAATGATTTACTGTCAATAAATAAAAATGATGGAAACAGAATTGTTTTTTTTGCTAGAATAATGGACTCTTTGTTTTATCCCAACCATTGCTTATCTGGTTGGTTTTTCATATGTAAGAGAGTAGGGGTTAATAGTTGGTGCAATGGTCATTGCCCATGCTATGAGTGTTGGAACTGGGTTTAAGGGAAAAAAATGTCTGAGCCTTATGTGTTGGCCACCTTCCCAGCACCCATGGTTAATGGGGATCAACTAACACTGGCTAATGGTAATGTCTAGTGGCACTCTTTTTAAGAAAATATGAGGTTGGAATAAATTTCATTTTCACAAGAACGGACACCAATAACACAATATGACTGAAAAAACTGAAAAACCATGAATCATTTACATTTGCCTACATATGCAGAGTATAGGAAAACTTATGTCTAATTAAGGCTGTAAAATGAGCAAATAGTTCGAGCTCGATTCGTACCCGCTCGACAAAAAGTTCGATTCGAGCTCGACTTCGAAATATAAATATGAGTCAAATATGAGCAAATTTTAAAGTTCGATAATTTACTCGAACCTCCTCAAATTGCAATTTTCTTTTGATACTCGGATTATATTCGTTCGAAAAGTTCAAACTACTCGTGCTCGACTTGGTAGCTAAACGAGCTTCAATCAAACCTTATTTTATACTCGATAAATTTTGTGAACTAAATCTGAGTAATTCAATACTCGGCTCGACTCGGTTCATTTACACTTTTATGTCTAATAATTAGGAGTATGGGAAAATAAAGTAACTCCATTTAATACCTAATTAATAAGTTTATCTTTTTCATTGATTGATTGAAGATTCCTAGGAGGCCACTAGTGTGACAATAAAGTAATAATACTGTTCTTGGCAGAAAAGACTGCAAGATGAAATTTTTAAAAGAATTTATAATATTTATATCAGTAGAGCTTTTCTTTATTCCTTGGTGATTAGGATTCAAAATATCAGGTAGAATTGAAAAAAAAGGAATATCATCCAGATGAGAATTGTTTTATCCTATAACTTCTTATTACTATAAAGTATAAACTATACACACACACACATATATATATATATATTTGTGTATATATATATATATATATATTTATATTTATATACACATACATATACACACTACGTACAAATACAGATCAGTCTGTAGAGCAAAGGGAAACATTTATAAATGCTAGGGCACATACCCTGATACCCACCCACGTTTAGGTAAAGTATTTGAATGAAGATGAAGACTTGACTCTTGTGCTAAACTTTGCATAGTCATTATAACAGAATACTTTTCAAAAGGTCATAAAAAAAACTTTTACAGTCTGGCTTATCAGCCTCCATGCATAATTGCTTTCTGCAATCTGTTGGACTTTTTGTTCAAGTGTGGCACACTTAACTGTAGAGTTATATTTACACTAATTGTGAGAGATTTTTGTCAGTTATATTGGATGAGTTCAAAAAATATGAGAACACCATTGAATTGCCTTCTAATGCATGGGTCTCACCACCTTTAGAGTCCAGTAGTTTCCATTAAGATAACCGGAAAACAGAGTAGGAACAGTTGACCCTTTCTCTCGTGTCCCACTTAATATGGACAAAACCCCAACAACATTATTACACTTTTATAGTCTCTCCTTTAAGAATAAGAACACACACCACAAGAAATGGAGTGCTTAAAACTATATTGCGTCCCTGAAACAATAGCCTGTGAGTAATTCGAACTGAAAGTTAAAAAGTTCAGTAGATAAAAGTACTGGATGAGATGTGAGTGCATATACAGGTAAGTCGCAGAATTTTAGAAGTCAAATAATAAGGTGATGCAGCAACAAGTGATTTCTACTCAAGTTCCTTGCATGTTGCAGTTTTATGTAATGTCTGGAATAGTGACGGACAATGCAATGTGTGACAGAGGTGAAGGTCTTGTAGTCTTCGGATTCCTCCGTATGCTACTTCTTAATTTTCAAAAAAAATACGGGGTTTCGAGTTATAGGCTCAATTTTTATAGGCACTTGGTATTACAGTGCGGGCAGCAGTTGAATACCCAAAGAAAAACAGAGGAAAGACTGAGATAAATGATATTCTTATTTTATATATCTCAAAGTAATGTGGCAGAGAAAGTGAAAAAACCCACTCAAGTCTGAAATTTTGGTGCAGGACATATTGGATATTTAGGAATTAGCCACCAAGTAAATCTGGAGTTACTCTGGAAGTCATGAATCACCTGTTTGAGTCAACTCATATATAGCTGAAAAGATGCATACAGGTGAGCCCACTCGAAGGCAGATAGAAATTTTCAGTCACCAACTTTCTTGCTGCTTCAATGTCTCAGGTGCGATATTTGTATTTCTGAGCAGGTAATACTGCATTTTTCATGAGTATGCTGTGTACATACTTTTTATGATCTCAAACTTTGCTTGAATTTTCTTTGTTAGATACTTGGATTATATTTTATATTTGGTCCTTGGTGGCCCTTTTTTAAAGGGCTCGCTTTCTAATGCGCGCGCACACACACCAGATCAGTTATATTCACAGACAGAATTACTAAGATCTTTGTCAGGCAAGATTCTACTTAATACCCATCTCCTTGAGCAAAACCCATGGGACATGATTACTGATTACTATAGTGCCATTAAAAATGAAAAAATGGCACAATTTTACCATTACATATTAAATTTAAATTTTAAATCCCCAAGACTAATATATTGATGAATGCAATCGATTTCTAACCTCCATTACATGCAAGTGATTGTCCAACTGGACATGTGGCCAACCCTGAAGACTATTATTTTCATGTATTGATATCTGTCTAATACTGGGACACAAAACTACAGGCTAGTCCAGCCAGAATATTCAAAAACACAAAATCAAAAACATGCAAACTCAGCCAACTTACAGTTTCACATCAATATGGCGTAACGCATGCTGTCACTAACCATAAGATGGTTCATCTCTGATATCCGTGCCAACTCACCAGACACCCAGACTCCATCGGCGCCATTGATGTGAGGGTGAGATAGGCAAGAGAGAAGCGAGAGAGGAGCTCGTACAATGCTACATATAATTGAAAGTCCATTCCACCCATGTCGCGTTCTGCCTGTGTTTTGTGCAAAGACTGGTAATCCAGCTCCATTCTCATGATCACCAAACATATTCTCGTCTGCTACTCGCGGACTCTTCCTTATGTTCTGGAGGTTTTGCCTCATTGCAACCAATATACGCCTCATCTTTTCACACCTAATGCCAGAATTTGGTGAAGGAAACAAGACTGACTTAGTTTAAGGTGAAGAGCAAGGGTTAGAATGCCAACCTTTCTATATACCTTAAGATAATGGCAGTTGTGGTGGTGCAGTTAGTGCTTGTACTTATCACAAGGTTTATTGGGTGCTTTTAAGGACATTCATATCTGTTTACTATCTTTGTGGGGTCTTTTAAGCCAACTTGCCGACAAAGCTGCCTGATCTTAAAAAAAAGGTATTTATTTTGGCTATTTTGAGTTATCAACTTCACTATATGTAGCAAAATACAAGGATACCATTATTTACATTTGAATGGGGTACATGCTAAGGGTCTTAACTAATAAGATATTGACGGCAAAAAGTTGAGCTGTGGATCTTTTCATTTTGGATCCTGACCATTCGATAAATATTTTGTTAATAGGTTTCAAAATCTGACAAAAATAGATAAACTATATTTGTGACATGGTTTAAGAAGTCTCTGATATGAGTTCAAGAATCTAGATCATGAATTGCTAGGATAATCAATTCCTGTGCTATAATTATGAAAGAGACCCATGGAAGTTGGTACCATAAACTATTCTTCTACTCATAGTATTGTTCTACTCATAGTGTCTACCATTCAATCTGGCTCAAGTACCTAAATACTTCCTCTCTTAATATACGTGGTTTTAGAGTTGTATAAAAGTATTAAAAAAATAATTATATAATACTAAATATAATATCAATTGTTTATATTGTCTTAAAATATATAAAAAAATATTTAATATTTTAATTTATCTGGAACATAAAATATTAAGGGTAATATTTTTTCTTCCTAAAATTATATTTAATATTTGGAGGGAGTTATATATATTAAAATCTCAAACTACAAATATTATATATATATATATATATATTAACGTTTAAAAAAGGTACGGAGGAGTTATATAATATGTAGTAGTATATACTCCTTATTTACATGTATATATATATATATATATATATATATATATATATATGCATGAAAGTACACATGAAGGTACATGAACCCAAAAGATGTATATGTACTAGCGCACAAGAAGCTTAAATTAAAATAAAAAGATATTATGTTGATTGATAATGAAAAGAATATATATATATTTGCATAATAATGACTGTTGCCAGCTATCCTTTCTCTGTAAATCATCAAGATCCTGTTTAATCCCACTACTGCTATCAGCATTCAATGTAT